>CM035412.1:46205064-46805064 GCA_020310875.1 Ceratopteris richardii | reverse complement strand
TGGTCATATTTTGATGAGTGTAGAAAGCTTGCTAAACACAATGAAAAGAAGAAGGAATCTGGCATGTCTATTGTTGAAAATTCAGCAAATGTAAAGAATGATGAAGCTAACATGGCTCAAGATTTTTGGGCATGTGTTGTTAAATGTCATTAGGATGCTTCTTTCCATTCTAGATGTATGGTTGTGAGTGAGGCTAATTTGGATTAGCTCTTTGATAGTGGTGCTTCAAAGCACATAACATCATGAAAAAGATTTTTTGCCTCTTTGAAAGATGCACCCAAAGGAGGACATGTGGTGTGTGCAAACAATGCCTCTTATCCTATCATTGGAGTAGGAGAAATTCAGTTTACGACTGCAAATGGAGGTGTGATTCTCTTAAAAAATGCATTGTATGTACCCGGTATCAAGAAGAACTTAATTTCAGTTCCGTTGATTGCCAAAGCTGTACTTCATGTACACTTCGTTGATGATAAGTGTATGGTTCATGATTTCAGCAATGGCGATGTTATCGTGAGGTCCGGTACATTATGTGATGGTTTGTATAGCATGGATACATACAAGAGGGCTGCCTCGAATGCCTTAGTTGCTCATACTTCTTCTATGGCTGAAATGGAGCTTTGGCATGCTCGTTTTGGTCACTTGAACTTCAGTAGTTTGCTCTACTTGCAAAAGAAGGACATGGTTATTGGCTTGCCTACACTTGAGTCCATTGAAAAGCATGCATGTGAAGGTTGCATTCTTGGAAAAATGCATCGTGCTTCTTTTCCAAAAGATAGTCACACACACACTACAAGAAAATTGCAACGTGTTCATAGTGATGTATGTGGTCCGGTCAAGACTCCATCTTTTGGGAAGCATGTATATTTTGTTACCTTCATTGATGATGCTACTCGCCATACATGGTTGTATCCTATGAAAGAAAAGAATGAGGTATTTTCTTGCTTCAAAGCATTTTTAGCTATGGCTGAAAATTTTTCTTCACAAAAGCTTTTTACTCTACGCACGGATCGTGGTGGTGAGTACATGTCACATGAGTTTAATGCTTTTCTTTGTGAAAGAGGTATTTCACACCAATGTACGGTGCCATATACACCTCAACAAAATGGTGTTGCCGAGCGTAAAAATAGAACTCTACTTGAAATGGCACGATGTATGGTTAAAGGAAAGCATCTTCCTCATAAGTTTTGGATGGAAGCGGTCATGTGTGCAAATTATGTGTTGAATCGCTGCCCTACAAAAGCATTGAGAGTCATCACTCCGTATGAGGCTTGGAATGGTCATAAGCCTATGGTTAGTCATATGCGTGTGTTTGGTTGTTTGGCATATGCTCTTGTGGCATCACAACAACGTCACAAACTTGATGACAAGGCAAAGAAATGTATATTTGTTGGTTATAGTGCTGAAAGTAAGGGATATCGGTTGTACCATCCATTGACGAACATAATTATTGTGAGTCGAGATGTGGTATTTGCTGAAAATTCAGTTTCCCCTCTACTTGAATGCAAAAAACTACCAACAGTTAGCTCACAAGATGTGTTCGATACACTCATGCCTTTGTTTCAAAATGGTGGGCTTGACTATGGCCATGTAGACCAGCCAACTGAGGTTCAAAGGGCTGAAAAATTCCAGCCAAATAGGGCTGAAAATGCAGATAATTTCCAGCCAAACATGGCTGTAAAAATTCAGCCAAAAATTGCCAAAACTGTTGGAAATTTCCAGCCACATATGGCTGAACATTTGCATCCAAATATGGCTGAAACTGAGCATGAAATTCAGCCCACGCATGGTGTACATATTGAAGATGTTTTACATAATGAACGCATGTCTATCAAGAGTGCACAATCTATGCCAAAGTGGCTGAAACAAACTTTGCAGGACAACAAATTGAGTGCACCTTTACTTGGTAGAACAAGATCAAGCTCTCACCATGCATCAAGTAATTTTGTGGATTATTCTCTTATTGCTACAGCATGTAATGAAGAGCCACTTTCTTTTGAAGATGCATGTGACGATCCACAATGGATGAGTGCTATGCAATCAGAAATGGATTCCATACATAGGAATGATACTTGGGAGTTATGTGAATTGCCAAAAGGAAAGAATGCCATTGGTACAAAGTGGCTTTATAAGATTAAGAGAAAATCTGATGGTAGCATTGATCGCTACAAAGCTAGATTGGTTGCCAAAGGATATGTGCAACAATATGGCATTGACTATGAGGAAACTTTTGCACCTACTTCATGCATGACTACCATTTGTACCGTGGTTGCATTGGCTGCCCATCGAGGTTGGAAAGTGCATCAATTGGACATAAAAACAGCCTTCTTAAATGGAGATTTGCAAGAAGAGGTCTATGTGAAGCAACCTCCTGGATTTGCTATGAAAGGGAAAGAGGATATGGTTTGTCGCTTGCATAAAGCTTTGTATGGTCTCAAGCAAGCTCCACGTGCATGGTATGACAAAATACATAAGCACTTGATTGCTCTTGGCTTCACATGTAGTCCGATTGAAAGCACACTCTATGTACGCAAAAATGGGGTTGATCTTATAGTGCTTGTTCTTTATGTCGATGACATACTCTTGACTGGGTCATGTGATGCAAAACTTGACATTCTTATGGCTGATTTGCAGCATACTTTTGATGTCACGTATCTTGGTCTTTTGAGCTACTATCTTGGCATCCAGTTTGTATCCGTTGAGGGGGGAATTGTTATGCATCAAGCAAAGTATGTTGAAAAACTACTTCAGCGTTTTGACTTTGAGGATTGTAAGCGAGTTTCCACACCAGTTGAGACAGGATTCAGGTTTTCGATTGAGGATTCCAATGATGCATTTGATACTTCTCTTTATCAGCAAGCTATGGGATGTCTTATATATGCATGCAACACAAGGCCCGATATACAGTATGCAGTTTCCCAGTTGAGTCGATTCATGCATAGCCCTGACACTAAGCATTGGCAAGTAGTGAAATGTGTGTTTAGATATCTCCAAGGCACTTTGAGCTTAGGTCTCTTTTATGGCAGAGATGTTCAGCCATGCTTGCATGCTTTTACAGATAGTGATTGGACTGGTTGTTATGATACTCGCGTGTCCACTAGTGGTAATTGTTTTTTCCTTGGAGACTCATGCATATCTTCGTTGAGTAAGAAGCAACCTACAGTGGCGACCTCGAGTTGTGAAGCTGAGTACAGGGCAGTTTTCACAGCGATAGTGGAGTGTATATGGCTGAGACGCCTATTGATGGATCTTTGCATGGATATTGATGTTGCTACGCATATTCTCACAGATAGTCAGAGTGCTTTGGCTGTTGCACGAAACCTAGTGTTTCATGCACGGACCAAACATATTGAGGTGCATTATCACTATGTGAGAGAGCGCCTTCATGCAGGAGATATTGATTTGGTATATGTGCCTACACAAGTTAATGTGGCAGACATATTCACCAAAGCTCTTCCACGGGAAAAGTTTGAAGCTTTTCGCAAATCTTTAGGCTTGTTACCTTGTGGGGGCTGATCTGTCACTCCCTGTATGTGTTCACAACATTCGCTCCAGAGGGGTTTGTTACACTTATGTGTTCCTCGAGTAGCTTTGATGTGAACCTTTTCCCTATACATGGGCACTTTTTACTCTAGTGCTGGCTAGAGGTTTTTTCCCCATGTTACCACATACTTGATACTCTCATATGTGGTGGTACTTTGTACTTAGGGATATTATTCAGCTCTTACTTCAGTTCAGTTCATCGATCAATAGAGAGAGCTATTCCAGCCATCGTCTTCTCCGTGTGTCTTGCTGCATTTGTGCTCCTTGTGTGTGCTTCTTGTGTGTCTCTCGCACTTCTACACACACCCAACATTGCCACCACTGTGTCGCACTGATCATGAAGTAGCCCAAATTCGCCGTGAGTTAGAAGATTTGCGGACCACTCAAGATATAAGAAGGCAGATTTGGTGCACATTTTGTAACAGAAATGGGCATTCCAATGCTAATTGTCCTAACAAGGTAAGTTGTCAATTTTGTGGAAAGGATGGCCATGAAGCTAGAGACTGTTACTACCTCAAGGGTACACAGCAACGAGGTAACTCTCAAGCTTTGGATTCATATTATGCTAGTACTTCAAATGCACCTAATAGAGAGGAGAGCAGACCAACGAAGCCCAGATATAATAGGCCTTTGATGTGCTACCGTTGTGGTGAGTATGGCCATATGCAAAATAGGTGTTCCCTTCCAGAAGATGCACCTCCTTGTCAGCATTGTCCCGAGGCTAAGGATCACTACACCAAAGATTGCCCAAGAAGCCATCCTGCTCCAATCCACATGATTGCAGTCTCTCCACAAGAAGAAGGTAGGACCACTCAGTCTTATGCTGTTTCATCTTCTTCAATACCCATGATGACTAGAGCCAGACAAGCGACAGCAACCCATAGAGAGAACAAGAGCGAGTCCAGGATAAAGAAGAGGAAAAGAAGTCTGGGTGGAAGGGCCAAGAAGAAATTGAAGGAGCTTATGAAAGGATGGCTACTTCTCTAAGGGGCCAACCAACAACTTTGCAAGAAGACACTCATGAGGTAAACATTGAACGGATCTTGAAAGGTATTCATCACAAGGTTAGTCTATACGAACTTATAAGGATGGATTCAAAAATAAGAAGTGACTTATTGAAGATTATACACTCTGCTCACTTGATCCAATCACCCAGTATAGATGGTTTCATGGTTGATTTTCCCCCTGCATCCTTAGCAGAGTACCAAAGCTCAAGATTATCTATTTGTATAAAGGATGAAGCTCTCACAGGTGTGATCATAGATGGAGGCTCTGGTATCAATTTGATGCCAGATTTCACAATGAAGAAACTGAATTTGAACCCCACCAAGATGGCACCATTCACAGTTACACTAGCAGATCAACATCGGGTTGCGCCTCTTGGCATTATTGAAAAGGTACTGATGATAGTAGTGGGTTGCCACTTTGTTCTAGATTTTGTTGTTATTGCACTTCCACAGGAGACTTCTTACCCTTTACTCCTGGGGAGACCTTGGCTAAGGCAAGCAAAAGCTTTGCAAGATTGGGGGAAAAACAAACTATGGATTTCCACAAGCACCAATAGCCAACTGCAACTACATTTGGAAGAAGGATTTGACTCAGGGAAAACTATTGGGTATACTATGGACACTCAGGTAATGCCCTCTCTACCCCAAGAAGAAGATACATTATTGAATTGGATGATGGAAAGTGCAGAATGTTGCACGGTGGAAATCAATGAAATAGGGGAGGAAGTTGCAGATGAAGGAGTTACAGGAAAAGGCCATGAGGTTCCCAAGGAGTTGAAGAATGAGAGCTTGCAGGAGATTACGAATGCTGAAGGGGCAACAACTATAGAGGTTTTAGAACAGAAAGGTTATGAGCCTGAATGCAGAGAAGATCTCCCCTTTTCGGATATACCTCAAGGATGGACCAGAGAACATATTACATAATATAAGTTAAAGTCCACTCCTGCATACAGTGGAGATGATTTCTCAAACAAGACTATTCCTGAAACACTAGTTCAAGAAATAAATCTAGGGGATGAAGAGAACACTCAAGTAGTCCACTTGGCCTCTTGGCTATGGCATTATCCTCCTTTACTGCAGAAGGTAACTTCTTTACTTTTTGCCTACAAAAATGTCTTCGCATGGTCCTACAAAGATCTAACAGGGATACCAGAGGAGCTTGTATTACACAGAATACCCTTAGTTGAGGGAGTGGCGCCTGCAAGAAGTAGGCCGTATCGACTCAATCCAAAATATGCAGAGGTGGTAAAGTTGGAAGTTACAAAACTAGAAGAAGCAGGTATAATTGTTCCAGTAGAACATTCCAGGTGGCTTTCTTCTATGGTTATTGTACCCAAGAAAAATAGTGGAAAAATAAGAGTTTGTGTTGATTTTCGTGCCTTAAATGAAGTGACTGTTCAAGATGGATTTCCTCAGCCCTTTTCAGAACAAGTACTTGAGGAAGTAGCCGGTCACACTTTGTATAGCTTCTTGGATGGTTTTAGTGGCTACAATCAGATAGTGATCCATCCTGATGATAGAGACAAAACAGCCTTTGTTACTCCATGGGGCACTTATGTCTATACTCGCATGGCTTTTGGTTTGAAGAATGCACCAGCTTTATTTAATAGAACAATGTATCTTATATTGGGCAAATGGTGGACAACCTTTCTACGCATTTTCATCGATGACGTTTTAGTGTTTTCAGGCAGAGATAAAAGAGAAACAGTTCAAGACTTCCATGATCATTTGGAAAATCTAAAGGAAATCTTTGAGCAATGTCTCAAAACAGGTTTGAAGTTAAATCCTGCTAAATGTCACTTTTTGGTCACTAAGGGCACCCTTCTCGGTCACATAGTATCTGCTGAAGGGATAACGGTGGATCCTGCGAAGGTGACTGCTATCCTTTCCATGCCTATTCCTCAAAGCCCAAAGGAAGTGCAAAGTTTTTTGGGTCATGCAGGATACCATAGAAGGTTCATACGAATGTACTCAGAAATAGCTAAGCCCTTGTCAAGGCTTACCAGTAAAAAGGTCCCTTTCTCATGAAGTGTTGAAGCTAAGAAAGCATTTTGTGAACTAAAATTGAGGTTACGTACTGCTCCACTTTTAAGTGTTCCTAACTGGTCATTAGAGTTTCATGTGCATACAGATGCTAGTCTTCATGATGTTGGTGTAGTTCTAGCTCAACCATCATCACACAAGGTTGATAGACCTATCTCCTATGTTAGCAGACTACTCACCCAAGTAGAAAGGAACTATAGTACGACCGAAAGGGAAGGCTTGGCCATTGTATTTGCTCTTCAGAAGTTTCGGCATTACCTTCTCGGTGTACATTTTATAGTCATATCCGACCATCAACCCTTGAAGTACTTGATAAACAAGCCTAGAGTAGCTGGAAGGATTTGGAGATGGTTACTCCTCTTTCAAGAATTGAACTTTGATATTCATATTAAGCCAGGAAGAGAGCACTTCATGGCAGATCAAGTGTCCAGGACTGCAATGAGCAAGAAGGCAATAGGTATTAATGATGAACTAGTGGATAGTAATCTCTTCCTAGTAGCAATCCAAACTGATTGGTATGATGGAATTCTCAATTTTCTTACTACTGAAAAACTCCCAGAGCATTTGAAACCCATAGAAAAGAGAAGATTACTCCTTAAAACCAAAGCGTACTCACTTATAAGTGGAAATTTATATAGATATTGTCAGGATGGTATCTTGAGAAAGTGTGTTTATCCAGAGGAGGTAACCCCTTTGCTTGAGGCAACACACAGTGAAGGGCATCTAAAGGGGGAAGAATTGGCTCACAGAATCATCCACAAGGGTCTATGGTGGCCTCATATTTACAAGGATGCGATCAAGTTTGCTAAAGAATGCCACATCTGCCAGAGGTGTGCTCCTACGCCAACCAAATTGAATTTCCAACCATTAGTCATATCTATAGGATGGCTCCCATTTGAACACTGGGGTCTTGATTTCATAGGACCAATTAGTCCAACTGGCCAACCTGGAGGTAAGAAGTATATTTTGATGGCCACATGTTATGCAACTAAATGGATAGAGGCTAAAGCTACTGTGAACTGCACGACATTAACAGTAGCTAAGTTCTTGTATAAACGTATTTTCTCAAGATTTGGTTGCCCACTTGAAATCACTAGTGATAGGGGAACGCATTTTGTAAATCAGCTGCTCCAATTTATATTTGACAGGTACAAGGTCTTCCATAAAAAATCTTGTGCCTATTATCCAAGGGCAAATGGGCAAGCAGAGAGCTCCAATAAGATTTTGATCGGGTTGCTGCGCAAATTATCTTTTGATCATCAAAGCTTTTGGCCACAAGCATTGATCGGTGCAATTTGGGCTTCCAGAACTACAAGAAGGGGAACCACTGGTAAGAGTCCATTTCGCTTAGTATATGGAAGAGAGGCATTGGGTCCATTTGAATTCATTATCAAAAAGGAAATGGGAATCAAAACCATTGGAATTGAACGTCCCATTGAGAGATTGGTGGCATTAGAAGAATACAGAGAAGGAGCAATGCAAAAACTTCAGGTAACACAAGAAGAGCGCAAGAGACTGCATGACAGGTATCTGAGGTCTAATGAAGTTCAGGAAGGATCCATGGTTTTAGTGCATCAGGTCCCAGCAATTCCAACCAAACTGTCTAGAAGCTAAAGGTTAGCAAGGAATGGTCAGAGCTGTGAAGTGGATGAACCTAAGATCTGGAAGAACCCTAGGAAGCCGAAGAAGTGTAATCTCTTCTATAGGTAGTGTAGCCGAGCCAAGTAGCCGTTCACATTACTCGGAGACCTCTAGTGAGTCAAAGGAAGAAATTCCCATGGCTTCAGAGGAAGAAATTCCCATGGCTTCAGAGGATATGGAGAACACAGTACCAATGATTGGCATGATGTCAATTATTGAGGGAGAGTATCGAACCTCTTTGGAGTATGTAAACACCAACCAAAATGAGATCCCTATTTATTTGGATGGTCTAAACAGATTAGTGGCCAGGTTAAAGAAGGCTTCAGAGGCTTACATAGTGCCTAGACCAGCAGTCAAGTATGTAGGAGGAATTTACATGGACAAAAGAGATATCCAGTATGTTGTCACGGAACACCCGGAAAACATTAATGAACATGGGGAAGAAAACAATGCTTCAAACCTAAATGGGGAAGGGAATGAAGAGCGAGTAACTACACCTAGAGGGAGATCTACTGTTGCTAGGATTTGGAGAGGAGACCTGATTCCTCAAGATGACTCCCTAATGGATGTATACTTGATCAATGGAATGGAGCCTCTTCTTAGAGCACATTCTTCAATATGGGAAGATGCCCCTAATCCTGTTACCATCTATGAGTTACAAGATCCTGATTTCCCCACCATCACCACATATTTGGATAAGAATCAGAGAAGATATTGGCCCTTAACGGAATTAGAAAGAGCCGAGTTGAAATATCAGAATATCCCAGTGTTTCCCCCTAGGGACCAAGCCACTACTTCACGAAACCTACTTGGAACGTCTCAGAATGAGTCATATCAACAGTCGGGGCAAACACAACAAACACAACAAACCCAAATTCCGGTTAGACCACATGTGCAGTTTGCAATGCCTGCAAATAACCCTAATTACCGACCTCAACCACCTGTCGACCCAAGACATGGAATTCCTGCCCCAGTCAGGCCACCGGTAGTAAGAGGACCAGGCATACCCATAGGAAGACCAATTTTCCCAGTAATGCCTAGACTTTCCGAAGCAGGAAGAAGATTAAGGCCAATTCAAGTTGCCAAATGTATGAGAAACCACTACGATGGCTCTAGTGAACCTTACAATCATATAGCCGAATTTAAACAAGTAATCAGAGCCGAACAAGTAGAAGATTTCTTGATCCAATATGATTCCTTTGGTCTTACTTTGTCAGACACTGCATTAGCATGGTTCCAGCCATTGGACCCTAATAATTTTCAAAACATGGAACAAGTCTATCAAGAAATGATTGAGGAATTCACTAAGTCTAGAATTAAAAACAACTCATCATCATTAATCCATATCTTTAAGCAAGCCCCTACAGAATCAGTAAGATTGGCAGCAAGAAGATTCAAGCAGTATGTGGACAGATGCCTAGTGGAAGAGAGACCTACCCAAAATAAAATGGTGTCATTATTTTTGGAAGGATTATTGAACGGATCATTAAGATCTCTGGTATATGTAAAGAGAGTTCAAACCTTGCAAGAATGCATGAAGGAATCTATAGACCTAGAAGACAACCTAGCAGAAGATTTGAAAATACCTCAAGGTAGCTTGAAAAGTGAAGATTCGGCTAGCAGCACATCAAACCCTAAAAACAATGTAGAGGAAATAGCCCATTTGGTAGCAAAGAAGCTGAACGTTCAAGGACAGAGGAACTACCCCAGTAACCCTCTAAGAGTGACCATGCTCAGAAGATGTATACAGTGCGGAGGTGATCATTCTTCTCACTTGTGCACTAGGGGAGTAGTCCCACCACCTGCTTTTGCTTATAATAGACTCACCGTCCCAGGACCTCTACAATATTGCAATATAGAACAGAAATATACAAATCACAGTACAGAAAATTGCCCTTACATTAGGCAATCGAGACCAGCACAGCCATATATGAGACCTTATGGATACCCTCAGAGAGAGCAAGGAGGTGAAGCATGGAGGTACCCTACTTATCAGCAGCAGGCTCCAGTGCCACGACCATATGCATATCAAGGATACACCCAACCACAACCAGTACTAAGACAACAACCGCCCCATCCTCAGAACGTTGTCCCAGTCAAGATAGCTCAACCTGAAGAAAACTTAGAGAGATCGATAGTCCCAGCCACACCATTGGCTAGTAATGAACCATATGACTCATCTTACGACCATAGTCAAGGAGCATATCCCAATTATGAAAGCTCTATGATAGAATATGGACAACTATATGAACCATATGCCTACGGCATGGAAGTATCAGATAGCTCCTACGGATATGAGCAGGACTATGTGTCATTAATGTACACAGCCCCTAGAACAACCATACCACCCCGACCCATGAACAGACCGCCTGTGCCTAGAGGACCATGCTACAGATGTGGAGGTGATCACTATATCAGAGAATGTACATTGCCAAACCCACCACCACCACAACGAGTCTGGGAAGGTTACTGTAGTGATTGTGGTAAGGAACATCTTTTCAGAGATTGTCCCAAGAACCCCAACAAGGTTACATCCAACGTGCAAATCAATGTGATTGAAGTAATCGAATCATCAGGGAGCGATAAGGAATACACTGTACCATTGAAGGCGATAACAAGAGCCAAAGCTAGAGAGAACCCAGAAAAACCTGAAAAACACAATCAAAGTGGCCCAGAGATGAATACAACCACACCTCAGAGAGTTGAAGACTCGGAAGAGCCAGAGAAAAGTGTTGTAAGTAAAAGAACACAAAGATGGAAGAACGGTAGAGATAGGATAAAAGAAAAGAAGTTACTACAGAAGAAGGAAAATGAGAAGAACAAACAAAACCCAAAAGAGGAACAGAAAATTGAAGAAGAAAACAAGAATGAAAAGTACAAAAAAGAAGAGGTCTTAGCAGATCCCATGCTTGAAGAATTAGCCATGTGGATTTAGGCATACAAGGCACGAATAAGAGCAGGACGGACCATCGAACAACATGAAAGAGAATATCCTAGAGGTGACCTAGAGAAAGAGAGGTTGGAGATCTGCAAAAAATTAATAGAAGTTGCTCAACAGACCTTAGAAAAACCTGCATTGCCATTACCCAATACCCGAATTTCCGAAAGAGAATTCCAAGAGTGCGTCAGCACTAATGACCATGAAAAATCCAAAGCAAGTAAGACACAGAATGGCAATTATTGTGAGGATAAGAGGGAAGGATCCATTGTTCCCGAAGTAGAAGAGGAATGGCCTAAAGATTTGTGGGCAAGAGTCCAAGAAGACAGATGGAAGAAAGTAGAAGGAATTGAACTGCCCTTTGAAGAACTAGAAGCAGACGATGGAATAGAGGATTCAATACCTGAGTTGAATTCAAATGAAATATTACCAATTGATCCGAGTAACGAAGAAAATGATAGCGTAAAGGTTTTGCCAAATTACACAGGAGAGTACGAACATAATTCAGAATTGTATTGCATTCCCTCAATAAGGAAAAAAGAACCAAACCCATCAGTCCAAACATCGGATATCATCCAACACCTTAGAAAGGTAAAAATCCCTTGCACCCTAACTTTGGAAGAACTGCTGAAGGTTAAACCACATTTGAAGGAGAAATTAACCAATCAATTGGAGATCAAGACGGAAGCAAAAGAGATATCTGATGAAGTAAACACAGTAAAGATCCCAGTGGATAAAGTAGGAGATTTTAGTGAGGGAGATGAAGGAAATACGTGCCTTCCAATTACTTATAGGTGTTATACCACCAAAGCCATCTTAGATTCTGGAGCTGGTGTTGGCATTGCGACTAGAGAAATCTGGGAGAAATGGGGAAAACCAGCTTTAAGACCAACGCGTATGAAGATACAAATGGCAGACGGACACACAAAAAGACCCTTGGGATTATTGAAACGAGTACTTTTCACCACATGCGGAGTTGAATTTGAACACACCTTAGCAATATGTCAATTTGAAAGGGTGAGCAATTATGAAATGATACTTGGGAGACCTTTCATGAGACAGTTAAAGGTTGTGCAAGATTGGGGAAAACATGTTGTATACCTACAACATGAAGGAACTACCACGAGAATAAATCTCCACACTTATACTTATCAAGATGTTCCCCCCTTACAATGGAATCAAGTTCATAAGGAGGAAGACGATCAGTCAATTCACAGCATAGGTTCTAGTGACCAATCTTGGATGAACGAGGACACTCATCTATGGATATGCAAAACTGCCAAAAAGGAAGAGGATAGGAGAAAGGGATGGCAGCAAAGGCAAGGAATAGCCAAGTCTGTACAAGATCCAGCTTACATGCCTCAAGTCTTTTTGGATGAAGAGTTTGAACCTCATGGTTGGATGGAGATTTTAGCGACCCTCGATGTATGTGTGAACAAAGAAGTAATAACTATGAATGAATGTATTGATGAGGAAGGATATGACGTTAGTCTATATGTAGTAGTCCTTCAGGAGGCTGAAGAAGGAGAAGTGATAGAGAAATAATGGAAGGAGGACTATAAGAGCATTGAGATGGAACAAGAACCAATGGAACCAGAGGATGAAAATAAAAAAATAGGTGTCACAGCTAACGAAAACAACCAAGAACCTACACAGGAAGAAGAGCTGGAGCTAGATAAAGAACCAGAAGGTGAAGAAAACAAGCCACAAGATCAGTTTGAAGTGCCAGACCACTTCAAAAAATATGAAGTAGAAGAGAGAAAAATTGCTATTCAAATGTCTAAAAGAGAAGCACAGCCAAGAATAGCATATGACAATAAGGAACAAACCAAGAAGATAGTAGTAACCTTAGAGGAAGGAGAAGAACGATGTACTTTCATAGGACAAGATGTCTCAATGGAGGAGGAACAAGAGTTAATACGCCTCATAAGGGAATATCGGGATGTCTTTGCCTGAACCTATAAGGACTTGAAAGGAGTAGATCCATCTATATGTGCCCATAGAATCCCCATGACATCCGAAGCCAAACCGTCTAAACAAAGACCGTATACATACAATGATGTGTACTCAGCAAAGATAAAGGAAGAGATATATAAATTGTTAGATGCTGGATTCATATATGAGATTGAGCACACGGAATGGGTGTCACCTTTGGTGGTTGTACCGAAAAAAAATGGGAAGTTAAGAGTGTGCATCAATCTGAAGAAAGTAAACGTTGCGACCATAAGGGATAGCTACCCATTACCAATTACGGATCATCTGTTGGAAAGAGTGGCAGGGAAGGAAGTTTATAGTTTTTTGGATGGCTTTTCAGGGTATAATCAGGTAGCCATTGCTCCTGAGGACCAACACAAAACCGCTTTCGCAACCGAATGGGGAGTATACACCTTTAGAGTCATGCCTTTTGGTCTAACGAATGCCCCAGCCACCTTCCAAAGATTGATGTGCCATGTATTCAAAGAGTTCTTGAGAAAAAGTATGGAGGTATACGTGGATGATCTATGTACTTATTCAGCTATACGATCAGAGCACATCCCTGAACTAGAAAAGATCTTTGCCAAGTGTCGACAATACCGAGTATGCCTCAACCCAGAAAAATGTGTCTTCATGGTTTGACAAGGAAAAATATTAGGACATATTGTCTCTAAAAATAGAATTTCAATTGATGAAGACAAAATCAAAGTAATTCTGGATTTACCAAGACCAAAGACCGCTAAAGAAGTACAAGCATTTATGGGACATTGTGGATATTATCGAAGATTTATACATATGTATGCCATAATTGCTAGACCTCTCTATGCACTCTTGACTCAATTTAATTGGACTGAAGAATGTGAGAAAGCCTTCAATGAGTTAAAGAATCGATTGAGTTCAGCACCAATCCTTCGAGTACCTAATTGGAATAAGCCATTTCACATTCATGTGGATGCTTCCAAGTTTGCCATTGGTTGCATCTTAGCTCAACCTGCAGATACAGGAAAGCTAGACCACCCTATAGCCTATGCCAGTAGACAATTAAATCAAGCACAACGCAATTATACCACTACTGAGAGAGAAGGCCTAGGGATGGTGTACGCAGTAAAAAAGTTTAGACATTACCTGTTGGCAAACAAATTCAAATTCTTCATTGATCATCAAGCCTTATTGTACTTAGTCAATAAACCTTGCAATACAGGAAGGCTAGTACGATGGTTCTTATTACTAATGGAATTTGATTTTGAGGTAGTAGTCAAGAAAGGAAATACCCACATAAGAGCAGAACACTTATCAAGAATGACCCATGGAGAACCACCCATAGGAGTACCCGATGATCTGCTAGATACATACCTTTTTAACTTGGAAGTATGTCCCCAATGGGCAGAAAAGTTGATCCCTATACTCACGCATGGACCTAAAGGTGGGATCACACCAAACCGAACCCAAGATCTATGGAAGAATAAAAACCATCATATCATTGCAAGAAGTTTGTATCACCAAGATTCAAGTGGATTGTTAATGAGATGTGTTGAAGAGGAGGAACAGGAAATGTGGCTTCCCGAAAGCACATGTGAATCAATGGAAAACTCATTTGAATGCAAATGGAACATGGCAAACCCTGAGGAGATTAGGCATATATTGGCCAACCATGCAGAGAGATGCGCATAACTATGTATCAGCATGCCAAACCTGTCAAGAACAAAATCCAGAAGAGAACTCTACTCTATGCTACTCCACAGTAGCACCGAGATGGAGCATGCCTCTGGTAAAGTTCTTAAAGACCCAAGAATACCCAGAAGGAGCCACTTATGCAAGGAAACGTGCACTTGTAGAACAGAGCAAGGATTATGCTATTATAGGAAAACAACTTTTCAAGCGAGGGAGAGATAATCAATTACGATTGTGCATTCATGAAGACGAATATCTTGCTGTTTTAGAGATGGAACATACAGGAGCTACAGGAGGGCACTTCTCTGCAGATAAAACAACAAAAATGATCCTCTTTGCTGGAATGTGGTGGCCAACTCTACATCAAGATGCCTTAACATATGTGCAACGATGTGATACTTGTCAACGAACAAAATATCCAATTAGAAGAGATGAGATGCCACTGAGACCCATGATGAGTGCCAGAGCTTTCACTAAATGGGGAATAGACTTCATAGGACCTATTAACCCCCCAGCAAAAGGATCCCATGCTGAATATATAATTGTGGCCACAGACTATCTGACCAGATGGGTAGAAGCCAAAGCAACCAAGAAAAATGACGCAAGAACCACGGCCAAGTTTCTCTTTGAGAACGTTTTTACTAGATTCGGACTATCGATAGAAATTGTGAGTGATAGAGGTACGCACTTTGTGAATGAAGTCATAGAAGCCTTACTGAATGAATTCTTGGTAATTCAGAAGAAATCAGCTCCCTATCACCCACAAGCCAATGGACAAGCCGAAAGTTCGAATAAAATCTTGTGTACAGTTCTCACAAAAATTGTTAACAATGGTAGATCTGATTGGAATAAGCAATTACATCATGCTTTATGGGCATTTCGAGTAGCCTACAAAACCGCCATAGGCACTACTCCTTTTAACTTAGTGTATGGACAAAATGCTATTTTGCCAATTGATTTCTTAATTCCCACTCTCAGAGTAGCAACTACTTACGAGTGGACGGGACATGAGCTATCAGCTCAATTGGATCAAATAGAAAAGCTTCACGAAACGAGGTTACAAGCAGTAGCAGGCATTTATGGTGCTAAACGGCGATAGAAAGCCTACTTCGATGCTCACATTAAGGACAAAAATTTGAAGGAAGGAGATTTAGTTTTGGTATATACCTTGAAACAACACGCTAAGAAGTTGCAGAATAGAGGATATGGCCCATTAATCATCAATCATATATCAACAAGTGGAGCCATCAGCTTAGCAACCCTAGATGGGGAAGTATTACCAAACTACATCAGTGGATGTCGAGTGAAAAAATATCTAGAACCATTGACAGAAGAAACAATGTCTCGATTAATCAAGGGCAAGAATAGACGTATGGAAGAGGAAAGGATACGAGAAGAAGCACGACAGGAAGCACTAGAACGAATTAAGAAACGGAAAGAGTGGATGAGAGAGAGAGATGAGAGATATCGACTAGGAGAAGAACTCATCCCAATGGCTAATTTTAGAGCCACTAAAAACCTAGGATCACAGAGAACACAACCATATTTGAATTTGGGAGCAGGTAAAACGGAGTACCACTTAGTGGATGCTCTCAATGACACAGGAGCCGCTATAAGCTGTATCAAACTTTCTTTGACTCAAAAACTCAGGGAGGAATTACGTCCATCAATGGCACAGTTGATAGGAATAGGAGGAATAATTACTCAATGCATAGGTGAAATCACCTTACCTCTGCATCTTGGCAACAACACTATGGAACAGAAGCTATTAGTGTGTCACAATGAGGATTTACTCGAAGATGTGGTGTTAGGTCAAGACTGGATTTACGAATATGAGGTGACCATTCAATTGGCCTTAGGATATATCTCAGCCAGGATAGGACATCGTGAAGTATTCAGTTTGCTAGACGAACGACCAATAAAAGTCGCAAGCATAGAGCCAAAAATTCACTCTAATGAACAAAGTTATGAATGTATGTTCAATAGCACTATATATACCCCTTCCTCAAGTACTTCATATGAGGACACATTGATTCCTGCTTGCATTCTATCTTCTAGTCTAGCAAGTCACAAGAGTGTCAATCAATCTGAATCCTGCCCTAGTGAAGCACCATGCACAAGAGAGACTAGTCCTCTGAGTAATTCAAGGTCTGTACCTATTAGAATATACCCTATTCCGTACACCAAACAAGCGTGGATAAGAAAGGATCAAAAGGATACATATCTTCACCAACGGAAACATCTTCGACATCAGAGCAACCAATCAAATAAGAAAGTAAATCATTTTGAGCACCAAAGTCAACAACGAAGTACTAGGATCTGGATTCCAAAGAAAGTAGTAGCCGCCCAACCGGATCGAGTGCAAATATGGATTCCAAAATCATGTGCTCCAAAGACGCTAAACCGAAACGATGAACCTCAGCATAAGAAGAACCAATATGGTCTAAGGGCTAAACAACCAAAGAAGATTAGCTACAGGAAAGAAAAGAAGTCTGCAGTTGCAACAACAGCCAGTCCAAGATTCAAGAAGCAGATGGAGCAGACGTACAACATGAGAGGAACCACGTTCAGCAGGAATGTTCGGGATACAATACGTACCAATAGAATGAAGCAGTTCTGGATGCCAAAAGACAAGACAAATTGCATGCATCATCCAACTACTTCAAGTTGCACACATTTGGAGTTATCTGGTCCCAAAGTATGCATGATAGGGCCACATTACAAGGCCAAGCATTCGGCACATCTTTCTTCTATTTCAGGATAGTCGAGCACATTTTCCTACTAGAAATAGGAGAGCGATTGTACATACATTGAGAAAATCACTCAAAAAATAATAACCGCTTTGGCTATGATCTAACTTTTCTGTTTTTCCTTTCAGATGAAAATATAAAAATATCTAAAATATGGAGAAATCCAGGTATTACCTTTCTCACACCCACGGGAAAGGGACAACACCATTCACTCGGAGCAACGTCAAGCTTATGACAAACAAATGAAGGAAGATTTCTGATAGTATATGACCACTAATTCATAATCTATATTGAGTGCAGATGGCATCTACTAATTCCGAAGCCACGCAAGAGGAAGAGGTGCAGCTTCTTTCACTCGAATCCATAACCAAAGCAAGAGGCCATTGGTTTCTGGATGACCAACCAGTGTCAGATCTCATTTTCATGGCAACTATCAAGATTATGGATAGGGATCATTATTTCCCTATTATGTTGCAAGACTTCAAGACTATAATACAAGGATTACCGCATATCGAGGATGTGTGGACACACGCAGGCCTAGAGGCATTTCTTAAATTGTCGATTTATCTACCAGATTTTCAAAGGTGTACACAAGTAATGAATACATTGCAGCCTGCAGCGACTAAGATATCAGTGCCCGAAGCACGAGTGTTGGATAAAGTAGGAACATGGAAAACCATTCAATTCACACATGAACTAATCAACAAAGCCTTCGGATGGAATCAAGAGGGGATCACTAATGTTAAAGAGGAATGTCATGATCCTAAAAAGAGATCCTTTTTGGATATCAACAGAACTGATATTGAAGATGCTGTCCGCCTAGTGCACCAACATTTTTGTTTCCCAAGTATGCACAGATATACTGCACCACAAAAGATTGTAGTACAACTACTCTCGCATGCAATGAGACAAGTGGGGAAAAAAGTAAATATGACACGCTATGTCCAAGAAAGATTATTTGAAGCCCAGAAGAAGTGGAGTCAGAAGAAGTGGAGTCAGAAGAAGTTTCTAAATGGGAGTTCGGCTTTGACATTACTTATATATGAAGCTCTAGAAATGAAAAACTGCTTACGTGAGATGCCGACCTCAGAAGGGCTGGTCAAATATGCCAAATGCGCTACGGTCCCCAAGAAAAAGAAAGCAGCTGTTGTTGTTGAAGAAGTAGGAACCAGTTCACAGAAACCCATGAGGGGTACAAAGCGTCTAAGAGAGGAGGAAGCCCAGGCTACACCCCAATCAAAGCGGACACATATTCTTCCAAAGATTACGATGACCCAAATGCCTATTACTAAGAGAGATCTCCGCTGCCCTAGAAGAGACACATCAGTACATGCAAGGGCAGGTAAATCTGAATGTTCAAGGTCATCATTATAGACAAGCAAGTCAAGAGAAACAACAAATGCGTCAAGAAAAGACCCCAAAACAACCTGGGAGATACAAAGAACTGGGCTTAGATGATTCTAGTTCCGATGCAGAATCCAGTCCCGAAAAAGACACTCTAGACACTGACATAAGGACAGAAACTCAAGAAGAAGAATGGACTGAGATCAATCAAGTCGAAGTGACGCCAGACAACCATGAAGAAAAGGAAAAGAACATAGAAGATTCCAATAAGCCTGAGCATGTCATTCATTTGAATGATACTACAAAAATTAGCATCAAAGAAGCTCCAACAACTGCTACGTCTGCAAAACCACCTATCAAAGAGGAAGTACAAACTCCAATGAACACGGATTCAGGGCTATTACAAAACAAAGAGCAGATTGTGATTGAGGTACCAGATGATACACCTCAAGGAAACGATGAAAACATGTTGGCTAAGCCAAGGATCCAGCTTCAGATTAGGCAGCCCCATGACACTACACTACATGTGGCACAGGGCAAAGATGTCACAACAGGCGAAGAACCGAGTATCCCAAAAACATGGCTCAATGTGGATGTCACTCAGCTGAAGCCTGTAGTCAAGCAAATGATTCAAACGGCTATGGATACACAACAACAAATGATGGACATAGATGCAGATTATGATAAGGCCATGAGAGAAAAAAAGTCAATTCCAAATAATGAGCGAACAACTATCATCACAAGTAATCCACGCACAAAAAGAGATAGCAGCCAAAAACACGGAGTTGCTCGAAGTAAAAATGCAATATGATACATTAGTGACTCAACATCACCAACTCCAGGCGCAGCTCGCTAATTTACAAAAGTTACATGATGCAAGCGAGGCTGACAAAGGAGTTCGGAGCTGAGAGAAAAGCTCAATTTACTGTTGACTGCTGCACCAAGTATCGTGACACCATGACTGTCAGTTGAAGCTTGTTTGGATTCGCCTTTGCCTTGTTTACACTCTTTGAGTAGTTCATTTGCATTGATCATCACTTGATTGCATGTCCTCATACACTCAGCTAGGTTTGTATACTCATCGGATTGATAATTAAAGTGTGAATCCCCACTATATGCACTTGAGGGGGATTGAGGTATAGTCTCTTTCTCCACAAGTCCCTAAGTTGGTACTTAGGTCAACACTTATAAATGTGCATATCTTCCAGAAGTCTTCTATAAGGTCGCAAAAGCAGTTGGAAACACAAGAATAGCCACATAGCGATATAGGCATCCTATACCCGCTTACTTGCATACATTGAAAAAAAATCATGAAACGTGCATTAAAGCGATGAATTTCTCGCATGATTTCTGAGCTAGGATAAGTGATGAAATTTGCCAAAAGACTTTTCTTCATTTTTCTCTTCCTTCATCAAGATTGAAGCGTCAGTTGCAAGAACTCTATGCACAACTGTAGATGTGAAGTAAGATGGAACTTGAACTTCTTAAGAAAAAATACCCATAATTGATATGAAACATGATATGTATGTGTGAATGCAGATACAAGACCGTATGAAGAGTGGATTTTAATCTATTGCAGTATTTTAAAGGTTTCGTGATTTGATGAACCTTCTCCCCACTTCAATTCTTTGGTATGCTCAAATATATTGACTTCATGACCTTGAACCTTTAGGCTTGTGTTTGCTCAAGAATATGAATCTTGTAAATTCTCACTACTAGTGCTAAACAACGAACATGCACTTAGAATCATTCTCCTTGTAAAGACAATGATCCAATTTCTCGCTTCCTTCAATGAATAGCAGGACATATGTGGTGAACCCGACGTGAAAGGAGGTGGTGAGTGAGTTATAGAGCCATGTGATCTAGCACTTCAGACAAGAAAGATCTCCTAGCTTAGTTCATACTCTTTCAGGAAGAGGATCGGCATCAAAAAGCCATCCAATTGCTTCATGACCGACTAGTAAAGTGGTATGGGTTATTCAAGGGCAAAAATATATCCAAGTTCTACAAAGAATACAAACTTGAGGCAAAGTACCTAGGTGTCAGATTGATTTCGATGACAGATGTGGAGTTATGTGAAAACTTTGCCTATGTGTGTGAATATAGTTTACGCGATGAGCTCATGCAAATAAACCATATGACATGGTCGTGATACAAATCGATGCTCCTCAAGCAGTTCATGCTAGAGGACATAGACAAAGTAACTCGTAAGTCCTTCTTGAGGTGGGTTCATATGCCCAAAGGCCAGCCAATTCTAGAGATCAAAAGAGACTTTGAGCGACAATATGAAGATATTTTTGAGCACGATAAAAGGTGCTTAAGACATGAAAAAGTATCGTTGTTTCTTTGAACAATCGATGTTAAAGGGCGAGAAGAACTAATTTTGCTTCTGCAAGATATAGACTCTAACTTGAGGCTCACAAAGGATTGGATGCTTGTCCATGAAGCTGTGCGGAGATACGTGAAGAAACAACAAACAATTCAGAAATTTCTAAATGATTGGGTAACTGATATTCAAGTAGATGAAAATTATAACTAGACTCCAAGCATTTTACCAATTATGGATGACATTCAAGTCCATGAAGTTGTAGAGACCCCACTTGGGCATGAAGTAGATATGGATGGGCTTGACATACATACTCATGATGGGAAATATGAAGAAACTTCTAAAGGTGCGATTGATATGACCTCTAAGGTTACAAGGTGCCAAGAGCCTGTAGACTTCTCTACAATGATCACATCTTCAAGTGTTGTATATACAAAAACACTGATGATGGAAGGAGCAAAGGGGCATTTGGAAGCCGATCAAAATCAAATCAAACAAAAACCAAACATAAAACAAACCAAAATTCAACAAAAATCAACAAGAAAACAAGATGAGGCTTCTCTTGTCGTGGTAAACTCCTTGCATCCATTGGAGGATAAAAAAACAAATCAAGAAACACTTCAAGATACAAAGAAAGAGTTAGACAAATCTACGAGGCTTAAAGGTGACCGAATGTAGATAAGAGATGAAATACGTATAGAGAATCTAATGAATCTGCATGAAGATCAAGAACAAGATAGTTCCTTTAATGATGAAACCAAGCAATACTTAAGAAACTATTTGATGCCATCTGAGAGTGAAACATCTCTTCAAGCATATGATTCAAATATAAAGTATGGCCAAATGACTTATTTTTATGAAGAGAATGCTAGTGAGCATGACGCTAATCAGGAGGGCATGCAAATGATGAGTCCTCTAGAGAGTGGTATGTATGCCGATGGTGAAAAGCATGATGCTAAGCCTACAGATAGTCTAGATCAAGATCTGGATTGTGAAATACTCTTGAGTGATGCCACAGTAAATGAGTCTTTAGAGGTACAAGAGAGTGATCCTAATCATGGGAGTAAAAATGAGTTGTTGATTAGGCATCATTATAATGACATGTATGTGAGCGATGTCGCCCTCTATGAAAAGATACATTTTGATGCAAATGGAGATTATAATGAGTTCACTCTATACGCTGAAGAAATGTGCCATGTGAAGGAGAATGCAACATTCATTGAAATGCTTGAAAAATATGATATGGGCTCATTACCTAATAAAGATCAACAAGAAAAGATAAAATTAAATTGTTGCATTGATGAAGCTCAAGTTGATTTAGATGCATATGTCGAGATTCTCACACATGATGAGATAATCGAGCAAGAATCAATGACCGAGGAGATGCATGAAGAATGTGATCTAAGTACATCCTCTAAAGAGAATGAGCAAGAATCGATGAAGATGGATGCAGAGTTTTATGATGGCATTTTGAATAAAGAAATTGAATTGTCATCAAACTGCGTACATAGTCCTAGAAGGTGTCCAAATTATGATGAGTGTGACCTCAATAAGCAAGACTCTAGTGACATTGAAGATCAAGACTTTCTTGATTATGAGGATATGGATTCCCTTCATGTTGAAGGAGAGATGATTTGAGATCATAATAATGATGAGGATTCCTTGAAAGACTAGAAGTAGAAGCAGATTCACTAATTGATGGCATTCAAGTAAGAACAAAATCATAAGATACTGAGTGATAAATATGAGCATAAACTACAATCAGAGAATCATGAACCTTCCTATTCAGAGTGTAAATCTTATGAATGTATTCAAAACATTAATTGCAATGTAGAAGGAAGTTTGAATAATCATAATGGAAATGATGAAATTCTTTCGAATGATTTCAACCCTAAAATATATCAAAACATTTGCATGATGGACTTGTTTGATCATGATCTAAATACTACAAATTTCAAAAATCTATACACGTGCTCATTTATCATGTGCATCTTCATATGATACATTGGAGAGAATCGTGAATAAAGGCAACTATGCTCAAATGACTGAAACATGGATTTTCAAATTTTCTAAGAGCTATGTACACAAAACAAGCCACCAAGAGATGGACAAGCAAATGAAGTGGCTTGTACACATGTTTGCTTTTTTGATTGATGCAATCGAGAGGTGGCTTCTTAAGAAGCACAGCTTCTTTAGTGAGCATGTATCAAGGGAGATGGGTTTGAAGGAAAAACCCTAATGAATGAGAATTGACAATGCCAAAAAGGAACTCGTAAGTAAAAATGTATATATATCTCATTCTCTTTGCTTTAGTCTTACGACAGATACAAGGAACCAAATAAACATCAAAAGGAAAGAGATTGAAGTGGGAACACTTATGGTAATGAATGCATGTTGGATGAGTGGTTTGAAGTCAAAATAATTCAAACAGATGTTTTAAATGTTCAAATGAATGAAATTTTTCAAAATGTGATTATTGAATGTGATGCTACTAAGCTTTCTTATGAGGTTTTTAGAGCAAGTGTTGATATGGAGCTAATTGATGAACGTCTAGGCTTGTGTTTCCTCAAGAATATGAATCTTGTAAATTCTCACTACTATTGCTAAACAACGAACATGCATTTACAAGCATTCTCCTTGTAAAGATAACGATCAAATTTCTCCCTTCTTTCAACAAATAGCACGACAATGCCTTACCATAACTCAAGCATGTCGTTGAGACCCTTGAAATGGGAGTTCAATTGAGTAAATAGTTCAAGGGTTCAAGGCATATACTTGGAGATACTTTCAATAGAGTTTCTCATAGAATTCCATTATCTATACTATAAGTATGATCATCTCTCTCTTTAGATTCGTTTCCTGTAATCAGCGAAAGGCTATTACCTTCCTTAATTTTAAAGGAAATGAATCCAAATGCGTTTCCAAATCACTTTCCCTCAGTCCAATTGAATGTACATGCATGCATTGTACCTACGGACTAATGAAATTGGTGGATTTATGTAGTGGTCATACCTTTCTAGTTTCCTTTTGGCATTTTCACAAATCTCAAGGTCCATAAAATTTTACATCTCTATACACATTGTACCTTCTTACAAATGTATACTTTCTATAAGTATGAAATAGAGGTCAGACCTCTTTCTTGAAAGGTCCTTAAATTAGATTCATCTTCCACTTTCAACAGAAAGGAGAGGAATCTTCAGGCATTTAGTACTTGACTTACTCTTTTGTAGTCCTTTTCAAATACAAATATACTTAATTTTTTTCGAATAGGACTAAAGGCATTAACTTAGAAAAGTGGGTCTATTTACTCCCTACTAAATCTTGCTTAATAAAATGAGGAGAAATACTATCTTCTCCTTCTTTGGTAGGTTAGGTGGACTTATATCAATCATCGAGTTTTTTTTGAAACATAATGTTCAAGTATTCAGAATGATAGATAATACACCCAAATTTGAAATTTCATTTCTAATAGTGGATCCTTATCTTGATCATCCTTGATTTTCCCTAGATTAATCCTTGGACAATATCTTGGTTCTTCTAGGTCAACCCTTCTTGAAAACTTTTTATATTCAAGACTTCATGATTTTAGGGATCTTAATTACTTGGTAGACCATTCTTCTACCAAAACTTTGTTTTCATATTAGCTTGTTTGATTCTTCCAAAGAGCATTAGTGCTAACTACCTTGAACCAAGTTTGGTGCATTCCCAATATGGTTACATGTACTTAGTGCAAAGGTCACCAAAGCTTTGCAAAGAGGAGCAAATCATTTCTCTTACCAATTTCTTAATATCCTCAACTACTTGAGGAACAATATCTATCAAGCCATCAAGAAACCTTCTTTCTATATCTTCTATCTATTGAATAGATTTAAAAGATTAAATTTCTATTTGATTTAAGTTCCAAAGTCTTGCAAGAAAGATTCCTCTTTCTTGGCGTCATATTCTAGACCCCTCTAGGATTTTAGTGAACATTCTTGAATCACTTATTCTCATCATCCAAAGAATAAAAAGGTGATCTTTTACAAATCATTTTCTTATTCAAGGTTTTATACTTGAATATGCTTGATTTTTTTCAAGCTCCTTACTTTCTGAGTTTAACTCAGAAAACTCCCTAAAGTTCTTATCCGCTTATTTATCCAAACCTATTGTACCATCTTAAGTTGGCTATGTATTCTATTGAAAAGAATGCATCTATTTAAGAGGATAAATAATAGCCTTTTCTAGGGTAAATGTTATTTTATTCCATTAAACCTTTTGTAAATAGAACCAAGTGTATTTTAAATGTTCAAGGAGATACATTTCTAAACCTTTCGATTAACCTAATCCCTTTATCTCAATGGGATTTATCTCTAATGCTTATCCTAATGTTTTCTATCAAATCTCGAGTCTCTTTTCTCTCTAGCCATCAGAGAAAATTTTGAAGGGGAGTTAGTTCCCACTACTCCATACCAATTATTATTTTCTCTAATCCATAGAATAACATCCTTAGTCTTTCCAATTTCCTTCTGTTTTCAATACTCTCTCATAATTTTCTATGATTATGAATTCCATCTTGGAAGTTTTGTGCATCATATTCATGAGAGCAAAGAATAAGGTTTGTAAATCTCATGACAATGAATCTTATACCCCAAAGAGTTCTTTGATCGACCTTTAAAATTTCATGGGCATGATTTTTCAAAGCATTTAAGGTTTGATCCCCTTGACTAGTTTGAGACATTTGGTTTTTTCCCGAAATTCCTCTAGTCAAGCTAATGTGAGATGAGACCAAGTCTTTTTTGCTTTAGATCCCTTCTTTAATGATATTTACCCATGGAATGTTTTGGGATATTGTATTCCTACTTTCATGGATTTTCATCTAGCTTAAGCCTTTAACATCCTAGTGATGTTCTAATAACTTTTCATTGTTCTTCTTCTAGGTATCAACAATTATATCTCATTCCTTTGACTTAGCCGAGTTGTCATGTTTACCTTTTCTTACCCATTGTTCTCAAGTACCTGATTATTGTATGGTTCAAGTCTTTAAACTAGATAATACTTTCATTAATACCATAATGGAATTCCTTCATGAACTCCATCCTTGCATATCTTGTACTTACTTTGTTTAGGTTGAAATCTCTTAGGTACTTGATATCATATGTACTCAACTTTCACGAAAGAGCTAGGGATGCATATTTTTCTTAGAAGTATCATATCAGTGATGCCTTCCTTCCCCCTTCAGAGATTTGTCTTCCTAAAAAATTGAAACCTTTTAGGAATTTAATATTTTGGTGAGTTTCCAAATTATGAACCCAACCGAAGCTCAATATTGATTTCTTTTAAGATGACTAATAAGCTCATTGAATATCCTAAAGTTGAAGCTTCCATTATCTTTAAATCTAGTGTCCCCTACCACCAAATCCACTTTAGTGATAGTGTAAGCCTAGATGTCCCATACCATCAGATCTATAGTATCATTTTTAGTGTAGAAATGTTTAGCTCTTAGTCACGGATCTCATCTTATTCTAATCAAGAAGCCAAAATCACGATTCTAAAATTATATGCTTACCAAGCCTTGATTTATACTTGCAAAAAAACTTTGAAGATTGGGTCATTAAACTATTTCTTTCATCAAATACAATTAAAGGAATCCATGTTTATGCCATTTGATAATAGAGCTTCTATTTTCTTTCTAGATATTATCTTTTGACATAATTATGCATTTGTTTCAAAGGATATATTCATGTGTCAATCATATGCTTACCAAAATTTCTATATCTTTAAACACATTGGAACTTTTCTTCTTACTCATAAAGCATATTATTGGGTAGTCATTTAGAGAGTTTTTTTCGACCTTTAACTATTTCTTTTATCTAAATATGAGTTTACAACTCTTTATTCCAGAATCAAGTTTCTTTTGTCTACGAATGTATGATACTTCTTGTAAAAAAGGGAGAAAAATAATGGGGAGTAGATGATGTTAAAGAGATGATAGGGTTGAACCATGCTATTCTTGTCAGTTTATTACATTCCTTTCCTTCTTAAGTGTGATCATTGTCCTCAATTATTTGCTTTCATGATTAAGTTTGCTTTTTGGATGCCTTTCAATCCAATTTTCTTATGGACACTAATTTACGGCACAAGAGAAACATTGCTTGACTTGTAGCTTAAGCCCTTGACCTCCCTAATCATGCATGCCATGGGTATTTATGGAACTTGAGGGTCCATAAGTAGGAATCAAAGCTTAAGATTTCTTTATCTATGTTGATTTTTGTTGGATTTTGAATTATGCCAACATACAAAAAACATAAAAGGATAATGGTTATTATGCAATCTGACATCAACATACCATTATTCGTTTATGCTTTTGACTTCACATAAAGAAGTCATTTCCTATCGTAACTTTAAATGTATCGAACTTTAATCTCTTTAATATCCCATCAACCCATGAATATGCTAAAAGTAGGCCAAAAGTCACATACATATGTGCTTAAAGGCGCTTAGCATGCATAAAAACCAAAGGTTGAACCCCTCCTTAAATCATGCATGAAATTCAAATTTAGAACTCCATTTAATGCAAGAATGTATATTCCTCACATCCTTACTTGTTCTATTCATGTGCAAATATATGCGAATATTTGAATATCTGATATGCAGTTTTTTAAAAATATACAACTTTGAGGAGGTGTATGATGAAGACGGTGATATTAAAAATATACAACTTTGAGGAGGTGTATGATGAAGACGGTGATATGATCAACCCTTGTACAAGCATCCCAATGGTGTGTATCATTCACTACTTCAACATAGACTCTCTCAACTTCCCTTGAATGTCATCTATTAAAGTTTCTTTATATCCACACAAGCCCAGTTCCTTTTTTTGAGTGCATTCCTAGAGACCCAATTTCTATGATAAGTGAAAACTAGAAATTTCACACAATGTACTCCTAGACATGCGAATTTCACACAATGTACTTCTAGACACACAAATTTCACATAATGTACGACACAAATGCCTATGGCTTGCATGCCCCTAGCAAGCTTGTAATCAATCCAAGAAACGTTTTAGGGATTCGAAGGTGTATGTGCAGTTTTGCATTATTAACAATGTTTGAGTTTCGGTATACTAACAAGTTTCGGTATCAAATACTGATTACTCCCAAATTAGAATACGAAATTGAGTGATAAGAAGAAAACTAACTCACTTTGTTTACTCACTATCAAGGATGCTCTAAATTTATTCACAGCATCCAAAACTAAGGGAAAATTCATAAGAAAAAGCATATTGTAAGAAATTTCACTTTATTTTTTTTTTCGAAAACATTGAATCTCACTTTTCATCGTCAAAGATATTTCATAACGATTCACATTAAGATATGACATATCCGAATGATTTGAGAATAATTGTCAATGATTCTCACACTACCTATTTGGAAATTAATTTTTCTCTCACTAAGAATAAGGCTTGCAAGTTTTTGTCAATAATGCACACTTTCTCAATAAATAATGTTGGGGGATTCTTTAGACGGAGGGGACTTGAGTGTTTGTAGGGGAAAACATAAGAAAAACAAAAACATGCTCGTATATAAAATTTCTTATTAATTTCAGTTGAACAAGAAGATTACAATTCTTTTGCTTTTACATATAAAAAAAAAAGACAAGATTCTTATGCGCACAACAAGTTACACTCTAATAGAAAAATTTCACTCCATTTTCACTCCAGTACAATAAGGTACTTCCAAGTACATTGCAAGTAGTCAATCTTTGTGAAGCTTCTTCACATTCACTAAGTGGCTTGCTCCTGTGCACCCTAGCACTTAAGCCTTTACTCAAGAGGAAGTCCTAACCACTTTTCACTCTTGATCTACAACTCCTCTTTTGTAGCACTCTAGGTACACATTGATTTGTCTTCTTCCTTGGAAAATGTTGGCTTACAAAAGATAATAGAGAATACACTACTCTCTTCAATTTCACTTGCCTCTGTAAATCTCCACTCATTCTTAGAGAGTTCTTTGCACACTCTCACTTGCCAATTATCTCTTTTCTCTTTGCTTACACTTGCATAGCCTATGCCTTTTTTACGCACTCTCGTTACTTTTCTTACCAGCTCCTTGTGAGCATGCACACTTCATTTCACTTCACTTCACATACATCGAAGATCTTGGCTTTGGTTATGAAATCCACTTTCCCACTCTTTGGTACAAACACTTCCCAACGTTTTGTATTCCTTATGATTAATGCTCACTTCATGTTATCTACAAGAATACACTCCAACTTGATCTTGTTTTGTCCTATAGTGACCTAGGAAACTACTTAAATATAAAACAATAATTTATGGGGGGGCCAACCATATGCTTTTTTTTTTAACTTTACATAAACCTTGCACTTTTGAGCTTGAGCTCTTGAAAACTCATAGATAATTGAAGGCTAGTGTGAACCTTCAAAACCTTGAGAACCCTTCTAAAGCTTTTAGAACCTTTCCAAAATCTATCATAAAATTCCCCTTAACGAGGATTTTGTGCATACATTGTTGTGGACTACCTGTGCACCCACTTTCCTCGACATGCTCAGTTGCCACATGTGCACCACAGTGCCCCCCTTTGGGAACTATGCATCAAGATAGGGTCAACACTTTCCCAGTAGCTATTGGTATTTATGTCCCGAAGGGCATAATGTAGAAGCAATTACAGATAGAGGACCACCCAACAACGGTCTCGGATGGGTGATGGAGGGGATAAAGGGAGGGATAGGGGTGGGATAGGAGTCCAAGGATGGGGTAGGGGTATTTTAGGCATTTGACTATTATGGAACTTGTGAAAATTTGATACATGTGAGTATTCAGAGATAAAATAGATCATGTGCAATATGTACCAAGAAAAAAAGATCATGTGAAACTAGGAGCAAAAGGCAATGTTTTGTTAGGCTGTTGGAAGGAAACTTTGTATAAATCATATTTCTTTTCGATGAAGAGTCTTGATCAAATCCATGCATTGACTTGTAACCCTTCTTAGCAGTAATAGAAACCAATTCTCTCTTCGTGTATAGAGACACAGGTACCAGACCTAGTAGACTGTCAATCTGTCACATAGAGAACTATTTTTGCTATATGTTGAGTCTTCTGTATTGTCTTCCCTTCTATTCCTTCTAGTCTATTTATGATTCTGCTACTTTAGTCAAATTCTGTATTGAATTGTGTAATGATTTTTCTTGCAAAGTTTGAAGTACTTAGTGTTTGCACCTAAGTCTTTCTGACAAAACTCGTGTAGTACAAGAGACACTTGTATTTAGTAGTTAGAAGTTATTCATTGAAGTGAGTCACTAGCAGATGGATTAAGGAAATTGTGAATCAGAAGAAACATAGGGATCTAGTCCATCTAGATTCTACCATGCAAGAAACCCCCCGAACATATTCCTTCCTTAACCAAACAAGACATAGGTTGACAGTGGTGATCCTCCTTTGAAGTGGTTGTTATGGCCTACATGCGGGTAACACAATCTGGTGAATCTCACCCAAAGTATCTAAATGACAAGCACCATGTGCGAGCAAACTATACTTTGGATGAAACAATCAACTTCAAATGCTCATAGCAGACAACATGATTACAATCGGAAAACATCCTTTTTGAAGAATGATAAACATAGGGTTGCATGTAGAGAATACACAAGAGTAGAAGAAATAAGAAAAATATGCTTCTCAAATGAACTTGTTAAAAAAGATGATGCAAAGAAATGAAGGAGCAAGACAATGATGTCCAAAAATGTATCTATATTGCTCCCATGTAATGTACAAGTTAGAAGTCTTTATATAAACTCTTGAAGTGCTCCAAGACTTCTACAATTGGATTTTGATTCCAAATGAAGCCAGGAGTAGTTGTTGAAGAGACTCAATTCACTTTCCTACAATCTAGAAAAAGTGAAGATCTAGTTTGATATACCTTTAGATGATTGATTGATTCATTGATTGCCAAGCTCAACCACCTCAAATTCATGGATTTTGAGCTCTCTTTTTCTCCTTTTACATGTGCAAAGATCTAGGCTTTTACAATGTTAAATGATGCATAAAAAATCATTTAAAAAAAAAACAATAAATGAGCACAAATAAAAGAATACTTCAATGGATTGTGACATAATCCAAGCGATAGCTTTTTGTTGTAGATCACATCCACCTCAAGCATAGTGTAAGCTTGATGTTCCAACAACTGCACCTTAAGAAAAATTATGTTTGAGTCTTTATTCTCTAGTGGGTTGAATACCTGCCATTGATTTAAATCTTCAAAGCTTTATTCCACCAAGTGCCTTTGTCATTATATCTGCTACTTGCTTTTCAATTGGTACAAAAGAACTTTCAATTTCATTTGCCATGAGCTTCTCTGTGATAAAGTGATAATGCACCTCTATGTGTTTGGTTCTTGCATGGAAAATAGGGTTTGATGCCAGATGCATAGAAATTAGATTATCTCCAAATATGTGAGGTTTGGAACTCACAATTTTAAAATGTGTATAAAATTCTTTTAACCATATTGCCTCTTGAGTTTCTATGGTCAAATGTCTATACTTTGCTTTGATTGAAGATAAAGCAACTATTGGTTGCTTCTTGGAACTCTATGAAACTAGCTTTGAACATGCCAATCCTAAGTAACCAAAGGTACTTCTTCTATCATCCTTTGTTCGTGCCCAATCTACATCTGAATAGATTTTTATATCCAAATCTGAAGAGTAAGGATAGAATAAAACTTCATTGATTGTACCTTTGAGGTACTTCAATACTCTGTTAGCTACATACGTGTGTGGTCTTCTTGGAGAATGCATGAATTGTCTTAGCACTCCTACACTATATGAGATATCTACCCTTGTATGAGTATCATATATCAATCTACCTACTAATTTTTGATACTCTTTAATGTCTTCAATTTTCTCACCTTTATAGACACTAAGTTTAGGATTCATCTCCAAAGGTGTACATGCAGGTTTAGTGTTCTCCATTTTTAACTTAAGAAGTAAATTGTGAATGTATCTTCTCTAAGTCAAATACATTCCTTCATTTGTGTATATGACTTGCATACCTAGGAAGAATGTGATCTCACCTAAATCACTGATTTTGAACTCATCTTGCATGTGTCTCTTGATCCTTTGAATGCCATTGAGATCATCACCTATCACAATAATATCATCTAAATATACACATAGGTGATAACCTCATTGTGATCTCTTTTGATGAATAAAGAAGGATCTGAGATGCAAGGTATGAACCCTTGATCTTGAAGGTATGTAACCAACCTTTAATTCTAAGCTCTATGAGATTGTTTCAATCCATACAATGCTTTCTTAAGTCTGCAAACATAACGTGCATGATTAGGGTTTTCAAAATCTAGAGGTTGTGAGATGTATACCTCTTCACTTATCCAACCATTTAGAAATGCAATTTTACATCAAGTTGGAGGAGTCTCCAATTTCTTGCAATAGCTACACTTATCAATGTTCTTATTGTAGGCATCTTTGCAACTAGTGAGAATGTTTCCTCATTGTTTATACCATTAGTTTGTGGACATCCTTTGGAAACTAATCCTGCCTTGTACCTGCAAACTGATCCATCTGATTTTCTTTTAACTTTATATACCCATCTGTAACAAATCACCATTTGATTGGGAGAAATTGGAACCAAATCCCAAGTTCCCATTTCCTTTAATGCATCTATTTCTCCTTTGCCTCCTCATAGGTTGAGGGTTCTTATGAAATTGAGTCTTTTGCCAAGTCGATTGAATGCTTTCGTAACAAATGTGGAATCATATCCATACCTTTCTTGTTATTTTTTCTCTCTTATTGATCTTCTAGGTTCTTGCTTGGAGCATTCTCCACACTCTTGCATCTTTGCTTTTCATTTTGACTTCCATAGCTTGTAATCTGTTTCCCTTTCATCTTGTTCATCATCTCTATCAATTCTTGGATCCTTGACCTATGTATCATGGTTACTTCCTTATTGATGAAAATCAGAATCAAGGTCATATGGTAGAGTTACCTTTTGTTTGTCTTCATCATACCAAGACCTGTGTTCTTCAAACACCACATCTCTACTTGTAGTGAATCCCTTGGTTGAAGGATTATAGAACATGTAACCCATCAGAGTTTAGTCATACCCAATAAACATTGCCTTTGTTGCCCTTTCATCTAGTGTACCTCTTATTTGTGATGATACATGACCATAAGTTAAACAACCAAACACCTTGCAATGTCCAAGACTGGGTTTTCATCCATGCCATGCTTCATAAGGAGCCATACCTTGAAGTGATTTTGATGGTATTCTATTGACAAGTTACACTAATAGCCTCTGCCCATAGATAATGTGGCAACCTCTTCTCTTCAAGCACTGATTTGGCTGATCCAACCAATGTTTTATTTCTCCTCTCTACAATTCCATTTAGTTGAGGAGATTACCTAGTAGTCACTTCTCTTTTGATACCTTTGTCATGCAAGAATGCATCAAACTCATTGGAGAATTATTCTCCCCCTCCATCAAATTTGAGCTTCTTGAGTGATCTACCTGTATAATTCTCCACATGTTTTAAAGCAATTAAACACTTCACTCTTATTTTTGATAAAGTATAGGATAGTCCATCTACTATGGTCATCAATAAATGAGACATAATACCTTGATGCTACCAATGAAGGTTCTTCACTTGGCCCCCATACATCTTTATGTGCTAACTCCAATAAGTTGTTGCAAATGTAGTGGTTGAGTGTTTGTCTTTGTGCCTTCCCAATCTGACATGCATCTGTGGATCATGTGTTGCTTTGAAATGTTTGGCAGCCCTTGAACACTTTGATTCCTACATATCCTTCAAGGTTCTTTCATTCACATGAGCAAGTCTCTTAAGACACACTTCAAGCAAACTTAGGGTTCGAGACCCAAACGTGAATAGAGCTATGTTCTTGGTCTCTCCTACTTCAAAGGTAAAGAGCTACCATGCTTCTCATCTCTAGCTATCTTCTTTAAGTCTTGACATGATCTTCCATAAAAGCTCCATGTTGGGTGAGCCTAACTTGCAAGCCTTTTTTAAGTATTTGGCCTACACTTATTACATTTTTAGAGATAGTGGGCACATAGAGAACCTTACCCAGAATGTTTATCCTGTCATTGGAAGCTTTGACATTACCAATCTTCTCCACATTGTGCTTGATATCATCCCCTATTTTTAATTCATGTCTATGCTTTGGACTTTCTTAGTCAGATAGAAGAGCAATGTTGCCTCCAACATGATTTGAACATCATGAATCTATGTAGAACAAATGATCATCTACTTTACCTTCTTTGTGGCTTACATTCATTAGACGTAATGATTCTTCATGTGGTTGATCTTCAAAATAATTTTTGTATTCCATTCTATTATGGTCTCTATTGTTATTGTTGAAGATGTGTCCACCTGTACCTCCATTGCTGCCATATCCACCTCTTCCACTTCCTTTCTGTGTCTTCCCATTGAACCACTAATTTTGAGTGGTGTGCTTTGTCTTATCACAAATGGCACAAGGGTGAACTTTTGAACTTTGTTTCTATCATGGTTTGGTCCTTTCTTCTTCCCTTTCCACTCGCTCTTGCCTGTGAAGTTGGCTTTCTCTAGGTCATCCCACGTCTCTTGGTATGTCTTGCATCCTCTAATATGTGATATTAGAAAGTCAAAGATAGGTTTTAGTATGTACCACCTTGCTTAAACATCCCTTGCACACCAAAGTGAGCTTATCTGTCTCCTCTTGTGTAGGTTCTTCTTTAGATCTTGGAATAGGCATAGCTTCATCACCTACTACAATTCCATAAAGATTTTTACCTTGAAAATAGGCCTCCATTCAAGCTACATATTTGTTTCAATCAATCTTCTCAATGATTGAGGGGAATCCATCACCCATCTTGATCTAGCTTTGATACCTTTGAGAGAACATGGAGAAGCTTGTAAGAGGTAGAAAGTGTGAGTTGCAAAGTGACGAAGTTTGGTCCAGCCAACAAGTAGAGGACTATCCCTTGGGCTTATGGAGACTCAAATAGACCTTATAGGCATGTGATAAGTGCGATAAAAGCTCCTATGTAGTTTGAGGCATCAAGGACATAGAGTCGATACAAAAAAGATAGTTTTGCGCATTGACTAACTCAAAAGCTTGCTATCTTTGAATGCAACAATCAACTTCAAATGCTCATAGTAGCCAGCATGCTTACAATTTAAAAATAATCCCTTTGGAGGAATGATAAACATAGATTTGAGTGTATAGAATGCACAACATTACAAGAAATATGCAAAATGTGCTTTTGGAATGAACTTGACATTCAACAATGGTAGATCCTATTTTGCAAGGCTATAGAGAGATAGACTCTGAGATGGAAAACCTAACACTTATCCCAATTTACCTAGTCAAATTATTTAAACATGTAAAGAAATAAACCAGACACTAATACCTTTCCAATGAATGCTCACTCATCCAATTTGGAGCTCTGTAGAGAGAGCAACACCCTTTCCAAGTTTACCATTGTTGGACAAGATGATGTAGAGAAATTGAGCAAGACAATGATGGCTAAAAGTGTATGTATATTGCTTCCATGTAATGTACAAGTGGTTTAAAGTCTTCATATAGACTTGTGAAGTGCTCCAGGGCATCTATAAGTGGATTTTGAATTCAAATGAAGGCCGGATTAGTTGTTGAAGAGAATCAATTCACTTTCCTACAATCTAGGAAAAGTGAAGATCTAGTTTGATCTTCTTTTAGGTGATTGATTGATTCATTGATTTTCAAGATCAACCACCTCAAATTTTTTGAATTTGGGCTCTTCTTTTCTCCTTTTACATGTTTAGAGCTCTGGTGTTTTACAATGGTAAATAATCTATAAACATTTTTTCTAAAAAACTACAATAAATGAGCATAACTAAAAGAACATTTTAATGTATGTTTTGACATAATCCAAGTGATAGGTTTCTGATGTAGATCAAATCCACCTCAAGCATAGTGTAAGCTTAATGTTCCAACAAAAAGCACCTCAACATAAGAACTAGAATCCCTCCAACAACTAAACATGGAAATTCCAAGACAGCTAGCACGACCTACTGACCAATCATCACCTATTCGTTTTGATTTTGAAGACATTGTGGATGCACTTGCATATTTCAGCCCTAGATCAATGGCAAACCCACAAGCTAGACAAAGAAGGAAGCATCCAGTTGGAGTAGCTTATGTCAAATTTGTTGGGCTTCCGGGTGATGACCCAAATGCAAATGTTCGAACAACACTCATAAATTGAGTTGCGTTATGGTTAATGGAATTTGATTTACATCACTTTCAATAGTATAATGTAGTCAAGCAAGCTGTCACATTATATTCATGGTACAAACCCACCTTTGGATGAGTTTCCACATGGCACTTTAGTAGTGCACTTGCTTATTAGCTAGAGGGCTAGACTCTCTAAAAGAGACGCAAGAGAAGCTCGGGCCTGTCCGGGCAGTGAATTAAAAATCCATCTCTATGTTGTAAGCTTGGAGCGAGTGAAAAATAGCCATGATCGGCAAACAAAAAGAGGTTTTGTAAGACTGGTATCAGAGCGTGTATTTGACTTGGGATATAACACCTGTAGGTGTGCTGGAGCTGGGATTCGAACGTGGACCATGAGGATGAGAGGTGATTCAACTATCATCCATGCCTCTTGTATGTTGGTGTAAATATTATCTCGAATTTTATAGAATTGTTGTTCAGCCATGGACGTCCGTGAAAACGAGCTTCCAGGAGCTATGGTACAAATGCACTTTTTTTATAATCATCCATGCTATTCAATTGAGCATGGATGCTCAATGGCAAAATGAAGGCTTGAAGAGAGTAAAGGATTAGTTTTAAAGAGAGTGGCTAGATTTGAATTGTGTGAGAGGATCTCAGAGACTCGAGAAGCTACAGAGCTATTCAAAGGATTCTCATGTCGAGATCAATGCCCAAGTTGCATATGAAGTGTTCATCAACAAAGAGCATCTTTTCCATGAATCCCCCCACACCATGGTTATTTAAGTTTTTGCATGAAAGTACAAATCTTGATTTAGGCCTCTTTTGGGGAGCAAATTAGCATGCATGAAGGGAGGATCTAATAAGGTGAAAGTAGCCCCAAGCATCTTCATATATTTCTCTTTGAAATTATGGAGAGAATTGTAGGATTATGTTAATGGAAGAATGCTTTTGGGCACTCCAAAAATCACATTTTCACACTTTTTCCAACCCCTTCAACAGTCCACTAGTTTGGCATATCTCGCTTGGAAAGGCCATATGTTGGGCTAGAGAACTCCAAATTGGATGTGCTATGGCTTGTTTTGAAGAGCAAAAGATCTAATTTCAATTTAGAAATTTTGGAAATTATGTAAGTTTGCAGGTCTGTACATGTCTACAAAGTCTAAACAATTTTTAGCAACTACCTTCCGGGAACCATATGTTACAAACCGGGAAGGCAATTCAAGTAATTTCACTTTGAGACACTTGCATATGATACATATCGCATTTTATGATTGTTTGCACGTCCTAAAAAAGTTTTTACGACTCTAAAGAAGGATTACATATGCATTTTTTGGATAGATTTGTGTTATTATGGTAATCAATTTACCATGCTTTATATTTTGGGAAGTGATCCGATGTTTTCAAAAACTTCAAAGTTTATATTAGGACTTGAGGGGAAAGGTGTAGAGGTTTCAAAGCTTTCCAAAAAGGATTGGATGCATGTGATTCCAATACCAAATTATTCACAGACGTATGCTTTATATTTTCAAGCATTTTACTTTATGTTATGGCATGTTTTGTATGTACATGCATCAATTGGAATGCATACATCAAAGTTGATCATTGCTTTAATCTTAAAATTATGGATTATGTATTCTTAATTTGTCCTTTAAAAACTAAAGATCTGAATCCTTGGGACCTGTCATAATCATATTATCAACATATATGATAATAATAATCAAAACATCCTTTTCAACTTTCACATAAAGAGTGGGAGCTGCATCTGAGTTTTCAGAACCAATAGATAGAAGATAGACATGTAACTTTTCATACTAAGCTCTTGGTGCTTGCTTTAGTCCATACAAAGCTTTGATAAGCTTGCATACTAAATGCTCTTTACCTATTTCTTCAAAACCTTCTGCTTCCTGAACATAAAGATCTTCATGTAGATCGCCATTAAGAAATGCAGTTTTGATATCTAGCTAGTATACTTTCCAACTAAAGAATGCAGCTAAAGAAAGTATTGTTCTGACCATTGTCATTCTAGATGTAGGTGCAAAAGTCTCATCATAGTCAATAACTTTCTTTTGTGCATAACCTTTGACAACTAATCTTGCTTTAGACCTATTGTTAGAGGAAGCATATTTTGAGGGAAATTATTTGTAATCTGACATTTTTTGTAGATATATTTATTCAAATGATGTAAAAATTGGGAAGAGTCTTCCTCATGTAAAGTATGATCATATGTATTTTTCTTAGAATTTTTGGAAGCTCTTTGATAGCATATTTTTAGATTAGAAGGAAAAGAGGATCAAATTTCAAGTGTGAAAAGGGAAATTTGAAAAGGTATAAAAGATCATTTCTTCTATTTTGAAGAGGTTGGTTGTATTATTTCTATGCTCTCCAAGTAATGTGAGGAGCTTTCCTGCAGAAAATCGTGTTTCTACTTCCATGATCTTATTCTTGATTTGTTGAGTCTTCTCATTGTGTGATCCATGGAATTTGTGAACTTTTATTGTGTATTTCTGAGTGAGATGTATGAAGAGAGGTGAGTGATAGTAGATTGAGCAAGATATTACAGAAGATCAATCCTGGAATTGAAATTTGTCAGATTTTATAGAATCACGATTGTCTCATCTGTGTGACACATGTACTGTTTTTAGAAATTTGACTTCGTATTTGTATTTTACTGTGAAAATGGCACACTTTAGCCACAAAAATCATTGAAAATGATACTGTAGAACTCAAGATAACCAAAACCCTAGTTATTTCCCTTATTCTTCATAAATCTCTCAAAAAACAGCCATGTCAACTCTTATTCTTGGATTCCATTAACTAGAAGGGGTTGTGGTCTTTGCATACGTCCTGGATTGACAATTTAAATATGTGTAGTTGATCTTTTGTGCTATAATGATTGGAGAGGACAACTCCAAAGGTTAACAACAAACATTTTTTGGCGTCGTTGCCGGGGAACAAAGCAAAAGCTTCATTGAAGTTGTGGACCTTGTTGGATCTTCCATTGTTGATGGTATTTGAACACATTGGAAAGGTATTACTCTATAATCAAGTAAGAAAAATTGGAAAGGTAGTTTTTTTTTTGTGGCTTGTCTTTTGGGAAGAGAAAGCATGAATTAACCTTTTGAGAAAAAGAATATGTGAATTTATGCAAATTGATAGTTGCTCATACTCTTTAAGAGTAAAGTGCAAGTGTTGTGACCAAAAAAATGATTTAATTTTTTGAAAGGAAAAGTGAAATGTGATTATCTTTGCATATGTAGATTTCTTTTTGACAAAGTACCAAGCATATTTTGTCAATCTTGGAAAAGATGACATAGTTGCAATGAGAAAAGTCAATTAAAGTAGCTATGTGCAAATTTATTGTTCCATTCGCTTGTCCTAAGTGAAGTGATAGTCTTGAGGAAAGATTGTTTAATCACTTGAAAAAAAGGGTGTTGAGTTTATCTTTGCATGAATTGATAATTGTACTTTTTAACACATATTTTCTTGAAAGCTATGTTTCCATTGTGAGATTGCAAGCATAGTGAGTACAACCAATCATAAGTCAAAAGATCAATGGATCTTGAAAAAAGAAAACCCTAAGTGAAGTGTTTTCCTTGATTTAGAGATAAAATTACTAAAAACAAAATTCATAAAATTTGATAAAAATTCAAACAAATTTCTTTTTTTTTACTATTGAATTTTTTCATGAGGTTTGTGTTGAATATGGGAAGAGAATAAGTTGAAGAAAAATTCAGAAAATAAAAAATATAGAGTAAAGGTGTTGTTTTCTTTCAATTCTAATCTCTTGTAAATAGTTGAGTGGTGCATAATTGCAGGTGACAATTGATTTGGAGTTGTTGAAGAACATTGGAGAAGACCAAATGGGAAGAAAAGTCAAAAAGTGCAAAAGCAGGGAAGTTCAGAAAAAACACGATTCTCATCTCAGAATCACGATTTTCAGTAAGATAATGAAATCGGCTCCGTTGCACTATTGGTTATTAAGGTAAGCCATTTTAAGGTTTCATAAGTTGCACAATTGAAGAAAATCAAAATTTCAGTAAGAATTGAGCATCAAGTCACGATCATATTTGAGAATTGGACACAAAATCACGATTTTCATCAGTAAAGAGAAAGCATGAAAATTTTGTTTGAGGGAACAAGATTTTATGAATAGAACAACAAACTTGCACAAGAACAAGACTCATTAAAGTGAGAACTCAAATTTGTCAAAAATCACTCACAATCGCGATTGTCTGAAGCCTATACAAGCATAAACTCACAAAAAAAAGTAGTCATTTGAGTGAGAAAGTGAGTGAAGAGAGCAGCGAGAATCGCGATTCCCTGCATTCACAGAGCTTTTGGGAGATTTTTTGATCAAGCAACAAGGTAATCTTCTTCACATTGATTTTCCACATATTTTCAAGTTGGAAATATTAGGTAAAGATAGGAAAAACAAAAAATCGTTGAAAACATAGAATCACGACTTTCAATACTTTTGAATTTTTTGCATGATAAGTTGTCATTTTCTTGTGAGTTCTTTATTGCATGTTAATATTTTGATAAAGAACTCCTAATGGTGTGAAAAGAATTCAAAAAATCAAAATTCAAAAATTACAAGGAATCTGCATAGAATCGCGATTCTATGAAAAAAACTCAAAATCATGATCCCCAAAATACGATTTTCATCAAAAAGTCATGTTTTATATGATTGTGAGAAATCAGGATTGTCTGGGATCACAGAATCATGAAAAACACGATTCTCATCACAGAATCGTGAAAACCACGATTCCCATCACAGAATCGTGAGAAAACACGATTCTCATCACGGAATCGTGAAAACCACGATTCTCATCACAGAATCGTGAAAACCACGATTCCCATCACAGAATCGTGAGAAAACACGATTCCCATCACAGAATCATGAAAAACACGATTCTCATCACAGAATCGTGAAAAACATGATTCTCACTCAGACTCGTGAAAAAACACGATTCTCACTCAAAATCGTGAAAAAACGATTCCCTTCACAGAGTCGTGAAAAACACGATTCCCATAAACAATAGTTCATAAAAATAAAATCTTTACATTTTGCTCCAATCAATTATAAATTTCAACTTTTTGAAGAAATTTAATACAATTAAGTGAATGATTATGAGATCTGGTAATAAACTGCCTATACCAGATACACAAGAGTTAAAAGGGAAAGAGATAGAGTGAGGAGAATTACAAGAAAGGGATTGGGGATAGACAATTAACACAGAAAATTTAAATGAGACAAATGAAACACCAAAAACTAGTGATTTTAGAAATATCCTCAAGTACATGTATACAAATAGGTTTGGAGCCTATGTGTACAAGATGGCACACATAAGTTTCTGATTAGAATGAGAAACTTAGAAATTCCCTTAAATTTAATGCCAGTGGCACAATTTAGGGATGGTAGATATGAGGATAGACAGGGATGTGTGTACATATTTTCACAAGATCCTAAAAATTCTAATGACTTAGGACAATGTGCAGACAAGAGACCTTGGGAGCAAGAACTAGGGCAAAGAGACTTGCCGAGACAAAATGAAAATCATACTTCTACCGAACAACAAAAAGGGAGGAAATTACACACTTCTCCAAATCCTTTTGAAAGGGAAACAGAAGGAATACCTGATTTTCCCATCAGAAGGAGATAGCAGTGGCAAAACCATGGAAGAATGCTTAGGCCATATCAAGTAGCTAAATGCAGTAAGAATCAATATGAAGGGTATTCTAATCCTCATGCTCATGCTGCAGAATTCAGACAATTGATTAGGCCAGAAGAAGTAGAGGATTATAAAGTGCAATCTAAAGCATTTGCTCTAACCCTAACTGGACCTGCATTATCTTGGTTCATTCCATTGAGGAAGGAAATGTACCCAGATATTGAATCCTTCCTTGAGGCCTTTATAGGGTAATTCTCCAAAACTGGAATTAAACATAGTATAGCTACACTGATACATAGTTTCAAACAACAAAAAGATGAAAATGTGAGAGAGGATGTGAGGAGATTCAAGCAATACATTAATAGATGTCCAAAAGAAGAGGTAACTTCAATGGCAATACAAGTGTCCTTGTTCATAGAAGGATTGAGGAGTGCACAGTTAAGAACCTTGGTGTATTATAGGAGATGTCGTGATCTAGGGGCCTGTGTGAAAGAGGCAATAGGTCTAGAGGATAATAGAGGACAAGATTTATTAGCATTTGATCAATCAAGAACAAAAGAAGAGAGAATTCCACCAACGGAAGAATTAGCACAAGCCATTGCTAAAGCCCTAGAAGTGAACACCAAAACAAATTTGATTAACACCAGAATATCAACCAATAAGAAGTGCTATAATTGTGGAGAGAGCCATTTGGTTCAACAATGTCCTTATCACAAACCACACCATTTTCAAGTCAAGAAAACACTCAAATATTGTACCTTAGAAAGAAAATGGACAAACCATACTAGAGAAGAATGCTTCTACAATAAACAACCCATCAAAGAAAGGGAATATATGAACCAACACAATGTACAAAGAGAATCTAGATTTTCTGAACAACCAAGACATGTACTGGGGCAACAACCACCATTAGTGACAAATGTAGTACCAGTAAAATACACACATGTAGAAGAAGAAAGCACAAGAACCAGATCATCTTACAGGGAGGGTTACCATTTGTGTGATGGATATCAAGAAGATTGGGAAGGATATGAACAGAGAGAACCAGAACTGCAAGCCTTAGACTTGGGAAATGGGAGAATTGAAATGGACACAACCACATTCATGTACATAACTAATAATTACATGTCCAATCAGAAACCCCAATTCAATGGAAGCTAGAAGATAACATGTTATAGATGTGGGGGGGGGAACATTTCATTAGAGACTATCCACAACCTCCAACATTTAGAATAGAAGGAGCCTATTGTAAGGATTGTGGCAGGGAGCATTTGATAAGAGATTGTCCAAGAAACCCTCAAAAACAACAAAACACATCTAGTAACATACCATTAAAAGCAGTTAACATAATGGAGCAAGAAGAATTGAGTGATCATGAACAGGTAACTGTAAATGCCATAACAAGAGCTCAAGCTAAACAACAAAGCATAAAAATGAGACACACACACAGGATAACAAGAAAAATTTATTTACAAAAGAAAAGAAAAATAGACAAAAAGGGAGATGGGAAAAAAAGATCAGAACAGGTAAAAATCTAGAAGAGGAAACTGTAGGGAACTCAAACAATAGCCAACAACAAAATACACAGACACAAAATGGGGTAAGAAATTCAAAAACCTTGACTCTGATAGAAGCATACAAAGGGAGAATTCAAGATGGACCAAATCCTACAAATCATGTGCTGGTATATCATATGCCAGATATAGAGGACGAGAGAATGCAGAGATGTAAACAAATCATATAGGAAGCACAACACAAGTTTGAAGAGATAAACAATCATCAAAAAACAATTGAAGAGTTAGATGCAACAAAAATCAAGAAACATCTTGCTCAGGAAGAAAATTCACAAATAACCTTCCAAATCAATCTAGACAAACATTGTACAATTCTATATCAAACCACAATGGAAGAGTTAGTAAAACAAAATCCTCATTTACAACATAATATGAAAAATTGGGAAACAAATCAAAGAGCCTAGATCCACAACAACTTGTCTTGCAGGAGGATGGATAGGTCCGATGAAATCCAACCCACATTGGCTAAATGCTCTTGCTGAAATAAGTGGTACTAATGGCATATCATCTCTTTTACTTCGTTGATTTACTCTTTGACAAATGTCACATCTTTTCACATATGTTCTTGCATCAGGAAAGAGAGTTGGCCACCAAAAGCCAGAATATAAAATGAGTTTGGTAGTTCTTTCACTTGGAAAATGTCCTCCCGCTACTCCTGAATGTGCCATCTTTAACATTTCCATATACTTATCTTCAGGAACACATATTCTTAGATATCCATCCATTCCTTTCTTGTACAATTGGTCTCCTATCAATTGATACTCCTTAGAGATTGTGTGTAATATCCTAGAGTCTACACTAACTTTTACTGGTTGTAATGGTTTATTACTTCTTAACTGCTCAACTATGTGTGCACTCCAATCTAGATTTTTCTGGAACCAGTACAAAGTTGTATTTTTTTAATTTTGCAAATATTGACATTTAAGACAATTGGAAACATGGTTCTCCACATCTTGACTCTTTGTAGGCCAATGTACACCCTTTCTATTGAGATTGTTTAAAGTGACCACCATGGAAGCATGAGTACATGGATTCCAACAATGAGCTTTTCTTAGATATTCTTGCTGCTCATCTTCTGGTGTACAATAGTCTAGTATACCAATATGATTTATATGATACAAGTGCCCAGCTAGTAATACAAAGTTCCTACTTTGTAATACCAAATGTGTATTGTTTTCATGTGTTCTACAAGGTCCCATGGTTAGCGAAGGCACCAAAGTCATTGCCCAATTAGGAATACTTTCTATTTTGAACAGATATGCATCTAGTAATTCATCATCTAAAGGTGAGTTTGGCTCTGTGGTTTGTATCTTGCACAAATGATCTACTCTTAAATGAGTTTTCCCTTGTCTGACCACTACCTCAAACTCAAATTCCATTAATAGGAGGAACCATATAAATGTTCCTACTATTGAAATTCCATTAATAGTAGGAACCATATAAAGGTTTCTATGGTCCATTGAAATTCAATAATTTATGCATACAAAGGTTTTGCAATACTTGCAAACTTGTGTACAAATTTTCTATAATACCCACAGTGTCCCATGAAAGTTTGAAGTTCTTTTACATTTGTCGGTTTTGGTAGATCCACTATAGCCTTAATTTTCCTCTCATCAGTTGAAATTCTAGTTCTAGAAACTATGTGACCCAACATTCTCCCTTGCCTCACAAAGAACACTCATTTCTCAGGATTTAAACATACTCTGTATGTTCTACATTTCTTGAATATATTTTTCAGATCTTTCAAATGATCTTGTCTTTTTAATGAAAAAGTGCAAAGATCATCAACATAAATTTCCATTATGTTTCTAAGAAATTCTTTGAATATATGGCACATCAACCTTTGAGAGGTTGCGGGAGCATTGGTTAAACCAAAAGGCATAACCCTAAATGCATAGATTCCCCATTCTGTAGAAAAGGCATTTTATGTTGGTCTTCCAAAGCTATAGGCACCTGATTATATCCTAAAAAACCATCCAAAAAACTATAGACCTCCTTGCATGCAACCCTTTCTAAGAGATGGTCTGTTATTGGTAATGGATAGCTATCTCTTATAGTTGCTGCATTAACTTTTTTCAAGTTAATACATACCCTGAGTTTCCCATTCTTTTTAGGTACCACAACTATAGGAGATATCCACTCTGTGTACTCAATTTCATCAATGAATTTGGTAGCCAGTAATTTGTCAATCTCCTCCTTTATTTTAGCAGAGTATTTGTCATTAAATGTATAATGTCTTTGTTAGCTAGGTTTCACATCAGGAGTAATAGGAATCTTATGTTCACAATTTTAGGATCAATTCCTTTCAAATCCTTATAACTGTAAGCAAACACATCCCTATAAGTTTTAGCCAATTTCATCAATGCTTCCTCCTTTTGATTTGTCATGTCATTAGCAATGACAATGTGCCTATCTTCCCCCTTTTCTTGAGTAATCACCACCTTCTTAGTCTGTTCTTCATTGTCATATGACTCCCTCTTTTTCTTATCCCTTTTTGGTTTCAATTTTAAAAGTAATCTGTCTTCTACTTCATAGGTCTTGAAGTTTGAAGGTACATCAAATTGTTGGTCCTCTTCCTTCATCTTTTTATTTACTTCAGATTTCTGTTTTTTCTCCATTTCTTTGTGTATACATTTTCTATAAGTTCTTGAGATTTTGTCTTTTATAGCATCTGTAGCCTCCACTTCTTCTAGAAATTGTGTTTTTCCAATATTTAACATTATCTCCTCCTTCAAATTCTCCTCTGCTTTTGATACCTTTATCATTTGTATTCCTATATGAAAAATATCATATCCTTCTTCATTTTGAAATTTAACTCCCACATATTCATCATTGGCCAAATCCGTTGTAGTCAAAATATGATTCCATCCATAAGGTTCAAATTCTTCTTCTTCAAATTTTTGTGATATGTAACTTTCATCTTGTGACTTCTGTTCTCCTTGACAATCCTCTTTTTTTAACAACCTTCTTTTATGTATGTGGTTACTTATCACATTACACATTCTTTCTCATTCTGATCTTCACTTCCAGATTCTTCACTTGATTCTTGATTTTGATGTACTTTGAACCATTCCTGAGGGCACATATCACAATACTACCCATTTCTTAAATTTACTCTAGTTACCCTTCCTTTGCTTTGAAGATATAGGCAATCTCTACCCCAATCTTGCACAACTTGCATTTGTCTCATAAATGGTCTTCCTAGGATGATTTCATATGAGGTAGATTGTGGAAATTCAACTATGGCAAAAGTGTGCTCTATCTCTATTCCACATATTTCCACAATCACCTTTTCCCAAATTCCTAGACATCTTTTTATGTGTCCATCTGCAAGTTGTAATCTCATTTTGGTAGGTATCAACTCATTCTTTCCCCATTTCTCCAAAGTTTGTTTAGTCATGATTGCCACTCCAAATCCACTATCTAATATAGCCTTGGCATGATTATCACCAAATTGTATTCTAAAAGTTGAGTTCCCTTCTTCTCCTTCACAATATCCTCCTATCTTATCAATAGGTATGTACAACAATTCTTCCATTTCCTATGAATATATACTTGTAGCCACAGATTACTTGACCAAATGGGCAGAGGCTAAGGCTACAGAAAAGAATGATGCTCAAACCACTACACGATTTATTTATGAAAATATTATCATCAGATTTGGATTACCAATTGAATTGGTAAGTGATAGGGGGACTCATTTTTTAAACCAAGTAATTGAAAATATAACTGAGTATTTCATGATTAATCATAGAAAGTTATCCCCTTATCATCCACAAGCAAATGGATTAGCAGAAAGTACTAATAAAGTGCTTTGCACTGTTTTGTCAAAATTGGTAAACACAAATAGGAATGACTGGGATTTACAACTTAATCATGTCCTATGGGCTTATAGAGTGGCATACAAAAGTGTTATTGGTACAACACCATTTAATTTGGTATATGGACAAAATGCAGTATTGCCTTTAGAATTTCTCATACCAACATTGAAGGTGGGGAATCAATACAAGTGGACTCGACATGAATTATCTGAAAGGGTAGTGGAATTGGAAAAACTTGGAGCTTCCAGACTTCAAGCAATTATGAGCATATATGTAGATAAAAAGAGACAAAAAGCATATCATGATGTCCATATTAAAGAAAAGTATTTTCAAGTAGGGGATCTAGTTTTGGCATATACATTGAAAGAACATCAGAAAAAATTTCAAAAGAAGGGACATAGACCTTACATTATCAACCAAATCAGTAACAGTGGAGCTGTCCAATTAGCTAATATAGATGGAGAAATCATGCCCAATTTCATAACTGGATGTAGAATAAAAAGGTATGATTTTCCATTAACTACTCTTGAATGGAGAAGAATACATCCAGCTCAAAACAGGAAAAAAGAAGAGGAAAAAATCAGGTATGAAGCTCGAAAAGAAGCAAAAGAAAGAATAAGAAAGGCTAAGGAGCTTAGAGAAGTTTTCTTATGTGAAACACCTTCAAGGGTGGTGAGGGAGCATTTGCTTGTTATAATAATGAATTTTAATAATGAGCAAACCAAGGTTTTGTTAGATTCAAGTGCACAAGTCAATTTGATAAGTTTAGTATTGTTGGATAAATTAAAATTCAAGAGGAATAAGAGCAAAACGTTTATCAGAACATTGGATGGTCAGATAATACAAAGTTTGTCTTCACTATCTACTGAAGTTAAGTTCAATGAAGAAAATAAGAAAATAGACTATGAAGAATGGCCTGGTCATATGATGACTGAGAAAATGATTTTAGGACAACCATGGCTGAGGCAAGGTAAAGTAATTTTGGATTTTGAAAGTATGAAGCTGAAATTGACAGTAAATGACAAAAGGTTTTTAATGTTTTTGTTGAGTAATGAAGAACATGGAATTCAACAGGAAATCTATGACTTGGATTTGGAAAGATTTACCTTTCCAATAGAAGATACAAAGGAATCACAGAAAGAACTTCTCCATGACCAAAGCCAATTCAGAGAAAAACAGAAGGAAATTGAAGAAACCAAATTTGCTGAAAAAATAGTTGAAAGGTGGAAAGTAAGAAATAATCAGAAAAATCTATACATCAAGACAAAATGGATGTGGAAACCAAAGACATCCAAGTATTATTCATCAAAAGGAGATTGTTCTACTCCAAAGGCAAAATCATCAGGAATCAAGTATTTCGGGGTAAAAAAATCAGATCTATTTCAATGGATAAAAAATAAGGACAAATATATTGAAACACTTCAAACGCATGAAGAGCCACAAACGAAGGAAAGGGCAATACCGCCATCAGATATACACTTGGGATTCTTACTTAAGAACTCAGAATTTCATCAAGATGGATTCATGACATTCTTGAAATTATTTCCATGTACTTTACCTCATTCTTTTTTTAAGGAAAAAGAATAGAAGGGGAAGAGAGAAAAGGAAAAAACATTATTATTAAAAAAAAAGAGAGAAAAGGAAAAAAATTATTATTAAATTTTCTTTTTTAAGTATCAATTATTTATATATATATATATATATATATATATATATATATGACAAAGATCTTTTTTATATAATTTATAAAGCACTAGCAAGATATAGGTTACAATATGGGAAGAACTATGGAGTTACTATTTAATTATTTTTTCTTTAACATTTTTTCCTTGTCTTTTTATATATACTTGATTCTCTTAATTCCATTCATTATTATTTTTTTCAAAGCATTAGATATATTGCTACACATGTGATGATCACTTTAATTGTGTTACACCTGCGATGTAATAAGAAAAATATTATTTATTTTTTATTTTTCTCAAATTTATTTTTTCTCAAGAAAAATGTTTATATATATATATATATATATATATATATATATATATATATATATATATATATATATATATATATATATATATATATATATATATATATATATATATATATATATATATATATATATATATATATATATATATATATATATATATATATATATTCTGTAACTTATGTGGTGGGAGTTTTTTGGTGTGATATGTTATATTTCCTCCAGGATGGTGAATACAAAAGAACTACCTATTCATGACTTCAAAGCTGATTCTATAACATTATCAAGAGGACATTGGTTTTTAGACATTGAAATAGTGGTGGAAGATGTGGAATTAGAATCTGATGAAGAACAGAATCTTCCAGAAGCTGAACAGATAGCCAAAGAGCTGAGGGAAACAATTAATATTATTGGCTAGCATATCTTTACAATGGGAGTTGGAGGCTAGAAATATACTATGTTATGCCAAGAATTCTATAAATTCCAAAAAGTGGCTGCTAATTACAAAAGATGGAAGGCAGTGGGGCTACATAGACTATTGGATGAACCTCTATTTCTTATAGATTTTGAGAGAACTTCACAAGTCATGTCTAGTCTGATTGAAATAGGCAAAGGAAATGATGCATACTTCAGGTGCTCAGTTAAGGACAAGGAGAATAAAGAGGTGCAGATAACCATTAAAGCAGAACACATTAGGACACCTCTTCAATTTTATCCCATGGGAACCAAATTGGATGACAACTTTGTCAAGAAGAATGCAGCAACATATGCTGGATATTCCAAGTTTGTGGACTTCAAGGGAAAAGAAAATGAAGAATTTGCCACGAGGATGTTTCTTCAGTATTTATGTTTTCAAAAATTGCCAAGATACAAAATGCCGCATAAACCACTTACTTTGATCATGTTCAAAAATAAAGATAGGATTAAACCATTTGGAGTAATGGATGTAACTCCCTACATTCATGATCAACTAAAGGAAGCAGCAAAACATTGGCAGCAAAGGAACTTTATGAATGGAGCACAATTTTTGACAAAAATCATATACCACATTCTAGATATGGAAGATCAATTGAAGTTGGCTCCAGAAGCTCAATATTTCAGGAGTTTGATGGTAGGAATTAAAAGTCCTTCAAAATTAATGTCTAGAGAAACAAAAGTCCAAACAAGCATGAGAGGATCAAGAAGGAAAAGGAAAGTTGCTTTAGAAGAAATAATCCGAGTTAAGAAGAGAAGAATGGATCCTACTAATGTAGTATTAGAACAGGAAGAAGTGACAAAAGAGGAGCATGAAGCAGCCCAGAAGGAAGTCCAAGCCTCAAAAGAACCCCATCCACCTCAAACAAGCAAGGAACAACTTTATTCCTATTTGACTCAAGGTATTGATAAGAGGGCAATCTATGAAGCTTAGTATCAAAAAATGTTGGAAAATTATTCATGTAAAGCAATCGATTGGATACAAGAGGAGATGGAACATTATGAAGAATTACATGATAAGATGATGGCTGCAGAAACTGAAGAAGTATTTTTCAGGAAAGAAGTGGATTTATTGGCTTATTTCAAGGAATTACAAGGACCTCCATAGACTAGAACTACAGTGGTGGTGAAAAGAAATTCCAAAAAAAGCCTGCTCAGAAAAAGAAGTCAACCAATAAGAATAAGGGTAAGGCAATTGAACATGAACAGGTTGAAGAAACAGTAAAAATATCATCAGAAGAAAAGAATCAGAAAAAATCAATTGGAATAGAAGAACATAGTGGGGACAAAAAAGGAGTAGCTGCTTCTTCAAAATTTTCATCAGATTCAGAGAGTGATATTGAGAATTTCCTTTTGAAGAGTTTAAACCTCTCATTACCTAGTACACCAGTCAAAATAGTACAAGCTTCAGGAAAAAATGAAATACCTGAAGAATTGAGCCAAAAGTCAAAAGGGGTACAAATCTGTGAAGAGCCAACAGAAAAAATTAGTCTTGAGGAGGAAAAAAGGAGACTGAAAGGTAAAGGAGCAATGTTGGAAGAAGTGGCTAAAGCAAGAAAAGAACTCAGTAGTGGAGTGGTGGACACAAGATTCAAAGCTATATGGACAAAACCCTCACAACAACCTCATTATCAACCATATGAGGAAAAGCAAGAATTGGAAAGAAACACAAAGATATACAGCCAAGTGCATAGTCAAGAGGATAAAGGCCAAGTTGAAGAAAAAGGGGAAGTGTTAGAAAAGACAGACTTCAAGGAGTACAAAGAGGGGAATACAAAAACAGAAGTAATTCAGAGAATATAGGAGGTACTCTTTGATCTAGTTCATAATGAAGATCCCACACATAGAGGTAATCAGGAAAGGGAAGTAGAAACAGATTTTATGGACATAGATGAACAGGAGATGGAAGTAAAAGAGCAGCAACTGAATGATCAAATAAGGAATCCATTGGAGAATGACTCAACCTTAATACAAGAAAACAAAGTCCAGGAAGAGGAATTACAAGTTATTCAAGAGAAACAAAAGGAAATTGAAGTAAAAGAGGCCGAAATAATGGAAGAAGAAACAGACAATGAGAAGGAAGAAAATCAGGTAACAGATTATGAGGAAGAGAATGAAGAAAAAACTGAATTTAAGGAGGAAAAACAAATAGAAGTAAAGCAAATAGAATTGGAAACTGGTCTTGAAAGGATACCTAAGGACATCAGATCTGCTTGTAAAATCATTTGAGCAACATAGAGCAATTCAAATGCTCCAAGAGAAATATCATAATATCAGGGATGGTTGCTGAGTCAGAATTTGTAAAAGGTAGCAGAATTATTACAGAGCAGAAGAAAGAAAAGGAGCAGCTGGAAGATTAGATCAAGGTAATCCAAGAAAAGAATGAAATTTTGTCCAAAAGATTATTTCATTAGAAGCACAAGAAGTTCAAAGTCATAATAAGGTTCAATTTCTTGAGAACAAATGTACTAAGCAATTGGAGCATAGCAATAAAATAGAAATGGAATTGAAGAAATTGGAAGGAAGGTTTAGAACACTTTAGAGCTCATATCAGATAATCGTCAAAGCTAATGAGCACATAAGCAAATTATTAATGGAGGAAGGACAATTGAAAGGAGAGAGTCAGATTGTACAAATAACTCAGGAAGAGAGAGAAAAGTTGAATAAGGAAATTCAGGAGTTACAGGAAGAATTGAAAGAAGTCAAGGAAATGGAAAAACAAGCTAGTGTGCATGCTACTAATGCAATGAGAGGATATAACAAATTACATTTGGATATAGAAAAAGAAAGGAGTGAATGGAGAACAGAGAGAATTCATGGTATCTCAAAATCAAGAATTAATGATGATAGTTAAAAATTTATAGAAATATTCAGAATATCAACAAGGACAAGTTGAAGAACAAGCAGTAACCACACAAGCAGAGGAAGAGGAAGGAGGAGAAGATAATAGCCTCCAAAATTTTAGTGGGCAAGAAGACAAAACTGTTGAAGAATATTCAGATGAATTTTTTCAAAAGCTTCTAACAAAGAGGGCATCAATAATGAAGTTCATAAGGAAAATGCATGATGAGTATGAAGATCAGATTGTAAATTTTGCTCTAAATAAGGGAGTAAATCCAGATCAACATCATTGGGCAGATGATGATTTAGGAATACAATTCTGTATGATTTTGGAAAGTTTCAGGAATTATTAGATTGCAAGAGTGGGACTACCACCAAATAAGTATTTGGAGTATGAAGAAGATATCAATGTCACTAAGGAGTTATTTGAAAAATATAACCCTAAATGGAGGAATAGATGGTTGGATGCCAACAAGGAATGCAGAAAGATCTGGAAAGAGGCACCTTTGCAATTAAAGATAAATCCAGCCTATTGTCCAGTAGCCAGAAGACGAGAGTGGCCAGTATTTTGGGAAAGAAGAAATGCAGGGCAAATTCCAACAAAATGGTTGAATTTTCCAAAGATAGCAGGACCAGAAGCATGATCTTGGACAACCAAGAAGTACATGATTGATACAACAGAATTTTTCATATCCACATACAAAGATGTAAATGATCCAACTTGTATTCTATTAGTAAGAATAATGCGACTTGTGATGGCATGCATAGAAACATTCACAGATACAGAAGTATGGACTCTTAATTATATTCGATTCAATTATCCTACAAATGCTCTACTTTTTTATCTAAGAAAAACTCTAGACAAAATTTGTTTAATGGCATATTACAACAGAATTGTATTTTTTGGGAAGTCATTGCACTTCAAATCTTTGAAGATGCTTTTGACTATGAATTTTTTGAAAGGGAATCTGAAATTTTTGGAAATCTATCAGTAGTCACTAAATCAAGACTTACGGCATATGAAGCTGCTTATATAGAATATTTGAAGAAACATGTGATAAACAGACGAGAGGCAGCAGTCCAATGGAGAAAAGCCTTGTTTGAAATGGTGAATACTTTGAATATTACAGAGAAAAAAAACCCTGATTTGTTATCTCTGGTCTATCAAAGAAAGAAGAAATAAATGAAGCTCTCATTACTCTTCTGTCAGAATATTTTTTGTCAAGAGCCAAAAAGTCTAGGAGGGGAAGAATGTTAGAGGAAGCATATTTTGAGGGAAATTATTTGTAATTTGACAACTTTTGTAGATATATTTATTCAAATGATGTAAAAATTGGGAAGAGTCTTCCTCATGTAAAGTAGGATCATATGTATTTTTCTTAGAATTTTTGGAAGCTCTTTGATAGCATATTTTTAGATTAGAAGGCAAAGAGGATCAAAGTTCAAGTGTGAAAAGAGACACTTGAAAAAGTATAAAAGATAATTTCTTCTATTTTGAAGAGGTTAGTTGTATTATTTCCATGCTATCCAAGTAATGTGAGGAGCTTTCCTGCAGAAAATCGTGTTTCTACTTCCATAATCTTATTCTTGATTTGTTGAGTCTTCTCATTGTGTGATCCATGGAATTTGTGAACTTTTCTTGTGTATTTCTGAGTGAGATGTATGAAGAGAGGTGAGTGATAGTAGATTGAGCAAGATATTACAGAAGATCAATGCTGGAATTGAAATTTCTCAAATTTTATAGAATAGCAATTGTCTCATCTGTGTGATACAGGTACTGTTTTGGAAATTTGACTTCATATTTGTATTCTACTGTGAAAATGGCACACTTTAGGCACAAAACTCATTGAAAATGCTGTTGTAGAACTCAAGATAATCAAAACCCTAGTTATTTCCCTTATTCTTCATAAATCTCTCAGAAAACATCCATGTCAACTCTTATTCTTGGATTCCATTAACTAGAAGGGGCTATGGTCTTTGCATACTTCCTAGATTGACAATTTAAAGATGTGTAGTTGATCTTTTGTGCTATAATGATTGGAGAGGACAACTCCAAAGGTTAACAACAAACACCTGTCTATAGTACCATCTACTTTTCTTTTGATTTTGAAGATCCACTTAACACCAATAGCTTACTTATCTTTTGGTAACTCACAAAGCTTCCAAGTTTGATTCTTATGGATAGAATCAATCTCTTCTTGGATAGCTTTCTTCCATACAAGACTACTTAGTGCATCTTGAACACTAACTGGTTCATTCTCAATTGAAGTAAGGGCTAAAACATTATGAATCTCAAAATGTTCTGCATAATTTACCTGGTCTCCTTGTTGTCTCCTGGTCTGACTTGTAGTTCTTCCAGTGTACTCCTATATAACACTGTCCTTCCATGTTTGATATAACCACTTTGGCGTATTCCTGAAAAGCGGTGGTATATCTTCTAGTTCTTCACTATCTCTTTCTTCTGGAACTCTAGAACCTTCTCCAACTTCATAAGTCAAATCTTCAAGAGGTACTTATGTAGGACTAGGGACTGGTGTAGGTAATGAAATTCTCCCTTCACCTATATCTCTTAGGATTTGAGAAGGTTCATCACCCCCCTTGTATGCCTGAATGTAAGCATCCAAATTCCTTCTCAAAAATGCATAGTCATCTGCCTTTATGAAAGCTGGAATCTCTTCCTTCTTATCATAAATCTAACTTTCTACGATATATGCATTACGTGACAGTAGGATATCACCTGTATAAAGAACATAGAATCTGTATCCTTTGCTTTCAACTACATAGTTGTTAAAGACCGCTTTAATGGCTTTTACATCAAGCTTACCACGATCCTTCTTCTCAATGTGAACATAAGCTGGGGAACCAAAAACCTTGAAGTAAATCACATTGGGCTTCTTCCCATAATAAGCTTCATAAGGCGTTATGACCTTCAAAGATTTTGTGGAAGACCTATTCAGAATGTGATTATCTCTATGTACTGCATCAAACCAAAACTTGGGAGAAAGCCTTTTGGATGACATCATACTATACATCATCTCAACAAGTATCCTATTCTTTCTCTCTACAACACCATTCTGTTCAAGCATGTAAGCAATAGTGAGTTGACTAGAACTTCCTGAAAGTAGGAAAAACCTCTAACTTCACTTTAAGAACATAAATCCATGAATATCTTGAGAATCATCAATGAACATAACAAAGCACCTATAACATTGAATAGAATCTGTTCTCATCAGACCATTCACATCTGAATGTGTAATCTACAACTTCCTTGTGGCCGTTGTAAATCCATGTTTCTTGAAAGGTAGTTTGTGAAGCTTTCCTTCAAGACATCCTTCACATGAAATTGCATCATCTGGTAAAGCAAAAGTAGGCAAACTCTCCACCATACCTTGATCTTTGATATACTTGAGAGCTCTGTAACTAATATGACCGAATCTAGCATGCCATAACTTCATGTTCTCCTTAGGTGTAGTAGACCTAGAAATATTAGCATGACTTATTTTGGATAATACAAACATGCCACTTCTATTTTCACCTTGAAGTAGACAATGCTCCTTATTCGGTGAGAGCATCTGACATGAATCTTTCTTAAAAACTACTTTATAACCATTTGACAAGAAAGTAGAGGTAGAGAGAAAATTCTTCTTAATGTCTGGAACATAAAGAACATTAGAAATTGTGAAATTTCCACCTACTCTGGACTTAAGGCTCAGTTCCCCAACACCAACAACATCCAAATCATGACCATCTGCAATGGTCACTCTTCTACCTGAAGAGTTTGAAAGGGAAGAAAGTACCTTTCTACAACCTGTGATATACTTAGTAGCTCCATAATCAAAAATCAAAGGATTATCTAAGATTGCATTTAATGCTGCTTGATCAAAAGCTATCTCTTCAATAGTAGCACATGCATATGAATCTACCTTTGAAGATTTAGGTTTTGGATCATCTTCAACACTATTACCTGATTCTTTCTTTTTTCATTCAAAATCCTTGCTCTGCATTGTGCTATAAAATGACATGGCTTCTTACAGTAATGGCATAATCCTTTCTTTGAATCAGATGTAGTCGAAGATTTTTCTTTGGTTGTAGAGGAAGCATTAGGGATAGAACTCAAAAACTTAGGATTAGAAGACTTACTTTCCTTCTTGGATTGATGAATCTTCTGCTCCTATACATACACACATACATGCATATGCATACACACATGCAAATGCATACACACATGCAAATGCATACACACATGCATATGCATACACACATGCATATGCATACACACATGCATATGCATACACACATGCATGTGCATATACACATGCATGTGCATATACACATGCATATGCATACACCATGTATATGTCTATGTATTCGTATATGTTTATATATATGTATATGTATATGTATATGTATATGTATATGTATATGTATATGTATATGTATATGTATATGTATATGTATATGTATATGTATATGTATATGTATATGTATATGTATATGTATATGTATATGTATATGTATATGTATATGTATATGTATATGTATATGTATATGTATATGTATATGTATATGTATATGTATATGTATATGTATATGTATATGTATATGTATATGTATATGTATATGTATATGTATATGTATATGTATATGTATATGTATACGTATATGTATACGTATATGTATACGTATATGTATATGTATATGTATACGTATATGTATACGTATATGTATAGGTATATTTATATGTATATGTATATGTATATGTATATGTATACATATATGTATATGTATACGTATATGTATATGTATACGTATATGTATATGTATATGTATATGTATATGTATATGTATGTGTATATGTATATGTATATGTATATGTATATGTATAGGTATATGTATAGGTATATATGTATATGTATATGTATGTGTATATGTATATGTATATGTATATGTATGTGTATGTGTATATGTATGTGTATGTGTATATGTATATGTATATGTATATGTATATGTATATGTATATGTATATGTATATGTATATGTATATGTATATGTATATGTATATGTATATGTATATGTATATGTATATGTATATGTATATGTATATGTATATGTATATGTATATGTATATGTATATGTATATGTATATGTATATGTATATGTATATGTATATGTATATGTATATGTATATGTATATGTATATGTATATGTATATGTATATGTATATGTATATGTATATGTATATGTATATGTATCTGTATGTGTATGTGTATATGTATGTGTATATGTATGTGTATATGTATGTGTATATGTATGTGTATATGTATGTGTATATGTATGTGTATATGTATGTGTATATGTATGTGTATATGTATATGTATATGTACTATGTATATGTATATGTATATGTATATGTATATGTATATGTATATGTATATGTATATGTATATGTATATGTATATGTATATGTATATGTATATGTATATGTATATGTATATGTATATGTATATGTATATGTATCTGTATATGTATATGTATATGTATATGTATGGTACAAGCTTCAAAAACCTGCATATCTTCTCATGACTATCTCTAGTCAAGGCTTTGGTAAATATATATGCAACATTCTCACTAGAAGGAACATAAACTAGCTCAATGTGCTTCTTAGCTATCTGCTCTCGAATATAGTGGTAGTGTACCTCTATATGCTTTGTCCTTGCATGACGTACTAGATTCTTAGCTATAGATATAGCACTATGGCTTGAATATATCTGAATGGGTTCATGTACTCTTACATCAAGATAATTGAAAATCTTTTGCAACCAAACTGACTCTAGGGTAGCTATAAATGCTGCACGATATTCAGCTTCACACGATGAACTCACAATAGTGGGTTGTCTCTTCGAAAGCCATGAGATAACACAATCTCGAAGATAAAAACAAAATCCACTAGTACTTCTTCTTGTGTCTCTATCACCTGCCCAATCAGAATCTGAAAATCCTTCTAGTAATAAATGTGTAGATTTCGAAAATACCATAGCAAAATTTGAATTTCCCTTCAAATATGGAAAGATCCGCTTTACTTCTTTCCAATGTAACATTGTCGAATTCTGCATGAACCTTGATACTTGAGAAATTGCAAACTATATATCAGGACATGTATTACATAGATATATCAAGCAAACAATTGTGTGACTATATAAAGTAGCATCAAATGGCTCTGCATCTGCTACGATTTGTAAAGACATGTTCTGATCCATAGGTGTTTGCATAGGTTTAGAATCACCCATCTGAAACCTTTCCAAAAGTTTGTCAATGTACTTCTGCTCTATCATATAGATACAGTCACCTTGAAACAGAAAATAAATCCCAAGATAATAATGCAAAATGCCTAAATCATTCACATCAAATGTTTGCTTCAATTGTTCTTTGAACATTTGCAAATATTCATGTCTGGGACATGTCACTATAATATCATCCACATAAATGATTGCTATAATCATCATACTTGTTTCAGTTTTAACATAAAGAGTTGGAGCTGCATCTGAGTTATGGAAACCAATGGATAAAAGATATGTATGTATCCTTTCATCTCATGCTCTAGGTGCCTGTTTTAAACCATACAAAGCTTTTATAAGCTTACACACTAATTGTTCTTTACCTATCTCTTCAAAACATTTTGGTTGCTGAATATACACATTCTCATGTAAATCACCATTTAGAAAAGCAGTCTTAATGTCAAGTTGATATATATGCCAACCAAAATGTGCTGCTAGAGCAAGTATTGACCTAATAACAGTCATCCTAGATGTAGGAGCAAATGTCTCATCATAATCAATACCTTTTTGTTGTGCATATCCTTTAACAACCAATCTTGCTTTGTACGTATCAACAGTACCATCTGCCTTCTTTCCCTCTGGTAACTCACATAGCTGCCAAGTTTGATTCTTATGAATAGAATCAATCTCTTCTTGCATAGCTATTCTCCAAATAGGAATTTTAAGTGCATCTTTAACACATGCAAGTTCATCTTCAACAGGCGTAAGTGCCAAAATATCATGAATCTCAAAGTCTTCAGCAAAACATACATGATCTTTTTGTTGTTGTTGTCTAGTCTGACTTCTTGTTCTTATATGATCTTGTTGTTGTTGTCTAGTCTGAGTCCTTGTTTTTCTAGTAAAAGCCTTTATACCACTATCTTTCCAAGTCTGATATAGCCATATAGGTGTATCCTTAAATAGTGGTGAAACTCTTTCTGAACTTTTAGCTTCCACAGGTTCTAGAACTTGTCCTGCCGAGGTCCTAGGACTTTCTGGAACTCTAACTTCTTCCATTTCTGGAACTAAAGTCTGATGTGGAATTGACTCTGTAGAAGGTTGTAAAATTCCTCTTTCTTCAACTTTTTCTTGAATCCTAGGAATTTTAACTCCCTCTTGATATGGTTGAACATGTACATCCAGAATCTTTCTAAAACATCCATAGTCATTTTCACTAATGAACTCTCGAATTTCTGCTTCTTTATCATAAACCTTATTTTCAGCAATATAAGCACTTGTCTTTGGAACATAAAACCTATATCCTTTACTCTCAACATGATATCCAATAAAAATAGCTTTCTTTTCCTTTACATCTAGTTTGCCTCGGTCCTTTTTCTCAATATATACATAAGAAAGTGATCCAAACACTTTGAAGTAAGTCATATTAGGTTTTCTACCATAATAAGCTTCATACGGTGTGATTACCTTTAAAGATTTTGTAGATGACGTGTTTAAAATGTGGTTAGCTGTATGTACAGCATCAAACCAGAATTTTAATGAAAGCTTCTTGGATGCCATCATGCTCCGCATCATTTCAACAAGTACTTTATTTTTTTCTTTCTGCAACACCGTTCTGCTGAGGATTATAAGCAATAGTAAGGTGTTGAGTAATACCTTTCTCATTAAGAAATATCTGGAACTTTTTGACAAGTATTCTCCACCTCTATCACTTTTGAGAATCTGGATAGTTTCCTCACTTTCATTTTCAACCATAGCTACAAACTTCTTGAACATAGGAAAGACTTCTGACTTCAACTTAAGACCATAGATCCATGAATATCTCATAAAATCATCAACAAATAGAACAAAATATCTGAAACCCTGAATAGATTCTGCTCTCATAGGTCCATTCACATTTGAATGAATAATCTACAATTTCCTAGTAGCTGTAATATGACCATGTTTCTTGAAAGGTAGTTTATGCATCTTATCTTCAAGACAACCTTCACATATATCTAAATCATCTGGTAGCTTGAATGAGGGTAAACTCTCAACCATACCTCTGTCTTTGATACTTTTGAGAGTTCCAAAACTAATATGTCCAAATCTTTCATGCCATAGCTTCATATCTTCCACCGGTGACGAAGATTTGACTACATATGCTTGACTGATTTTTGACAAAACAAAGATCGCTCCTCTATGCTCACCTTGTAAAATACACTTGTCGTCTTTGTGTGATAAGATCTTACAAAGATCTCTCTCAAATACAACTTTAAAATCATTACTTAAAAATGCAGATATAGATAGCAGATTCTTTTTCATTTTAGGTACATAAAGAACATCTTAAATCAGAAAATTACCACCTTCTCTTGACTTTAGGGTTACTGTACCTATTCCCACAACATCCAAATCATTGCCATCTGCAATAGTAACTCTTATACCTGTAGAATAGGAAAGAGAAGAAAACACATCTCTGCAACCTGTCATATGCTTTGTAGCACCTGAGTCAAATATCCAAGGACTTGATGAAAGAACTTGTAAAGCTGCCTGATCAAAAGCTACTTCCTCAATGGTGATACACGCATAAGAACCACCTTGAGATTTCCCTTTTTTATCATCTTCTGCAACATTACTTGATGCCTTTTTCTTTTCTGCTACAATCCTTTTATAACATGCCAACTTAAAATGTCCAGGTTTCTTGCAGTAATAACATATTACTTCCTTCTTCTTAGAAGACTTCTCTTTAGATGTAGTAGAAACAGAATCTAAAGTAGAAGGTGAGAGGGAACTACTTTCCTTCTTGGATTGCTTTTCCTTCTTATCCTTCTTCTTCTTTTACCCTTTGATGTTGATAAATGTGCTTATACATTCTCTTCCATTCCCTTCAACTGATCTTCATCTTGAAGCAACAATAACTCTAACTCTTCAAATGTAACCTCTCTATCTCTTGTGGTAAGGGTAAGAGTGGTTATGAAAGACTGATATGAGACAGGAAGTGAATTATTTAGCATATTTACCATTTCTTCATCTGATATCTCAAATCCTATAATTAGAAGTTGATCTCTCAAGTCAACAAGTCTCGTAATGTGGGTTTGAATTGACTCCCTAGCTTTCATCCTTCTATTTGCTAGTTGTCTCCTCAAGTGAGCTTTCCTTGCAGGATTTCTACTCTGAAAAAGATTCTCAAGCTTCAACCAAGCTTGTCTAGAAATTTTGCAAGATCTGATCTATGGTAGAATATGCTTTTTAACACTTATTGTTATGAATGAAAGTGCTAAAGCATCTCTAGCATCCCATCTTGCCTGATCTTCAGTAGGAGGAACTGTAGGTAAAGACCTACCTGTGACTCTGGATGTCGAAGTGGTTACATCTTCTTCAGTTGGTTTTGTAATAGTAATTCCAGTACCTCTTGAAGTTGATGTGGCTCCTTCTTCGCCTTCTCGTTTGGGTCTTGTTAAGGATCCATTGACGATACTCCATAAATCCTTTGTCACTAAAATATTTATCATCATGAAACTCCACATGGGATAATTAGAAGATCCATCTAACTTGTCCTCAATCTCAATTCTAATCTCACTCATCTTAACTAAGTGTGTACATCAATTATGCTCGCATACCAAGTGTTGGAATTTGGGGCCCCAGGATCCTTCCAAACTAAAACCTTTTGAGCATACACACTTAATTAATTAAGATGATAAGTGAGAGATAGAAAGAAAGAGTTCTTGAGAGAAGGATAGGGAACGTAAGCTGGATGCCTACTCACTAAAAAATAGATGTCCAAATTACAACATGGGAGTACTACTCAACCATATAAAGTGGTGCACTCACTAATGGAAGAATATCCAAGAAGATGATGATACAAAATTTAGATTATGTTGAAATAATCTAAGTGTGTGAAGTGAATGAGCAACGAAGCTAACCTTATTCTCACAAAATAGTGTAACAAAATTGTAAATCAACCAACCCTAATGTTGAGATTAGGGTAGAGAAACCCTAAAAACAAAATATAAGGTCAACTCACAAAAGATAGTTACCACCACCTTGTAGAAGACTTCTTGCTCCAAGAGAGTAGCCTCTCCTTCACCAAAACTTCACCTCCTCCAAGAGTGTGAGACTCTTCCTCCTTGATCTCCTTGAGATTGCTTGAGTGAGTAATAAACAATGAGCCAAGGACCTCTTTATATAGTATGTGTGATATCTCCAAAAGCACAAGAAAAACTACAATCCTCTACATAGAAAAGTTACGAACAAAAGAATACTCACAAAACGGTGATGTTCGTGAGTTCAATAAAGGATAAAAATATATGCAGGTTCTGCCTGGCTGAGACTTGAATAGAGAATGGTATGAGCTTTTGAACTATTGAACAATCGTTGGACCATATGATATTGACTCCAATGATAGATTCAAATACTCTCAGAAAGTAGGCCACAATTTCATACATTCATTCCATGATCACTAAATGAGGCCTCTGTAATGTCGTCACTTTGGTCATACTCCCTTTATTTTGTTTGCAATTCCAAATACTGATAATCAGCTCTCTGGAATGTCATTAGGAGCAAAGTTCTTTGGAGATTCTAAACGGAAAGTTGCATGGACAACCCCCAAAAGAATGGTCTTAGAAAAATCCTTAAATTACCTAAGTAAAAGAAAAAAGACATTTTTCCCTTGTAAACATTATAAAGTTTTTAGATAACAACAAACTCAAGAGCAAGTGGGACTCGGGTAAAGGGGTTGAAAAACATTTCAGCTTACTTTGTACTTCTCTCTGACTTGTATCTTTGTAGCTTAGAAATATATATATATATATATATATATATATATATATATATATATATATATATATATATATATATATATATATATATATATATATATATATATATATATATATATATATATATATATATATATATATATATATATAATTCCCGTAATAAGTCCTCTTCCTAATGTGGGAGCATCTTAGCTCTTACGTACAAATCATGGCCTTACTATTTCGTGCTTAACATCAGACTATATGCTTGGTATGTCTTGGTATTACCTTTTTCATCCTCATTCAAGATGCGATTGTACTACACTCAATAACAAAGATGCAATGTGTGTTTTCATCCAAATGTAAAGATAAACTATTTCCCTTATTCTCCTCTTGAGATATCCAACTCTCTAGACTTTCAAACTACCCCTTTTTGGTCAAGCGAATGTCCTTCCGTCTATTAGACATCAGTAAAAGCGAGCCCCACTCCTCGTGTAATGACCTAGCTAGCCGCATTCTCTCCTCTCTCTGTCTCTCATCCACCTTATCACTCCTCACAGGATCAGTTAGGAAGAAAATCCAGCTGCTAAGTCTTTAAAGAATGAAAGAAAATCATTGTTATAAAAATGGAGTTAGTTGGGAACTAGACGATATGCGATAGTGGAGATAGTCATCAAGTATATGCTCAATCAATATACTCATGTAGTGAAAGGCATCTCCAGTAGCATGGAGGAAAAATGCATGGACCACTGTTGACCATCAAAGGTGGCTATTGAGCTTGACCAATGTATATCACATGGGAGAGTGACTCTATATTCATCAACTATGAAGGGAGAGAATGAAACGTAGGATGAGCCACAACAAACATAGATTCTAACTATTCTTCTGCTTTGCTTCCAGCACTATTCCTTCCTCAAACCTTCACAATTCACGCGACACTGAGGGGTTGATACATTACATGTGTTGGGTTACATAGCAAATGCTTAATAAGGAAAATGATGCAAGGATGAGTAGTTTGTGGTTAGGAATCTACACATGTTAGTTCAAATGGTTGAGCTCATAGCCTCTCAAGGCTAGGGGGCAGGCAGCTCAACCTCTGTGGGTTCTGGTTGATGATGTCTCTTATCTCTCCGTGTGTATGTTATCATGCACTTGCACCATGTAGCTATGGTGGTCATATCTCTGGGTGCACCACAAGTGGTAGCAAAGCCAGTAGCACGCTTGCTTTCATCATCGCTTGCATGCTCTATTGCAATCGCAAGCCAATAACCATTTGAAGCTCAAGAAAACAGTCGCCCCAAGCGTATGTCTCAATAATACATATGATGTGTTGCAGCATTGACAACTGATTATATCAAATTAGAGCTTGATAGACTCTCTCTCAATCTTCAAATCACTACGATCCTTAAACCACTACGGAATAACTGTGCACTATAGTTCTCCGCTTGATAGGATTATTCTAATACTGGATCGGGAGGTCAATCTGCCACCCAGTTCTTGTAAGACGGAGTCCCACTAGCCATCTAGAGGGTTATTGATACACAACCCATTCATTAAGTCTTGCGTAAGCATCTTTAGTACCATCCTCTCCTTCCATAGAACAAACTGAAGTCAGTACTCGCTCGTGTAAGGGAGTTTGATCGAAAGATGGTGGAGAGATGAAGGGAAAAAGGAACCTGCTTTACATTTGAGAAACAACAAGCAAAATAAATACATAAATATCTATTTGCAAGAGAAAAGTACAGACTTTTTGGAGTATGCAACAAGGTATACATTTGATTTGGTTTTCTTGTCGAGTGCATGTGGCAGGGGATGTCATGTATACATTTGCGGGTCCTTAAATGGAGATTACTCACACATTGTAAGATGTATGTATGGATTTGTGAGTCCTTAATATGGATAACACATGCAATTGTCAGGTTATATTCTTTGCTAAAACCTTGACTTAAACAAAAACTAAGGGATATGGCGAGGTTTTTAACTTGGGTTTACTCCTCTTGGAGATACATTGGTGATATAGGTAAGCTTTTGAGAGACACTTTTATTCAATTTTTTCATCTACACAGTATTGTTAGAGATGACCTAGGTCTAAATCCTCCTCCAATTATCAATTTTGAGCCCCGCAAGTTTGAAAATTCTAGAGAGTGAATAAAATCAAACAATTTTCTTACAGTGAACTAAATGTAGAGCCCTAAACTAGGTACTTAAAATATGGTTCACGAAAATTTTAAAGAGACACTTTTATTGTCTTATGCATGCTTTGCCTTTCTCTCATACATAATTTTTCCTAATTCTTTCATCTTCGCATTCAAATTTCAACTCGAAAACATTATGTAGCTAAGGTTTAGAGAGAGAATATAAAACATGTTATCCCAAAATTTTGTCTACATGCATAAAATGATCTAATTCTTTTATTATAAGCATTATCCCCACAATGTAATTCGAAAAGTCCAAAATGAATTATTTCACTATGGAAAGGCCTATTACATATATACATGCATAAAATATGGATACATGCATGTATAAATACGTAAGTACATAAATGCATAAATACATAAATCCATACATACATACATACTTACATACATACATAAATACATATATTCATACTTACATACATACATACATACATACATACATACATACATACATACATACATACATGCATACATGAAAGAACTTGGAGAAGTTTGTAGGAGGTAGAAAAGTGAGTTTCGAAGCAACGAAGTTTGGTCCAGCCTATTGCAAACATTTGTTTTATGTAGGGTACAAGTTTCAAATTATGTAAATACCTTTGGGAAGTCTTCAAATACTTCAAGAAGGCTCATATTATTTATAAAATGTAGCAAAAATACCACGTGAGTTCTAAAACATGGTGAGTCAAATTAGTGAGTCACAAGGGAGCTGCAGTGGTGTCCTAGTGGAAGGTCGATGTGGCTAGTTCTCAAAGTCCATCAATACTTTGCTTATTTGAGCACTTGAGTCATGTAATACCTCCACCCAAGTGTCTAACACAAATTTAGATGTATTAGGAAGGTTTTAGATTAGTTTCCCATGCTATAAAAAGAGTAGAAAAGTCATGATCTTGTGGGATGTCCAAGAGAGTCATATGTGTATCTCTATACTGCTGTAGTTTTGTATGTAGAGATTGTAGAGCTTGTATCTCCCTCATTATATATCCAAACTACATGCTTCATAGCTCATTTGAAAGCTCTTACTGTCTATTTTTGTCCTCTAAATTTTCATAATCATTGAATTTGTGAGCTGAGAGCACTACTCTCTGCAAGTAGTGTGTGTTCTCTGGTTTTACCCCCTGCTGAAGGTCTCCATTAAACTTCAAACTTGCAGAGGTCATATCTCCTTGTCTATGTATCCAAATCATGTGTCATTTGGCTTGTTAGAAAGCTCTCTAAGTCTAACTATATTCTCGAAAGTTTCGAAGTCATTGGAGTTGTGAGTTAAGAGCAGTAGTCTCTGCAAGTGATATGTGTCCTCAAGTTCATCTCTGTTTCAAGGTCTCCATTAAAGCTACATATTGCAGAGGTCATAGCGCATAGTGTATTTATCCATTTGAGGTGTTCTATAGCTTTTTGGAAAGATCTTAGAGTCTAGTTTATGTGTATGAAACAGTTTTGGAAAATTCTAAGTGAGTAAAGAGCAGTTTGCTCTGCAAGAAAATTGGTCTGTGCATACAAGTTTGTGAAAAAGTCAACTAGGTCCTGTTGGGTTTCACCTACTTCTAGCTGTACTTTGGAGATCAATAAACTCCAACATTGGTATCAGAGCAAGTACTTGGAGGCTTGGAGAAGGTTATCATACCTTCATGAAGAATTTGAAGCTATCAAAGAAGCACTTCATCATCAACACTACACAAAGGTAGAAGAAGATCGCAAGGAGGCATCTCAAGCAACATCCAAGCAAAGAAAGGTGCACATACCTCATTTACAAGGTAAATATTATATTTCTTCTCATCACACACATTGGAAATAAGGCTTAAAGGAGGAAGCTTAGCATTTGTATTATGGGAGACCAACATGCACAAATAGAGAAGCTTGATAAGACCAATTATCAAGCATGGAAGTTTAGAATCACAGCATACTTGCAAGGTAGAGGCTTGTATGGTTTGATTGATGGCACAGATATCAAACCCACATTACCAGAGGACCCAAATCAGCAACAATTGAGGGAGTTTAGACTTTGGAATGAGAGAGATAAAAGGGTTATATTCATTTTATCACAAAATATTCAAGATTCAATTGTAGGACACATACAAGATCTAGACACAAGTAGAGATGTTTGGCTTGCATTGGAAAGGTTGTATGCTACAGGTACAAGAGCAAGGAAGATTCAACTCAAAAATGAGTTGAATAACATAAAGAAAGATACAAGGACATCGGTCAATGATTACATATTGAAAGTTAAAGAGATTGCAGATCAACTAGGATCAGTTCAAGCTCATGTGGAGGACGACGACTTGGTTGCACATACTCTCAACGGACTCAAAGATGATGAGAGATGGAAACCCTTCATTACTTCAATTTATGTCAGAGGAGAATTACCAGATTTTGATCAACTTATTGCCCTTATGGTCACGGAGGAGATAAATCTAAATGGTTCTACTTCAAATCAAAAAGGATCTCAAGGACAAGCTCTTTATGTAGGATCATCAAGAGGTGGAAACAGAGGTAGAAGAGGTTCAAATAGAGGTCGAGGAAGAAGGAGCGATGATCAAGGGACTTCAAGTGGCTTCTTCAACACAAGAGGAAGAGGAAGATCAAGCGCTAGAGGTACGAGAGGCTACTACAACTTCAATCAAAGACAAAGGAGTGAAGATAACAACAATTGCTATATATGTGGAAGGTATGGACACTATGCCAAAGATTGCTATCAAAATGAAAATAATCAAGGTGGTAATCGAAGAGGAGGCTATTCAAGAAGAGGTAAACAACAAGGAAATTATGCAGTTGAAGTTAAGAGTGAAGATTATGATTCTCTTCTTATGATGAATGTTGAAAATAAAACGAATTGCAATAGTGATGTATGGTATGTAGATAGTGGTTGCTCTAACCATATGTCACATGATGCTTCATGGTTTTCAAATATGCATAATCCATCATGTAAAGGTCATGTTGAAACAGGAGATGATACAACACATAAGATTATGCAGGTTGGAGATGTTGTTATGCAGGATAAGAGCAATACAAATTGCTTGAAGGATGTACTTTATGTGCCAATGATCACTAAGAATTTGATGTTAGTTGGTCAAATGGTAGAAAAAGGTCTACAAGTGAGATTTAATCATGCAGGTTGCTTCATTGAGGATCCAAAGCAAAGGAGGTTGATTGCCAAAGGTCAAAAACAAGGTAGATTGTTTACGTTCAAGGTAAACCCTAATCATACAAACTATTTCTCTTATGGTATGCATAGGATAGCAGAACTTGATCTGTGGCACAAAAGGATTGGACACATGAATGTACACAGGTTAAAGGAGCTATCAAAGAAGAGGATTGTTGAAGGATTACCTGATCTTACTAAGCAACATATGGTGCATCTTTGTGAAGCATGTCAAATGGGTAAGCAGAGTAGACAACCTTTCAAGCATTCAAGCTATGTAAGTGATGGTTTGCTAGATCTCATACACACAAATGTGTGGGGACCTACTAAAGAGGCATCCTTGGTTGGTAATAAGTACTATGTATCATTCATTGATGATCATAGTAGAATGACATTTGTGTATTTCATTAAACATAAGAGTGAGGTCTTTGATTGTTTCAAGAAGTTCAAATCATATGTCGAAAAGCAAACAGGAAGGTATATTAAGAAGCTCAGATCTGATGGAGGGGGAGAGTATTTCTCTCAAGCTTTTACTGATTTTTTGTATGATGAAGGTATCAAAAGAGAAGTTACATGCAGGTATACTCCACAACAAAATGGAGTCGCAGAAAGAAGAAACAAAATCATAGCAGAAGCATCTAGAAGCATGCTTAATGATATGTGTTTGCCTAATTATTTTTGGGTTGAAGCTGTTAGCACAAGTGTTTACATTATGAGTAGAGTTCCGACTGCTGGAGTTCATCATTTGAAACCATATGAGGTATGGCATGGAAGGAAACCAAGTGTAAGTCATTTGAAAGTATTTGGTTGTGTATGTTATGTACATGTACCTAGTGAGGTGAGATCTAAACTTGATGTGAAATCATAAAAATGTATATTTATTGGTTATGCAGATACTCAAAGAGGATATAGATGCTATAATCCTCATACCAATAAGGTTGTTGTGTCAAGAGATGTAAACTTTGATGAATCACTTTCATGGTATGTAGATAAGAATTGTTTGCAGGTCATGGATGAAAATGAAGAAGGTGTGGTTGAAGAAGATGAATGCATAGTTCAGCCATCAGGAAGTTTAAATGATGAAAGGAGTGGTTTAGATGAAGAAAGAGGATCACCTTTCAATGGAAGATTAAGGCAAGAGTCACCTCCAAGTGTTAAAAGTAAAGGTAAACTCAAACTTGTTGAAGTTAATGATGAAGGAGAGGAAATTAGTGATGTATGTGAGTATGGAGAATCATCAAAGGTTCCTAATAAGAAAGGAAGAGCATCTACATTGGAGGTAATAAGAACTTCAAGAGTGAGTAAGCAACCTCAAAGGTATACTTATGAATCTTTCATGAATACTCATTATGCTTTTATGACAAAAGTTGAGCAGGAAAATGAACCCTCATGTTATGATGAGGCAAAAGGAGATGAAAAGTGGGAGAAAGCAATGAGAGAAGAAATGGAAGCACCACAGGATAACAAGACTTGGAATTTAGTTCCAAAGACACCAAAGCAAAAGGTAATTGGATGCAAATGGGTTTTTAAGATTAAAAGAAATAGTGATGGTAGTGTGTCAAGATATAAGGCTAGACTTGTAGCAAAAGGATATAATCAAACTCAAGGAGTGGACTATGAGGAAACATTTAGTCCAGTAGCAAACATGGCAACGGTAAGAACTTTGTTGGCTTTAGCTGCAAGTAAAAGGTGGAATATGTATCAACTCGATATAAAGAATGCCTTTCTTAATGGTGAGTTAAATGAAGAAGTGTATTTGTCACAACCAGATGGTTATGTGGATGCAAAATGTCCTAATCATGTATGCAGGTTAAAGAAGGCATTGTATGGTCTTAAGCAGGCGCCAAGGGCATGGAATGTAAGGTTGGTAAAGTATCTTATGCTGCAAGGATACAGAGTGAGTCATGCTGATCCTTCACTTTATGTAAAACATATAGATAACATGTGTGTCTATGTATGCATTTATGTGGATGACTTGTTGATTACAGGGAATGATGCAAAAGAAATTGATGAGATAAAAGGTAATTTGGGAAAGGAATTTAAAAGTTCAGATCTTGGTTTGCTTAGATACTTTCTTGGGATTGAAATTGTGTATAGCGATGAAGGTACGTGGTTGATACAGAGAAAGTATATATGTGATATGCTGAAAAGGTTTGGTATGCAGGAATGTAAATTTGTTTCTACTCCAATGGAATGTAATGTAAAGCTGAGTGCAAAGGAAGGTGATGAGTTGCATGATATGAATGTATATAGATCCATGGTAGGATCTTTGATTTATGCAACAAAAACTAGACCTGATATATGCTATGCAGTGGGAGTATTGTCACAGTTTATGCATGAACCTAGAGTACCTCATATGCATGCAGCGAAAAGAGTGCTTAGGTATTTGAAAGGTACCATGAATGAAGGATTATTTTATAGTCATAATGCTGATCTAACTCTTAAAGTCTTTAGTGATGCAGATTGGGCTGGAAGCAAAGATGACAGAAGATCCACAAGTGGATATGTGGTAATAGCAGGAAACAAGACATTAACATGGAGTTCAAAGAAACAGCCTACAGTTGCTTTATCTTCTACAGAGGCTGAGTATAGAGGTTTAGCATTGGCTACTACTGAGGTTATGTGGTTTAAAAATTTGTTTCATGACATGAATGTGCAGGTTGATGTACCACTGATATATGGGGATAACTTGAGCAGCATTCATATGACCTCAAATCCTATTTTTCATGCTAGAACAAAGCATATAGAGGTTCACTATCATTATGTTCGAGAGAAGGCCATGAATAATGAAGTGCAGGTTTCTTTTGTTGGAACAAAGGATCAAGTTGCAAATATCTTCACCAAATCCTTGGATGGATCAAAGCTTCAAAGATTCAACTATATTCTTCGCATGAAGGAAATACCCTTTGAAACTTGAGGGGGAGAATGTTGCGAACATTTCTTTTATGTAGGGTACAAGTTTCAAATTATGTAAATACTTTTGGGAAGTCTTCAAATACTTCAAGAAGGCTCATATTATTTATAAAATGTAGCAAAAATACCACGTGAGTTCTAGAACATGGTGAGTCAAATTAGTGAGTCACAAGGGAGCTTCAGTGGTGTCCTAGTGGAAGGTCGATGTGGCTAGTTCTCAAAGTGCATCAATACTTTGCTTATTTGAGCACTTGAGTCATGTAATACCTCCACCCAAGTGTCTACCATGAATTTAGATGTATTACGAAGGTTTTATATTAGTTTCCCATGCTATAAAAAGAGGAGAAAAGTCGTGATCTTGTGGGATGTCCAAGAGAGTCATATGTGTATCTCTATACTATTGTAGTTTTGTATGCAGAGATTGCAGAGCTTGTATCTCCCTCATTATATATCCAAATTACATGTTTCATAGCGCATTTGAAATCTCTTACTGTCTACTTTCTTCCTGTAAATTTTCATAATCATTGGATTTGTGAGCTGAGAGCAGTACTCTCTGCAAGTAGTGTGTGTTCTCTGGTTTTACCCCCTGCTAAAGGTCTCCAGTAAACCTCAAACTTGCAGAGGTCATATCTCCTTGTGTATGTATCCAAATCATGTGTTCTTTTGCTTTTTAGAAAGCTCTCTAAGTCTACTTGTATTCTGGAAAGTTTCAAAGTCATTGGAGTTGTGAGTTAAGAGCAGTAGTCTCTGCAAGTGATGTGTGTCCTCGGGTTCATCTCTGTTTCAAGGTCTCCATTAAAGCTGCATATTGCAGAGGTCATAGCGCATAGTGTATTTATCCATTTGAGGTGTTCTATAGCTTGTTGGAAAGCTCTTAGAGTCTAGTTTATGTGTGTGAAATAGTTTTGGAAAATTCTAAGTGAGTAAAGAGCAGTTTGCTCTGCAAGAAAATTGGTCTGTGCATACAAGTTTGTGAAAAAGTCAACTAGGTCCTGTTGGGTTTCACCTACTTCTAGTTGTACTTTGGAGATCAATAAACTCCAACACAGCCAGCAGGCACAAGACTAGCTTTTAAGCTTATGGAGACTCAAATAGACCTTATAGGCATGCGATAAGTGCAAAGGAATTCACTATGTACTTTGGAGCATCAAGGAGGACTCAATACAAAACAATTATGTTTGCGCATTGACTAGCTCAAAAACGTACTATCTATGGAAGAGACAATGAACTTCAAATGCTCATAGCAACCAACGTTATTACAATTAGAACAAATCCTTTTATCGTAATGATACACATAGGTGCAAAAGAGTATAAGGAATAGGCAAAATATGCTATAGGATTGAATTAAACACTCAACAGTGGTAACTCCTATTTTTCAAGAATATGGAGAGATTGACCCCGAGACAAACAAACTACAACTTCTCCCAATCTATTGGATCATATAATACACAAATTTAATGGCATATACTAGACACTTATAGCTTTCAAATGAGTCATCTCCCATTAAATGTAATGCTCTGTAGAGAGAGCAGCAGCCTCTACAACATTACTATTGGCAAAGAAGATGATGCAAAAAAATGAAGGAGCAAAACAATGATGGTCACAAGTGTATGTATATTGCTTCCATGTATTGTACAAGTGTTGTCAAGTATTTATATAGACTCTAGAAGTGCTCCATGACTTCTACAAGTGGATTTTGAATTCAAATGAAGGTGGGAATTGTTGTTGGAGGGATTCAATTCACTTTCCTACAATCTAGGAAAAGTGAAGATCTAGTTTGATCTACTTTTACGTGATTGATTGATTGATTGAATGCAACTCAACCACCACAAATTTTTTGAATCTAGGCTCTCTTTTTCTACTTTTACATGTGTAAAGTTGAAGGCTTTTACCATTGTAAATGATCCATGAAAATCTTTTAAAAAATGCAATAAGTGAGCATAAGTAAAAGAACTCTCCAACGTATATTCCTTCGATGTAATCCAAGCGATAGTTTTTTATATAGATCAAATCCACTTCAAGCATAGTGCAAGCTTGATGTTCCAATAGCTCCCCCTCAAGCTAAATTATGCTCGATTCTTCATTCTCTAATAGGTTGAATACCCGCGATAGCTTTGAATCTAAAAAGATTTATTCCATCAAGTGCCTTCGTCATCATATTTGCTACTTGCTTTTCAGTAGGAACAAAAGAAATGTCAATCTCCTTTGCCATGAGCTTCTCCCTGATGAAGTGGTAATGAACCTCTATGTATTTGGTTCTCGCATGGAAAATAGGGTTTGCCGCCTAGATGCATGGAACTTACATTATCTCCAAATATGTGAGGTTTGGAACTCACAAGTCCTAAATCTATATACAATGGTTTTAACCATATTGCCTATTGAGACTCTATGGTCAAACCTCTATAATCTCCTTCAGTTGAGGATAAAGCAACTGTAAGTTGATTCTTGGAACTCCATGACACTAGCTTTGAACTTGCAAATGCTAAGTAACTAGACATACTTTTTCTATCATCCTTAGCTCCTGCCCAATCTACATCTGAATAGATTTTGATACAAATCTGAAGAGTAAGGATAGAATATACCTTCATTGATTGTACCTTTGAGATACTTAAGTACTCTCTTAGCTGCATCCATATGTGGTCTTCTTGGTGAGTGCATGAATTGGCTTAGCACCCCCACACTATATGAGATGTCTGCCCTCGTATGAGTAGCATATATCAAGCTACGGACCAAGCTTTGATATTCTTTAATGTATTCAATTTTCTCACCTTCATAAACACTTAGTTTATGATTCATCTCCAAAGGTGTTCCTGTATGTTTTGTGTTCTCTGTGTTGGATTTGAGAAGTAGATCCTAAATGTATCTTCTCTAAGTCAAATACATTCCTTCATCTATGTATATCACATGCATACCTAGGAAATATGTGAGCTCACCTAAATCACTGATTTCAAACTCCTCTTGCATGTGTCTCTTGATCCTTTGAATGCCATTCAAATCATCACATATCACAATAATATCATCTACATATACACATAGATAGATAACCTCATTGTGACCCCTTTTGATGAATAGAGAAGGATCTGAGTTGCTAGGTCTGAGCCCTTGATCTTGAAGGTATGTAACCAACCTGTAATTCCAAGCTCGAGGAGCTTGTTTCAATCCATACAATGCTTTGTTAAGTCTGCAAACATAAGATGCATGATTAGGGTCTTCAAGACCTGGTGGTTGTGACATGTATACCTCTTCACTTATCCAACCATTTAGAAATTCATTTTTTACATCAAGTTGGAGGAGTCTCCAATTCCTTGCAGCAGCTACAGTTATCAATGTTATTGATCGTGGTCATCTTTGCAACTGGTGAGAATGTTTCCTCATAGTCCATCACATGAGGTTGTGAGCATCCTTTGGTAACTAATCTTGCCTTATACCTACAAACCGATCCATCTGAGTTTCGTTTAGCTTTATATACCCATCTGCAACCAATTACCTTTTGATTCAGTGACATTCAAACCAAATCCCAAGTGTCCATCTCCTTCAAGGCATCGATTTCTTCTCTCATGGACTTTTCCCAATTAGGGTTTCCCTTTGACTCTTCATAGGTAGATGGTCCTTTTGCAATTGAATCTTTTGCCAAGTGGATTGAATGCTTGAAAATGTGTATCATATCCACACCTTTCTGGTTGTTTCTTCTCTCTTACTAATCTTCTAGGTGCTTGTTTGGAGCATTCTCCAACCTCTTGCATCTTTGCTTTGCCTCTTGGATCGTGGACATGTGTATCACTTCTTGGATCCTGGACCTGTGTATCATGCTTGTTTCCTAATTGATGAGAATCAGAATCAAGATCATATGGTAGAGTTACCTTTTGTTTGTCTTCATCATACCAAGAATTGTGTTCTTCCAACACAACATCTCTACTTGTACTGAATTGCTTGGTTGAAGGATTATAGAACTTGTAACCCATCTGAGTTGATTCATAGCAAATAAACACCGCCTTTGTTGCCCTTTCATCTAGCTTACCTCTTATTTGTGATGTTACATGAACATAAGCTAAACAACCAAACACCTTGCAATGTCCAAGACTAGGTTTTCTTCCATACCATGCTTCATAAGGAGTCATACCTTGAAGTGATTTGGATGGTAGTCTATTGAGAAGTTACATAATAGTTGAAATAGCTTCTACCCATAAATAATGTGGCAACTTCGTCTCTTCAAGCATTGTTCTCACTAATCCAACCAATGTCTTATTTCTCCTCTCAAAGATTCCATTCAATTGAGGAGAGTACCTAGTAGTCACTTCCCTTGGTACCTTTATCCTGCAAGAACTTATCAAAGTCTTTGGAGAAGTATTCTCCCCGTCCATCAGATCTGAGCTTCTTGAGTGATCTACTTGTATGATTCTCCACATGTGCTAGATAATCCTTGAAGCAATCAAACACTTCATTCTTACTCTTGATAAATATAGAATATTCCATCTACTATGGTCATCAATAAATGAGACAGAATACCTTGATCCTACCAATGAAAGTTCTTGACTTGGTCCCCATACATCTATATGTACTAAGTCCAATACGTTGTGGTGGGTGTAGCCTTTCTAGTTGAATGGTTGTCTTTGTGCCTTCCCAATCTGGCATGCATCACACCTGTTAATCATGTGTTGCTTTTGTTAGAGAATTCCTCTCCTATTCACAGCAGAAAGTGTTGAAGACCTTCTCAAGATCAAGACTTTTACCTACATCTGAACCTTAAAATGAAAACTGGTATTACCTGAACAATGCAATGATATTGAGACTTTGTGCACTCACACTAGACACTAATAGCGTTTAAATGAGTTATCAAACATTCAATTTGGAGTAGTTTTGGTTTGACAACTCTTTACCTCAAGACAGGATGCCTATCCACTCAGTTAGGCTGAAAATTAGACTTCACTAAAAACTAAATAACACACAGAGCATGATGAATTTGATAGAACTTATTCTAGATAGAGGAACTGGTTGAGATAGGTGTTCCAATGAATATTTAAACTCTAAACATGCATACACATATTGAGAGATATGACTCTCACAATCTAGCTACCTAGAAATTAGTATGCGGCTAGACATAGTCTATCAGACTGAAGAGAACAAAATGACTCAAACCTAATGAACTACCTACAAGGGGGCTTTAATGCCTTCTTCCTCTGTTATTGAGTTTCTTCCCTTGCCTCTTTTGTAGCCAAATGACCACGAGCTCTCATGATGAGTTTGAGATGTCTTCTCCATAACTCCTCCACTACTTTGAGCAGCCACTCTTTTCTTTCGGTTCAGTTTTTGGATTTGATTCTGTTTTGGTTGATTCTCTTTTGGCCTCCACTACTTGCTGAAGTAAATGCTTCCATTTTTCATTTTTGTATTTTCCTTCTATTTTGGTTGATTATCTTTTCGTTGATTCTCTTTTGGCCTCCCCTACTTGCTGAAGTAAATGCTTCCATTTTTCATTTTTGTATTTTCCTTCTATTTGAAGAAACTCTTTTTTGCAAAATATATATGATCTTGCTTCTTTATTTTTAACACTCCCCCTCAAGCTCACATGTGAGCTTGCACCTTCAGCCATATCCTGCAAGTTGATTTCATCTGTGAACCCCTTTAGCTTAGAAGCATCTAAGGACCTTGTAAACATGTCTACAATCTGGTCATTAGTTCTAATGAAATTTATATCCACATCCTTGATCAAAACTTTTTCTCGAACATAATGATAATGCACTTCTAGGTGCTTACTTCGTGTGTGAGACATTGGATTGTTTGTCAAGTGAATGCTTTACACATTTTCACAATAAATCGGAATGGTCTCTACCTCCACATCAAGATTAGCCAAGAGCTTCTTAATTGACATAGTTTCACAAGTTGCAAAGGCTAATCCTCCATATTCAACTTTTGTAGATGATAGTGCAACAGTAGGTTTCTTCTTCGAGATCCATGTGATAGGTTTGCTACCTATCATGAACACATAACCTGAGGTGGATCTTCTATCTTCCTTCGAACCAACCCAATCAGCATCACTAAAGCCCTTTTCCTACAATTCTTCATCATATCTATAAAACAAGGCATGATTGATTGATTGTGTGCTTCGCATATCTTAGCATTCGTTTGGTTGAATGTGTAGTTACATCATGTAACTTCTCTCCATCAGTTGATCATAGCTTCACATTTGTGTCCATAGGTTGAGTGAGTGGTTTGCATTCACTCATTCCAAATCTGAAAATCACATCCAGAAGGTACTTTCTTTGCATCAAGTAGATGCCATATTTCCCATAGACTACTTGAATGCCTAAAACGTATTTGAGCTCACCAAGAACTGAAATTTTAAACTCCTTACAGAGTTTTCCTTTTATCTCTTGTATTCCTGCAACATTACTTCTTATTATGATGAGATCATCAACATATATGAAAATGTATACCTACTTGCCTTCTTCTTTCTTCATGTAGAGAGCAGGATCTGCACTACTTGGACTATACCCACACTTTGTGAGGTACTCAACCAATCTTTGGTTCCAAGCACGTGGTGCATGCTTCAGCCCATAAAAAGCTTTCTTCAATCTACAAACAAACTTGGATGCTTTTTATCTTCAAATCCAATCGATTGACTCATGTGTACCTCGTTTTGAAGTTCGCCATTGAGATGTCAAGTTGGTACAATGGCCATCTCCTTGTTGCACTCGCTACAATCAATGTTTTAGTTGTTCCCATCTCTGCAACTGGGTTGAAAGTCTCTTCATAGTCGATGCCATGAGTTTGCTTGAATCCTTCTGCTACTAGTCTAGCTTTATGCCTAGCTACACAACCGTAAGCATTTCTCTTTATTTTAAACATCCATTTATTTGGAACATTCTTCATACCTTCAGCCTTTGGAACTAGCTCCCATGTGTGATTGTCCTTGAGAGCTTTTATCTCTTCTTGCATAGTTTGCTTCCATTCTTTTTGTGTACATGCTTCTTTATATGCATCCGGTTCTTTGTCTTTGACCACCTATGTCATATATGCAAAATGCTTTGCAATAGAATTATCATAGATCAGCCTTTGAACTGGATACCTTGATCTTAAAGACCTCCTTTCATTTCCTTTTGAATATTGCCTCTTCAACCAGTTCAACTTTACCTTTGGTGTAATCACCTCTTCATACTCTTCTTCACTTGCATTTGAATCTCTATTTTGGGTAGCACTTTTAGCTTCAAATCTTCCATAACCTGATGTTGGTGACGAGGAGTGACTCCTTAGTCTACCCTTCCATGTTCATCTTTCTCCAAGTGATGTAGAGGCTTCTAGACCTGACATTTGAGTGCTTGTTTGCTGAAATTCTTCTTGGACAGCACCTCCATCATCTTCCCAATCTTCTTCAAGAATCTTCTCTTTCCCTTTGTCTCCAAACCATGGTCTTAGCTCATCAAATACCACATCTCATGAGACTTGTAGCTCCTTTGTCTCCAAGCTTGATATCTCCAACATGCTCAATTGGGTGTTGAGTTTCATCACCAGTTTCCACACATCCTTTTCCACTTGGAGCTTGTAACTTTGTGAATAAACCTCCTTGGCATGTCATATGGTTGCTGCAACGTGAATCAATAAACCATTTTTTATCATCACTTCTCGGGTTGTTGTACTCATGCTTCATGGCAAGGATGGTTTGCTTGTCTCCTTCACTTGAGATACTAGCATAGTTATTTTGGCTCCTTTGGTTGCCTCCATTCAGCCTTCCATGATTTTGCCAACAATCATTTGCATAATGTCCTATTTTACCACAATGATAGCATGTTATACCTTATGAGGATTGGATGAACCTTGACCTCTTCCTCCATTTCTTCCTCGACCTTTTCCATTTTTGTTGTCATCTGAGCTGTCCTTGTTGTCCTCTGAGTTGTGTTGGCTAGAATTTGTGTTGTTGTAGCTTCTTCCTCTTCCTTATGAGCCTCCTCTTGAGTTCCTTCCTTGTTGGAATTTGGGGCCCCAAGATCGTTCCAATACTAAAACCTTTTGAGCATACACACTTAATTAATTAAGATGATAAGTGAGAGATAGAAAGAAAGATCTTGAGACAAGGATAGGGAACATAAGTTGGATGCTTACTCACTAAAAAATAGATGTACAAATTACAACATGGGAGTAATACTCAACCATATAAAGTGGTGCACTCACTAATGGAAGAATATCCAAGAAGATGATGATACAAAATTTAGATTATGTTGAAATAATCTAAGTGTATGTGAAGTGAATGAGCAACAAAGCTAACCTTATTCTCACAAAATAGTGTAACAAAATTCTAAATCAACCAACCCTAATTTTGAGATTAGGGTAGAGACACTCTAAAAACAAAATATAAGGTTAACTCACAAAAGATAGTTACCACCACCTTGTAGAAGACTTCTTGCTCCAAAAGAGTAGCCTCTTCTTCACCAAAACTCCACCTCCAAAGCTTCAGAACACCAATTTTGTATCATAATATGAGTGAGATGATGATACAAAATTTAGATTATGTTGAAATAATCTAAGTGTGTGTGAAGTGAACGAGCAATGAAGCTAACCATATTCTCACAAAATAGTGTAACAAAATTGTAAATCAACCAACCCTAATGTTGACTTCTTGCTCCAAGAGAGTAGCCTCTCCTTCACCAAAACTCCACCTCCAAAGCTTCAGAACACCAAGAGTTGGCTTGATCACCTCCTCTTTGCTTGATGAGTGATATCACATAATGAGCTTGGTCCTTCTTTTATAGGTTTTGAGTGTCCAAGAAAAGCAATATTGAAAAGCATAGAAGAACTATGAAAAAGCTTATAGCGAAGCTTACGTTTTCGTGATCGCTAAAAACAAACACCTTCGTGATTCTATCACCGTATCAAAACTCATAGCGAAAAACTATTGTCCACTCTCGCTGTTCGTCATGGAGATTGAACCCACGTGGGTGCTTTGAGAGGTGCTTCCCTTAACCAAGGCGCCCTCTTCTTTTGCTTGAAGAGAGAACATAAAAGCTGCAATGTATGCTATTCAGTTCTGGACACTTTGGACCATATGATATTGAGTCCAACATTCCTCTACCTCCACCTGCATATAACATTTGGCTATGGCTGTCCTTACCTTTGTTTCCTTTCCCTTGTTGAGCAACCTCTTCAGCCACAAGATTTGGTATAATCGCGTAGAATTTTGGTATTTGTGATGAGGGGCTTCCACTTTTCTTCACTCATCAAGCCATTGAGGGCTGTTTGGATGATGTCTGCTTCTTCTATCTTACAGCCAACTGATGCTAGCTCCAAGCTCCTTGATCTTCAATGTATATTGGCTAATGCTTTGGCTTGAGCTTTTCTTCATGTTGTTGAGCTCATTCTTGACTTGCATCTTCTGAGACCTTGTTGAGGTAGCACCTTCTTTAATGCTTCCCAAACTTCCTAGGTTGTCTCCAGGCTTTGCACATGACCAACCATAGTGTTAGAAATAACTTGTGAAATGAGGAACATCACCCTTCGATTCCTCTCTTCCCAATTAGCAAATTGTCTCGTTTGTGTTGGAGTCATGTTGGGATCTTGAAGGTCCACTGGTTGTGAATCATCTCTAATAACTAGACTCCATTAAAAATTTACCTTTAAGGTAATTTTTCATTCTATACCTCCATAACTAAAAATTTTATTTATCTAACTTCTCAACTTGTTGTCCTAAATCAGCCATTGAAGACTTCCAAGTTTGAAGCTCTGTCTTGACTTTAGGAAGCTCCCCCTTGATTTGTGCCTTCTCCTTTGCTTTACTTCAGCTCCAATTCTTTGCTTCTTCAAACTCCAATGCTCTAATAGCAATTGTTAGAGAATTCCTCTCCTGTTCGCAATGGAAACTGTAGAGGACCTTCTTAGGATCAAGACTTTTACCTATAGTTGAACATTAAAATGAGAATGGGTATCAATTGAAGAATTCAATGAACTTGATACTTTGATCACTCAAACAAGACACTAATAGCTTCCAAATGAGCTGTCAAACACTCAATTTGGAGTAGTTTTGGTTTGGCGATTCATTGCCTCAAGACATGCTGCCTATCCACTTAGTTAGGCTAAAACCTAGAAATCACTAAAAATTGAATAGCTCATATAGCATAATGAATTTCATAAATCTGATTCGATGTAGAGGAAGTATTTGAGATAAGCTTTCCAATGACCATTCAAACTTTAAGAATGAATACATATATTGAGCTATATGACTCTCACAATCAGGCTACCCAAAAATTGGTATACGGATGGACATAGTCTATGAGAGTGAAGAGAGTGAAATGACTCAAACCAAATGAACTACCTACACGAGTACTTCAATGCCTTCTTCCTCTATTCTTGGGTGTCCCCCCTTGCCTCTTTTGTAGCCAAATGACCACGAGCTCTCATGATGAGTTTGAGAGGTCTTCTCCATAACTCCTCCACTACTTTGAGCAATCACTCTTTTCTTTCAGTTTAGTTTTTGGATTTGATTCTCTTTTGGTTTATTCTCTTTTGGCCTCCACTAATTGCTGAAGTAAATTGTTCCATTTTTCATTTTTTTATTTTCCTTATATTTGAAGAAAATCGTTTTTGGAAAATATATATGATCTTGCTTCTTTATTTTTAATAGCTTTGATATGTTCGGCAGTCCTAGAACACTTTGATCCCTGCATATATCCTTCAAGGGTCTTTCATTGACATGACAAAGTCTCTTATGCCACACTTCAAGCTCACTTAAGGTTTGAGACCCAAAAGTGAATAGAGCTATGTTCCTAGTTTCTCCTACTTCAAAAGTAAAGATTATACCATGCTTCTCACCTCTCGCTATCTTCTTGAACCCTTGACATGGATCTTCCTCACTTGCAAGCCTTTTTCGATTATTTGGCCTACACTTATTAGGTTTTTAGTGATAGTGGGTACATAGAGAACCTAACTTGCAAGCCTTTTTCGATTATTTGGCCTACACTTATTAGGTTTTTAGTGATAGTGGGTACATAGAGAACCTTACTCAGAATGTTTGTCCTGCCATTAGAAGCTTTGACATTACCAATCTTCTCCACATTGTGCTTTGTTTCATCCGCTATTTGTACTTCATGTCTATGCTTTGGACTTTCCAAATCAAATGGAAGAGCAATGTTGCCTGCAACATGATTTGAACATCCGGAATCTATGTAGAACAAATGATCATCTTCTTTACCTCCTTTGTGGCTTAGATTCATAAGAAGCAATGCGTCTTCATGTGGTTGATCTTTTGAATAATTGTTGAATTCCCTTCTATTATAGCATCTATTGTTATTGATGAAGTTTTGTCCACCTCTGCCTCTATTGCTACCATATCCTCCTCTTTCACTTCCTTTCTGGGTCTTCCCATTGAACCAACAATTTTGAGTGGTGTGGTTGGTCTTATTGCATATGCCACAAGGTTGAACATTCTAACCTTTGTCTTTGTCATGCTTTGGTCCTTTCATCTTCCCTTTCCACTTGCTCTTGCTTGCAAAGTTGGCTTGGGAAGTCTCTTCTTCAACTTCTTCCTTCTTCTTGCCTTTTAGCTTCTTATCCTTCTTATCTGCATATAGAGCACTCATTGAATTTCCATGATAGGAGTTACCTTCCTTTATGCTATTGATGGCCTCTTGATTGAAGAGTTGTCCAAGAAAGATGTTGAAGTCTGGAGTTTTCACATCCATGATGAGATCATAAGCTGTCATGAAGGATTGCCATTGTTTATCACTTTGGATTCCATTGAGAATCTGCCACACAATGACCTCTTCTTCAATCATCTCTCCAATGGATGCTAATTGATCCACAACCTCCTTGACCTTGGTAACAAACTCCGTGATGGTTTTCTTAGGTGTCTTCTTCATTTGGTTGAACTCGTTCCAAAGATGATTCTTTTTTGCTTTGGTACTAGCAGAAAAAGAAAGCCTTGAGGGCATCCCAAGCATCTTGAGATTTCTTGCATCGAAAGTGAGAGATAGAGTTTAGTATGTACGACCTTGCTTGAGCATCCCTTGTGCACCAAGTGTGAGCTTATCTGTCTCCTCTTGTTTAGGTCCTCCTTTGGATCTTGGAATAAGCATAGCTTGATCACCTGCTACAATTCCATAAAGATTTTTACCTTGCAAATAGGCCTCCATTCTGATTTGCGAAGTTGCATAGTTGTTTCTATCAAGCTTCTTGATCATTGAGGGAAAGTTGTCACCCATCTTGATCTATCTCGGATACCACTAAAAGAACTTGAAGAAGCTTGTAGGAGGTAGAAAAGTGAGTTTCGATGCGACAAAGCTTGGCCCACCCAACCAACACAAGACCAGCCCTTAAGTTTATGGAGACTCAAATACACCTTATAGGCATGTTATAAGTGCAAAGAAATGCACTATGTACTTTGGAGCATCAAGGAGAAGGAGTCTATACAAAACAGATAGGTTTGCACATTCACTAGCTCAAAAACTTATTATCTATGGAAGAGACAATGAACTTCAAATGCTCATAGCGACCAGTGTGATTAGAATTAGAAAAAAATCCTTTTATGGGAGTGATACACATAGGGTTGAGTGTATAGAATGCACAAGATTATAAGGAATAAGAAAAATATTATATAGGAATGAATCTGACACTCAACAGTGGTACCTCCTATTTTTGAGGAATATGCAAAGATTGACCCGGAGACAAAAAAACTAAGATTTTTCCCAATCTACAAAATCAAATGCCATGAAACTTTATAGGCATAATCTACACATTAATAACCTATCAAATGAGCCATCTCCCATCAAATGTGAAGCTCTGTAGAGAGACCAACAGCCTTTGCAAGAGTACTATTGGTGAAGAAGATGATGCAGAAAAATGGAGCAAGACAATGATGGTCACAAGTGTATGTATATTGCTTCCATGTATTGTACAAGTGTTTTCAAGTCTTTATATAGAATCTAGAAGTGCTACATGACTTCTACAAGTGGATTAAGAATTCAAATGAAGGTGGGAATGGTTGTTAGAGGGAATCAATTCACTTTCCTATAATCTAGGAATAGTGAAGATCTAGTTCCATCTACTTTTAGGTGATAGATTGGTTGATTGAATGCAACTCAACCTCCACAAATTCGTGTAATTTGGGCTTTCTCTTTCTACATTTACATGTGTAAACCTCAAGGCTTTTACAATGGTAAAAGATCCATGAAAAATCTTTTAAAAAATACAATAAGTGAGCATAAGTAAAAGATCTCTCTAACAGATATTCCTTCGATGTAATCCACGTGATAGTTTTTTATGTAGATCGAATCCACCTCAAGCATAGTGCAAGCTTGATGTTCCAACAATGCATACATACAATACATACATGCAAAGCTCCATACCTACATAAATTATGTATGTAGATAAATTTCATACATACCTACATGCATACGTGGATACATAAATATATAAATACATATGCCTACATACATACATACATACATACATACATACATACATACATACATACATACATACATACACACATACATACATAGGTAAAGGAATACATAATACATACATACATACATACAAAGATCATATATATACCAAATTGTATACATTACATACATTACATGCATGCATACATACTTTCACACATAAATACATATAGGTGGAATGTTTCTTGTAGTTGCAATGTTTACTTGTAGGCAAACTATTTTTTATAGTTGGAGTATTTTTCTTCACGTTGTTGCAAGGCCCATATACCCTTTTGATTTATGCCTTGATTTCCTTTTGGTTTATGGTTTGGGTACTCTTATTTTATTTGGACATGCATGCACTATGGTTAGTTTTTATATGTTTCCTAGTCTAGTGGAAATGCTAGATAATTTTGTCTTGCCATATGGCATTATATGGCACACATTGTTTCATATAGACATAAGTTACAAAAATGCAAACATACATATATACATACAAACATACATACATACATACAAATATACATACATACATACACACACATATAAACACATACGCACACACACATACATGTATATATATATATATATATATATATATATATATATATATATATATATATATATATATATATATATATATATATATATATATATATATATCTGTGTGTGTGTGTGTCTGTGTGTTTATGTGTATGTGTGTGTGTGTCGAAACATACATATGTCAAAAAATACACACATACACCATACATAGATACATACATACATACACACATACAGTACATATACCTGTGTACATACATCCATGCCTACTTTACATGCATACATATACACAAACACGTAAGTATGCATATGTACATACATACATATATATTTAAATTTTATATTGGTACATACATGAATACTTGGAAATACATCCATACATATAAACATACATACATACATTATACATAAATACACACACACATACATAGATACATACATATCTTCATACATACACTCGTAGTGCACTTGTAGCATAAATACAAAGAACCAAGAGGTAATACATGTTAGTTTCTCTCACATGAATAAGCAGAAAGGCATCTTTATTGTTTTTAATAATGATGCATATACCAATGAGTATAGTAACCACTATACGGATGCATATACTAATTTTTTTTGTTTTTATTTCATGCATACTGTAGATAGATATCTAAACACACACAAAAACTACCCACCCACGTGTAGATATGTATTGCCACACCCTTATGTTTTTCAATGTTTTTATACTCACAGATACTTAGATGTGAATCAAAATAGTTTTATAGTCAAAATATAGGGTAAAAAGCCTCACTTTTGTTGTAGTGATACTATAAGGAAGTGTAATATCATTAGTGAAGTAAAATTATGTTTTTTTACATCCTCCTCAAATGCATGAAGCACTAGAAATAAGTAGATTTACTTTACTCCCTCCAAGAAATTATATATTTCTTCAACTTAGAGTCTTATTATTATGTCCAGATATCGAATTCTGATTTCTCTATTGTCATTCCTTTAATAAACTCCTAATGTATCCAGCTTGTTCATGTGGAACTAGAGATGGAGTGCTTGTGGAGGTTTTTGTTTGTCCTTGATAGCACAAGTGAAATTCTCCTCTTGTCCTTGATATTCTCACTAACACTAAATTTAAGTCTTCCTTGTCACCTAGGTTATCCCTAAACTTACTTATTTCACCACGTATATCACACCATTTAATTCGAAAAATCATGCATCCATCAAAAAATTCTCCTATTGTACTTGATATTCTCACTATCACTAAATCCAAGTCTTCCTTCTCTCTTGGAATTTCTCTAAACTTACTTCTCTCATCACATATATCACACCCTTTGATTCAAAAGGTCATGCATCCACCAATAAATGCAAGCTCATCAAAAACACATCCTCCTCTTATTGTCTAATGCATATCAAGTTTTCATTCATATCAAGCATAAGAATTCATTCGATGAACTCAAACAATTAAATGGCTTTACAAACCAATATTCTTTCTTCCTTTGTACGCAAAGCACATCTTCAATTCCTCCAATCAAGCGCACCCTCACATGTATGTATTCAAATCAGATGACACAATCCTTCTATCATTCATGTGCTTATGCTCACAAATCCAAGAACATCCTCGAAAATTGAGCTTTCTTACAATCAATAAAAGCGTCTCTTCTCCATTTTCAATCCATAGATAAAAAGGTTCGTCTTATCAAACCAAACAAATAAATCGTTACACACACGCACATATATATATATATATATATATATATATATATATATATATATATATATATATATATATATATATATATATATATATATATATATATATATATATATATATATATATATATATATATATATATATATATATATATATATATATATATAGTGAGGAGACGGTGATGTAGGTATAAGAGATGAGCTGGAGCTGGACAAAACCTGCTCTACACCTACCAATCTAACTTAAGGGATGCTTAAAAGTCACTTTTAGCTTCTCTATGATACATTTAGAGCCACCAAGTCCTTTGGAGCATCACTCTCAATTGTTTGCATCAAAACAAATAACTAGAGTATGCAAGAAATGTGAAGAACTTTCAATTTTGGGAATAGAAGGTCTCAATATTATAGAGCTCACAACTTGGTATGAATTAACTAAAGAGCTTTTTGAGATATCTAAGTGAAGTGAATAGCTAACTAAATTAGTTTATTTCATGAATTTAGCTGCACCACGCAAATAGAAATTAATCTAATAAGTCAGGGGGGTCATCTTGACTTTTTAGGATCTAGAGGGTGTGCAAACATAGTCACCTTCCTTGCTTCATATCTTGAGATTGTCTGAACCAACTTTGATGAAACTTGATATTGAAATACTAAATACAATACTCTAGCTATCCAAAATCAAATTATAGCAAATGAGTAAGTACATGCTGGCAAATGGATTCCACAAGGTCACTATAATACTCAAGTTGCAACAATAGATAGTAGGTAGAAATTTACCTGAAGAAATGTATCAAAATGTAAATGCTAATGAACATATGATGTAAGTGAAGTGTAGTGGACTACATCTAGGTAGTGTGAAATCAATTTATGCTTAAGCTTGTAGCTCAATGCCTCTTAGAATGGCTTTGATATCCCACCAATATAAGTATGCGTATTTATACACATGTCTTGAATTTGAGTTTGAATTTTCCCTCACATGTACACTCAAATTGATAACCAAGTGTTCAGATTGTGTTCTTCATGTGGGGTGATAAATAGATGTGTAGTCCAGAGTCATTAGAAAAGCACTTAGGCTTGCTAATTCTACGAATAGCTTCCCCTCAAGCCTAAGATGCTTGAGTCTTCAATCCTTCATGATCTCTTGCAATCCAATCATTGATTTGAATCTATTCAATTTGCCTCCATCCAATTCCTTTGTCATCATAAATCCACATTGTTGATGAGTTGATATATAGGAGAGTTGTATCTCCTTACTCATAATATTTTCTCTGATATAATGGCAATGAAATTCTACATTTTTACTCTTGGCATGATAGATAGGGTTAGTAGCAAGATATAATGAGCTAATATTATCTCCAAATATATGTGGAATCGAAGTGTTCAACCCCAAATCAGAATATAGGCTTTCTAATCCACATAGCTTCTTGTGTAGCATTTTCAAGTCCTCTATATTCAGCCTTTGTGGATGAAAGAGCAATTATGGGTTGCTCTTGGCTCATATTCACGACTAACAAAGGAGAATTTGCCAATTTTTGTTTTGAAGATTTCACGAGTGAGCATATTAGTGTGTAGGATTACCGAAAACTCATTTCACATATGTTTTTTTGAGAGTCTAGAGAGCTCTAATCCTACCATAGATACTTTTCTTCATAGGTAAAATTAGTGTTTTTGTTGTATAGATTTGAAAGTACATGTATGCATATGTGTGTATGTATGAGCATGTCATACACACACAAACATGGACACATATACACACACACACAAGCATGTACACATGTACACACAAAATCATACACACATATATACACATGCACAAACATATACACATGTACTCACAAAATCATACACACACATAGACATATACACATATGTGGACATATATATACACACACATATAGATACTTGCACATATCATACTATTATAATTTATGTTATATTGGAATGTTAAATGGATTTTAATGTCTTGAGGTTTTTAATGTGTTTTGTGTTTTGATTTAGCAGGTGAAGATCCACGAGGGTGTGAACGTGCATGGACTTATTTTTGGAGATATTTAGAAGAATATTTTTAGAAGATAGTTATTTCTATAAGATAGTTATTTTTAGAAGATAGTAATTTTAGTTATTTTGTAAAAATAATAGATCGCTTTAGAAAGAAATCTTTTTGTAAAAAATAGAAAATTACGCTTTTGTAAATAAAGAAAAAGTACACTTTTCAAAGCATCACCCTCATGTATCTTCTATTTCCGGATGTAATATGAATTACCTTTAAATACACATGCTCTAATAGAACTGTCCATCAGAGTATGTGGTGGGAGATTGTACCCAATCTAGTGTCCTCTCTTGTCTCTTTCTATTCTCTGAGTACTTTTGTGTGATTTTGTTTTTGTACTATCCTCTACGTTCATGCGTGTGCGGGATCCAAAGGGCAACACATAACACACACATGCATACATACACATGCATATGCATACATACACATGCATATGCATACATACACATGCATATGCATACATACATAGATACATGCATACACACACATGCACATACATAGACACATTCATACACACACACATAGATATACACACACATGCATACACACATATACACATACACAAATGCACACATATATGATATGCATACACACACATTTACAAATGCACACATATGCATACACACAGTGTACTCATACACATAGATGCTTGCACATATACACATACACATATACATATAGATACTTGCACATATACATACACACATATAGACTCACACACACATACGCTCACATGCATACATACACGCATATGCATACACATTCATATGCATACATACATAGACACATGTATACACACAAATGCACATACATACATATATATGCACACACACACATGCACATACATACATATATATGCATACACACACATGCACATACATACATATGCATATACACACATGCACATGAATACATATGCATACACATATATGCGCATACATACTCACATGCATTCATACACACACATGCATATGTATACATACATACACACATGCATATGTATATATACATAAATACAAGCACATACACACAATAAATCGACTTGAGCCTAAAAAAAAAAGTGAAGTTAACTATTCAAATGATTCAAGTTAATGATCAATAATGAACCCTTTTTAATGAGAAATTTTTACCTTCATACTCAGCTCAAATTTCAGTCGACCTTCAAAATAGCCTATAAAATATAAAAAATTAAAAATTCATTATTATGTGCTTGAAAAAATATTAAACTATATATGTTTTGTCGTAAGCATCAAAAGTTTGAGTGCATAAGTGGATTTGTATCAAAACTTGGCCATAACAAGTCCCTCTTGATGCTATTATCTCAATAAGTTTATTTATTTCCTCCCAGCAAGTCCCTCTTGATATGATTGTCTTGATGCCAATATCTGAGCCAACAAAAGGTTTGTGTTGTATCAATACAATACAACTTCCTAAAGAAGATTTATGGATATGTGAAGCTATATTGTATTAATACAACATGAACCTTTTGTTAGCTAATATACATTGTCCAAGATGCCATTGTTATTCACTTATTAATACCTTCTCAAGCCTTGAATTATCAAAAAGAGTATAAATCCTTTTTCCACAATTACAATAGTTTTTATTTCATAATCATACACACACATACACATGCACATACACAATCATATTAGATTTTCACTTGCAATCATATAACATACATGCACATACACATGTGTTACACTTATATGTTCCTCGAGTAGCTTTTATGTGAACCTTTATACATGGGCACTTTTTACTATAGTATTGGCTAGAGGTTTTCTCCCCATGTTACCACATACTTGATACTCTCATACGTGGTGGTAGTTTGTACTTAGGGATTATTATTCAGCTCTTACTTCAGTTCAGTTCATCATCAATAGAGAGAGCTATTCCAGCCAACGTCTTCTCTGTGTGTCTTGCTACGTTTGTGCTCCTTGTGTGTGCTTCTTGTGTGTCTCTCGCACTTCTACACACACCCAACAGTGGTATTAGAGCAGGTTCAGCTCCTTCTCAAGTTTTGGTTTTTCGTGTTGCGACATATGTGCACTTTTAACAGTGCAAATAGACTTTGGAGCATAGAACTGTGAATTCTAGCAGCCAAGAAACATTTCCAGCAAGTGCACTGGGGTTTAACCCCCATTTTGAAGCCATTCGTGCATTCAAAATTGCCATCAAAGTGATGTTCGTGAGCTGAAATTTCAGCATTCATTTCAGCTTTCGTCGAAGTGAAGATTTTGTCATATTCTTGTTCTTCGGTGAAATGGCGGGCAGCAATGACTTGTTTGGCATGCTTCAAGCTGAAGATAAGCTTGATGAGACCAACTATCCGATGTGGTCTTACATGATGAAGCATGTTCTTGTTGCAAAACAACTTTGGAACATAGTGGTACATGTAGATCAAAGACCCAGAGGTTCTTCTACTTCACAGTCTACTATAACAGATGGAGCTTCTTCTTCGAGTACAATGGTTTCTCCTTCTCCACCTACACAGGACTAGCTTAGATGGGATGGAAAAGATGCTCAAACGCATGCTTTGATTGCGCTTTCAGTGAAGCGTCATATAGTTCCACACATTCGTTCATGTTCTACATCGAGACAGACATGGGACACTCTTGCTTCTTTGTATGTCGTGTGTAATGAAGCACGTGTTGCATACTTGAGGAAGAAACTTGAGGATGTATGTATGGCTGAAAATGAGTTGGTGGATGTGTACGTGACACGCATCAAGGACTCGAAAGAGCAATTGGCAAACATAGATGAGATCATTCCGGATGCATCACTTACTTCTACATTGTTGAAAAGATAACCAGAATCTTTTCAAAGCTTTGCTACTACACTCTGTTTGGTTGCAAAAAGAAATCCTAATATGTATGCATTTGATGAGGTTGTGTCTCTTCTTTTGCAAGAAGAGCAATCTAGAGTGAATAGGAGTGGTTTGATTGAGGGAAACACAAGCACTTTCTATCTCACAAAAAGGGAAAAGAAAGTATGGTTCAGCTTTGGGTTCATCAAAACCAAAGCCTCAATCTTCCTCTTCCACTCATTCCTCTAATGATGGTGATTTTCAAAAGAAGAAGAGATGCAAATATTGTCGAAAGGCTGGTCATATTTTGATGAGTGTAGAAAGCTTGCTAAACACAATGAAAAGAAGAAGGAATATGGCATGTCTATTGCTGAAAATTCAGCAAATGTAAAGAATGATGAAGCTAACATGGCTCAAGATTTTTGGGCATGTGTTGTTAAATGTCATTAGGATGCTTCTTTGCATTCTAGATGTATGGTTGTGAGTGAAGCTAATTTGGATTAGTTCTTTGATAGTGGTGCTTCAAAGCACATAACATCATGAAAAAGATTTTTTGCCTCTTTGAAAGATGCACCCAAAGGAGGACATGTGGTGTGTGCAAACAATGCCTCTTATCCTATCATTGGAGTAGGAGAAATTGAGTTTACGACTGCAAATGGAGGTGTGATTCTCTTGAAAAATGCATTGTATGTGCCTAGTATAAAGAAGAACTTAATTTCAGTTCTGTTGATTGCCAAAGCTGGACTTCATGTACACTTTGTTGATGATAAGTGTATGGTTCATGATTTCAGCGATGGTGATGTTATCATGATGTCCGGTACATTATGTAATGGTTTGTACCGCATGGATACATACAAGAGGGCTGCCTCGAATGCCTTGGTTGCTCATACTTCTTCCATGGCTGAAATGGAGCTTTGGCATGCTCGTTTTGGTCACTTAAACTTCAATAGTTTGTTTTACTTGCAAAAGAAGGACATGGTTATTGGCTTGTCTACACTTGAGTCCATTGAAAAGCATGCATGTGAAGGTTGCATTCTTGAAAAAATGCATCATGCTCCTTTTCCAAAAGAGGTTCATACACACACTACAAGAAAATTGCAGCTTGTTCACAGTGATGTATATGGTCCCATCAAGACTCCATCTTTTGGGAAGCATGTATGTCTTGTTTTGTTATCACAACAACGTCACAAACTTGATGACAAGGCAAAGACATGTATATTTATTGGTTATAGTGTTGAAAGTAAGGGATATCGTTTGTATCATCCATTGACGAACACAATTATTGTGAGTCGAGATGTGGTATTTGCTAAAAATTCAGTTTTCCCTCTACTTGAATGCAAAAAACAGCCAATAGTTAGCTCAGAAGATGTGTTCGATACACTCATGCCTTTGTTCCAAAATGGTGCGTTGACTATGGCCATGTAGACCAGCCGACTGAGACTCAAAGGGCTGAAAAATTCCATCCAAATAGGGCTGAAAATGCAGAGAATTTCTAGCCAAACATGGCTGAAAAAATTCAACCAAAAAATGTCCAAACTGCTAGAAATTTCCAGCCACATATGGCTGAACATTTGCATCAAAATATAGCTGAAAATGAGCATGAAATTCAGCCCACGCATGATGTACATATTGAAGATGTTTTACATAATGAACGCATGTCTATCAAGAGTGCACAAAATATGCCAAAGTGGCTGGAACAAACTTTGCAGGACAACAAATTGAGTGCACCTTTACGTGGTAGAACAAGGTCAAGCTCTCACCATGCATCAAGTAATTTTGTGGATTATTCTCTTATTGCTACAGCATGTAATGAAGAGCCACTTTCTTTTGAAGATGCATGTGACGATCTACAATGGATGAGTGCTATGCAATCAGAAATGGATTCCATACAGAGGAATGGTACTTGGGAGTTATGTGAATTGCCAAAAGGAAAGAATGCCATTGGTACAAAGTGTGTTTATAAGATTAAGAGAAAAATCTGATGGTAGCATTGATCGCTACAAAGCTAGATTGGTTGCCAAAGGATATGCACAAAAATATGGCATTGATTGTGAGGAAACATTTGCACCTACTTCACACATGACTACCATTCATACCGTGGTTGCATTGGCTACCCATCGACGTTGGAAAGTGCATCAATTGGACATAAAAACAACCTTCGTGAATGGTGATTTGCAAGAAGAGGTTTATGTGAAGCAACCTCCTAGATTTTTTTTGAAAGGGAAAGAGCATATGGTTTTTCACTTGCATAAAGCCTTGTATGGTCCCAAGCAAGCTCCACATGCATGGTATGACAAAATCCATAAGCACTTGATTGCTCTTGGCTTCACATGTAGTCCGATTGAAAGCACACTCTATGTACGCAAAAATGGGGCTGATCTTATACTGCTTGTTCTTTATGTTGATGACATACTCTTGACTCGGTCATGTGATGCAAAACTTGACATTCTTATGGCTGATTTGCAGCATGCTTTTGATGTCACTTATCTTGGTCTTTTGAGCTACTATCTTGGCATCCAGTTTGTATCCGTTGAGGGGGGAACTGTTATGCATCAAGCAAAGTATGTTGAAAAACTACTTCGGCATTTTGGCTTTGAGGATTGCAAGCCAGTTTCCACACCAGTTGAGACAAGGTTCAGGTTCTCAGTTGAGGATTCCAGTGATGCATTTGACACTTCTCTTTATCAGCAAGTTGTGGGATGTCTTATATATGCATGCAACACAAGGCCGGATATACAGTATGCAATTTCCCAGTTGATTCAGTTCAAGCATAGCCCTGGCACTAAGCATTATCAAGCGGTGAAACGTGTGTTTAGATATCTTCGAGGCACTTTGAGCTTAGGTCTCTTTTACGGAAGAGATATTCAGCCATGCATGCATGCTTTTACGGATAGTGATTGGGCTATTTGTTACGATACTCGCGTTTCCACTAGTGGTAATTGCTTTTTCCTTGGAGACTCATGCATATCCTGGTTGAGTAAGAAGCAACCTACAGTGGCAACATCGATTTTTGAAGTTGAGTACAGAGCAATTTTCACAGCTATAGTGGAGTGTATATGGCTGAGACGCCTATTGATGGATCTTTGCATGGAGATTGATGCTACTATGCATATTCTCACTGATAGTCAGAGTGCTTTGGCTGTTGCACGAAACCCAGTGTTTCATGCACAGACCAAACATATTGAGGTGCATTCTCTATGTGAGAGAGTGCTTTCATGTAGGAGAAACTGATTTGGTATATGTGCCTACACAAGATAATGTGGCAGACATATTCATGAAAGCTCTTCCATGAGAAAAGTTTGAAGCTTTTCGCAAAGCTTTAGGCTTATTACCTTGTGGGGGCTGATCTGTCACTCCCTGTATGTGTTCACATCATTTGCTCCATAGGGTTTGTTACACTTATGTGTTCCTCGAGTAGCTTTGATGTGAAGCTTTCCCTATACATGGGCACTTTTTACTCTAGTGCTGGCTAGAGGTTTTTTCCACATGTTACCTTTACTGGATCTTCCAACACATAAACCTTAGCATACACACCTTAAGACTCAAAAAGATGATAAGTGAGAGATAGAGAGAGAATAGAAAAGATTTTCAAAGTGTACAATAAGCTAGAATGCTTGTTTACATTATCTTATATACCAATGCCAAATTACAATGTGTGAATATGATACAAATAGATAAGATCTAAATCTAGGTATAAATAGGAACTAGATAGAATAAATTTTATGTGTAGTGCCTAAGATTTATGAAGAGTGTGTATGTGTGTGTGTGTGAGAGAGAGAGAGAATATGGAGAGTATGAAAGTTTTAGAATTGTTTTATAGCATACCCTAATTTTGATTAGCTTAAGACAAAAACTACTGAATGAACAAGTAGGACATAAATGGACTTATTAATCACATTAACTTTGCAAGTGAAGTTGATGATATCCTAATACGAACTCCTCCAAGTTTTGCAGATATAGAGCATGCCTCCTCCAAGAGTGTAGAACTCTTCCTTATGTATAGGACCTCATTGATCACCAATGATTTCCAAGACTAGACCGTCTTGACGCTTGGATTGATTGAGTGTATTCAACAAGTGAACCAAGGTTGTGATAATATAGGATTTAGTAAATCAGTGATTAATCATGAAAAGCAACCATGAAAATCACAAATGCTTTTAGAAAAGCTACTCTACAAAAAAAAAACTTCACCAAAATTAACAAAATCTTTCCAAAAATAGCGATTGCTTTTTATTTCTGAAAAGATTGCTTTCCATAGATGCTATCCATGAAAAACGTCAATGAGACTTGAACCCAGCTTCATTGGTTTTTCAATTGCTTCATGTAAACAATGTTTCCATGCACGTTTTCTTATGGAAAGTGACTACTTAATAAGCTAGTGACTGAGGAGTTTTGGACTTATTTGGAAATTGTTTCCAACAATCCCCCCTTCAATGCCATAATAGTACAAGGTTTAATAACCTGAAAAACTTCCTGTGACTTTCTCTGTTCAATGCTTTAGTAAAAATATCTGCAACATTTTCGCTTATAGGTATGTAAAATAGCTCCATGTGCTTCTTAGATACATGTTCCCAAATGTAGTGTTCATGAACCTCTATATGCTTTCTCTTAGCATGATGAACAAGATTCTTTCCAATAGCAATAGCACTCTAATAGTTTGAAAATATCTCAACTAAACCTGAACACAAAAATAACTCAAAATTCTATAACCAAACTAATTCATGTGTAGATTTAAAGGAAGCCCTATACTCTGCTTCACTTGAAGATGTAGCAATTGTAGGTTTTTTCTTGGAAAACTAAGAGATAATACAATCTCCTAGAAAGAAACAATAGCCACTTGTGCTTCTTCTTGAGTCTTTATTGCTTGCCCAATCAGAATCTGAAAAACCTTTAAGTAAGAAATATGAAGACTTTGAAAATACCATAGTATAACTGGAAGTTCCCTTCAAATATCTGAAAATTCTCTTTATTGCTTTCCAATGAATCTTAAGTGGACTGTGTATGAACCTAAACTAAATTGAAAGCTAAATTCGCAAGTTACTCAGCTTTGAAATGTGTGACGAAACTTTGAACTCTGAAATGTGTGACTAAACTGACTCGCCAACTTTGAGCTTCAAAATATGTGATTGAAGTTAATCACAAATTCTGAGCTTCAAAATATGTGAGGGAACTTAATCACCAACTTTCATCCTTTTGTTTTCTAGCCATCTCCTTAGATGAGCTTTCGTAGCAGGCTTTCTGTTCCAATAGAGACTCTCTAACTCTAACCAAGCCTGACGAGAGGTTTTGCATGACTTGATCCGAGGTATAATATGCCTCTTGAATCCCATCGCAATATATGAAAGTGCTTGTGCATCCTTTGAATCCCATTTGGATTGCTCTTCTATAGGAAGTAATTTGATAGTAGTACAGACTCCTGATGATGAAGTAGTTCCTTCGTGTTCTCGAACCTCGTATTGAGGAGAGATTGGAATAACAGGTCTTCTAGAAGATCAACTGACATCTTCTCTGACTTGTCTTGGCCTTGGATAAGTGCCAATGAAAATATTCCATAATTCCTTTGGTATTAACATATTTGTCATCATAAAACTCCACATTGGATAATTAGACATTCCTTCAAGCTTGTCTTTGTTCTCAAGTCTATAATCACTCATCTTGTTAAGGGTCTATGTCAATTATGCTTTGATACCAAATATTGGAAGTGGGGTGGGCCTCAATAAGAATAAATAACAGGTTTATAGGATCTGTCAACAGGTGAACCTTAGCATACGCACCTTAAGTCTCAAAATGATGATAAGTGAGAGATAGAGAGAGAGAGAGAGAATAGACAAGATTTTGAAAGTGTACGTTAAGCTAGAATGCTCATCTACAGTATCTTATATACCAATGTCAAATTACAATGTGTGAATATGATACAAACTGACAAGATCTTAATTTAGGTAGAAATAGGAACTAGATACAAGAAATTGTGTGTAGTGTCGTATGAGAGAGAGAGAGAGAGAGAATATGGAGAATATAAATAGCTTAGAACTATTTTACAGAAGACCCTAATTCAAATTAACCTAAATCAAAAACTAATGAATGAATAAGTAGGATAGAAATAGACATGTTACTCGCAAGAACTCAGCAAGTGATGCTGGTGGTTGGTTGATACAAACTCCTTCAGGTCCTCTAGATGTAGAGCACACCTCCTCCAAGAGTATAGAGCTCTTCCTCATGTAGAGGACCTCCTTGATCACCAATGATCTCCAATGCTAGACCTTGAAGCTTGGATTGATTAAGTGATACTCAACAAGTGAGCCAAGATTGTGATTATCTAGGATTTAGTAACTCAATGATTAATCATAAAAATAAACCATGAAAATAACGAATGCTTTTAGAAAAACTAATCTACAAAAAAATCTTCACCAAAATTAACCAAATCTTTCCAAAAATAGCGATTACGTTTTATTTTAGAAAAGATGTCTTTTCATAGATGCAATCCATGAAAGATGTGGAAAGGACTTGAACCAAGCTCAATTGGTTTGTAAATTGTTTCTTGTAAAACACCTCTCATCTGCTTTTCCTTGTGGAAAGTCTAGTAAAGACTCCTTAATAGGTTGTCGTTTTAGGATTTTTGGAACTACTTGGACATTGTTTCCAACAACTATCTAAAGCGATCTCGACATGGAAAAGGACTTGCTTTTGATCCCATGTTGGGAATCATACATCTCTAGGAATCTTTGTATCTACTTAGTTACCTTCCATCATTGTATTAACATCCTTTATTATGGATTTTCAGTCATATTATTGTATATTTATTTATGCACATAGACGGCAATCATGTACTTTCATTTGCAGATTATGATATGTCAGAGATTTCTTCTCCATCTACGTCCACTCTTGTAAATAGTAGGGATTCAAACATTTCTTTCATTTGTGATGTTCCCTTGCCTCAACCCCTCACCACTATGATCCCTCCGACATCTTTCATCCACAAATTCCTACTCCCATAGCCACGTACTTCAATGCTTCCCCTCAAGCAGAGCTGCGGGTCCATCGACTATCCCTGAAGGCACCCAGCATGCACCACTCGTCGGACAGAGGACAGGGCCTTAGCCAACCCGGTCGTCCATTCGCACCCCCCTTCCTTTACCTTTTCAAAAATGGATGGGTGGTATCACCTGTTGTGGTCATGTTGGGGATGATTGAGGGGATGGTGAAGTTTTGGTGGGTTGGAGAGAACGTATGGTGCCTCACTTCTTTTAGTTGGATGTGAAGTGGATGCCCTTCCACTTCTGAATGCTTGTAGCTCTACATGCGTGAATGTTCTCTCCATGAGAATGCCGTAATCTTAACACATGTAAAGAATGCTTTTTATGGAAAAACACCTATTAAGTACCTGCTTTTGAGTCCATGTGGTGTTGGTGGCATATAGTTGATCTAAGATTTAGTGAGGTAAATCAATGCATACTGGGTTGTGTGAAATGACCCTAGCCTGGAAATGCAAAGTGCTACATGCACATGCCAAGGGTGATAGAGAGGTTAGAATTTATCATCAACATCTTAGTTAGCTTTACTAATTCACTTTTCTTCATGGATTTGGGGATCATGTTCTCTTTATCAAAGGAATGTGTGTTCTGAATAACTTCGACACCTCGTGAATGAACTTGTGGGTCAACTTGAACTTCTTTAAACATTGATTTTAAAGCAAAGAAGGAAGTAAAAAAGCCAATTGTATGTCATCGCCACTACCTAGTTGTAATGTATGAATCAAACAATAACAACAATTGTATGTCCTCGCCACTACCTAGTACACTACAATTCTTCAAAAGTTTAGAGTTCTTCAAATTCCTAGGAGAGGAACTGAAATCTTCCCCAACAATGATCGAACTCTATTTTGGACTCCCACATATATTTAGTCTTTACCATGAGTCCTTCTAAACCATAAAATCAATGAGATTTGACATTAATTTGATCCATTATGCTCTTCAAGGGGCCTTCAATGGGAATTTCTCCTTGAAATTCTATCAGCTCCCTCAGTGAAAGTGGTGGATATTCTTCAATTGGGAGGGCCCAATAATCCAATGGCCTAGGATAGGGGCCTACTCCTTAGGGGCCTCTTGTCTGCATCTTTTGTAATCTTGTTGCTTAATGATATCTATTACACGAGGAGAACATATCAGTATGGAACTAAACTTCAATCCAAGTATGGCAAGACCTTGGGCCCTTTCCAAAATTGACATGTTTCACATGTAGCCCTATGTAGTTTAGGAGTGCACGATGATGTTCTTGTTTCTAGCGCATATCACTAGACTACATACTTGCATACTTGGGGTAATGCATGAGCTCACCATGTTTTCGGTGAGTCAAAGGTATATTACAATGTTTATGATATACATATTTGTTACAAAGTTGGTTATGAGAGATGGGTTCCCTTATGGGTTTACATGGTCAAATATTGATATATACATGTTCGTAGATAACAACGAATGTGATCCATCTTGGGTCTGTTTAGGAACCCATTTCCAAGTTGTCATAGGAGCTGATTTACACGACTTCTTGTTTACAATCGCTTGCTTTCATGGTGAAGCGTGAATGTGGGAAGACTGAGAATTCTTAAAGCTTGATGACATAGGTAGGAAAATTTGGGCTTACAAGCCAGTCTCAGGAAGCAAAACATGTGAGCTATTAGTGTCATGAGGTAGGAGATAAGGAAGAGAGCTGTCAGGCCATCAGAATATTATCTAGTAGATTAATTATAATTAGGAAAAGATGCGCACTGAAAAGGTGTCGCACAAAACGTTGTAACGCTTTTCTGATTAATAGAGCAGTGAGTGGGAGAGAACAACAGACGCGTCGCCAGACTGTTCTGTCTGGGCGATTGGCTAGAGTTTGATTCTGTCATGAGTTTACCAAATTGTGGTGTCGCATGTATTGTTAAGGTTCAGTATTGAAGTAACTAAGGTACTATGTCAACATCTTATTGTGTTATGGGTGAAGTGTTAGTATAACAATAATATTAAGTGAACAATAGGAGTTCTATGCATGTGGTTATGGTAAACGTTAGAAGTTGTTATGCGCCAGAAGGTGGTAGTTGAATCTGTTGTAATTGTCAAAAGATAATGAAGCGACTCGAGAAAATACATAAAGGGCCTCTACATTACAGACCCCTGACCATCCCAAGAACCCATGTACAGATCTATTAATGATTTAGATTTGAGAAAGAATCCTATTATATATGTCTGTAACACGTTTTGAAGAATCATACTCGAAGTATAGAAAGGATCACCATCCTTGGAAAGTTCCTAACGCATTGGGAACACCTTCAAGTCGTGGTGGTGACGGACAATCATCAGAAGGAAAGCGAGAAATATGGGCTAGTGGGGTGCCACCTCAGCATTTCCTTGTGCAAGGATTACAAGGTATACGAGAAGTGCAACCAACCTCATCTGCGGAAAGTAAGGTTGGGGAAGTAAGCACTAGTTTCGATGACAGTGTGGAAATTTTCGATAGTAGTTTGTGGGATTTCAGTCGTACTTTGGATAATTGCGGGGTCGGTTTGCAGAATTTTGATGATAGCTCTACTTTGGGTTCTGATTTTGAGGAAACTAGTGTATTAATGGATGAAAGTTTTGGTGAAAAGTTCACTTCAGAATTCAACTACGAGTCAAATTTGGGTGTAGGCGTGTGTGATCGACTTAGCAATATCAGATTACCAGAGAACGTGCAAGATGAGGAGATAACACAGTAGCAGTTAGGCTTAACATGTTCAAATCATTCGCCAGTGATACTTCCTCTTGATTTAAACAACATGAGTGGTTCGCAATAGCAACAACACCAACAACAACAACAACATCATTAGCAACAACAACAACAAGCCATACCACCATGACCGATACCCGCTGGAGTTATGTATACGAAATTTGGAGGATTCCCTAGTGATGATCCGGATGCCCATGTGTGAACTTTTGAAATCAATTATGTTGTACTCAACTATCCAGCGGATCCGGCATATAAGGCTATAGTGTTCCAATCTACTCTGGTTAATGAGGCTGCCCAATGGTTAACTAAATATGGCATTAATCATTTTGGTCAATATGATGATGTTAAGGATGCTTTCTTACAACATTTTTGTTTGAAGAAAAATGGGGCTGAGATCTTTGACTATCTACAAAATAATAGACAGAAACCACATCAGAATGTGTAGGAGTATGCAACTCTATTTCATACTCATCTACAGTAACTGCCACCGGTGCATGCTAACCTACCGGATGATGTGATTACCCAGTGCTTTATTAATGGATTAAACCCTCAATTCAAACAAGTAATGATTATAGGATGTGTGGGCGGTATGACATTGAATGCAGTATAAGCCATGGTATTACAGTTGGAACATAAAGTGGGCGGGTTCGCTGAAGATCTTGACTGGTTGAAGGCATCAAAAGGTAGGAGTGAGGATCCATTGAAACAGGTGTATTGCACCGAATGTAAGAACCTAGGACACACTACTTCTGCATGTGCACTAAACCAAATGTACTATGCTATTTGTAATATGACGAGTCACTCTACCGAAACGTGTCCATATAATGCTAAAGTACACACCAAGCCAACTGTAAATGCTATAATACAGGAGCAAGGACAACAGGCTACCCACTATGTACCACCGCATTTGAGGAATACTTCTTACAAAAGTTATAAAGCTTACAAGGGACCACGAGCAAACAACTTTGGGCAGACCCAGTGGCACTCTAGTCAATCAGGTGAAGGCATCTCTCTTCCACCACCAAGATGCCATTTCTATGGCGAGATTGGACATATCTGTAGATATTGCAAAGAGGAGTCCAAGTATGATAAACGAAGAAAAGAAGGACAACATCCAATGACAAACATGGTATATATTTCAATAGTAGATACTCAAGCAGCAGCAATTCAAACATGGTTCGGCAAGAAGTTACAACCGACTACTGAGATTTTTGAACTTGGCAACGGAGAACAATAGAGAGTTTTTACCAAAGCTAGTACATGGGCCAGTCAAGAACCAATTGTTTTTCCCAATCCAGTATCTGTGGTCCAGCAAACAGCACCAAATCTACCACCAGAAGAATCGAGTCCGATGAAAGTGTCATTAGAGAGTCCATCGAATTCGGTATCGAGTACATCAAATTTTTACTCTTTGTAGAATATTCTATCACAGGCATCTATTACAATACCATTGGGGCAACTATTAGCCTTGGTTTTGGGTGTACGATAACAATTCCAGCAACAAATTAGTCCAGGATCTTCGTGTACGCCTACTATGCCAACTATCAACCCAGAAATTGATTCTACGGTGGAACATGTTGTTCCTTTAATTACGGTATGGTATAAAAAACACAAAATTACTCGTGTTAATTGACGGAGGCTTCGGTGTGAATATTTCTACAGCTGCATTTGTAAACGATTAGGATGGACTCAAATCGAACCTATTCAGTTTTTTGTGAGAATGGCGGATCAATCTAGGGTCCATCTAGTGGGTTTGGTGTGTGATATACCCATTACTCTTCAGGGAGCGGTGTTCAAATTGAATTTTGTTGTTCTAGAACCACCTAAAAGTTTGGATTACAACTTACTATTTGGGAGGCCCTGGCTGAAACAAGCCAAAGTGTTGCAAGACTGGTCTACACACAAATTTATTTTCAAAAGTAATCATTGGAAATATGTAGTAACCTTGGACGAGATGAAGCCTTGCAACCTTCATGCTCGACCTTATGCAGCCAAACCTGTGCATATGCTGGATGGACTTTTCGATGATGAAGAAGAAGCTTTTCTCAATGCTAACCAGGATTTGCTAGCCATGGGTACAGTCGACTTACAAGCGGTTGCAGATAATTGGAATCCGGTCGTTTGTTCGGTAGTCCCACTTACCAAAGAAGTGGACCCAGTTCTGGATCAAGCTTTGAACGCCCACAACTTACACCACTTATTCCCATCTGTCACTCTAGCACAATGGTGAGTACCAACATGAGAAGATCCACCTCATAATTGTCACTCCGTGGAGACGTGAGGACTAGTATGAAGACTATGAGCAAGTGAAGGCACAAGTGCGTGAGTGAGAAGCACACAAACATGCACACACATACACACACACGCAGATGTTAGAAGATGTATTTTTGGAAGCCTTTTGGATGAAAAATAATTGTAAAATGACAAAAACTTGTACAAATATTTATGCAACTGTTGTAAAAATAAGGAAGAGTCTTCCTTATGTAGGATAGAATCTTATGTAATTTTTCTATAATTTTTGGAAACTCCTAGATAGCATAATTTTAGAATAATAGAAGAAAGGACCAAAATTCAAGTGTGAAAAGGGACACTTGAAAATGTATATAAGATAATGTCCTCTATTATGAGGGGGTTGGTTAATCATTTGTTACATGCTATCCAAGTGAATAGAGAAAGAGTTTCCTGCTGAAAATCGTGTTTTCTCCTCTTTGTGTGGTTTCCTTGATTTGTGAATCCAATTCTTGTGTATCTATGGAGATTTGTGAGCTTCTATTGTGTAATTCTGTTGAATGTGTATGAAGAGAGCTGAATACTGATGTGTTGAGTGATAAGTTGATGAAGAATGGTGCTGGAGATGAAAATCGTCTGTTTTCACAGAATCGCGATTGTCTCATTTGTATGGTACAGGTAATATTTTTGAGTTTTGACTTCATAATTGTGTTCTGCTGGTAAAATAGCATGTATTAGACACCAAGATTGTAGAAAATGGTGGAGATTTGCTCAAGATAATCCAAACCCTAGAAATTTCTCTTCATTTTCACCATTCTCAGAAATCCAGCCATTATTCTCTTATTTCTTGGATTCTATCATCTAGAAGGGGCTGTGGTCTCTTGAATACTTCCAAGATTGACAAAATAAAGATGTATTGTTGATTCTTTATGCTAAATGATTGGAGAGGACAACTCCAAAGATCAATAACAAACATTTTTTGGCGCCGTTGTCGGGGAAGTATTTCAAAAGCTTCATTGAAGTTGGACCTTGTTGGATCTTCTATTGATTGATGGTAACAAACACATGGAAAAGGTAACACTCTATAATCAAGAAATGTGAACATGAAAAGGTAGATGTCTTTGTTTGTCTTTTGGGAAAAGAAAGCAATAGATCACCTTTTAGAATTGGAAGTGCTAAAATTTTTGTAAATTGATAGTTGCTCATCTCATTTTTTGAAGTAAAAGTGCAGGTGTCTGAAAAATTTGAATCAAGAAAGCTGAAGATGAGGTAACATGTGTCTATTCTTGCATTTTTAGAGTTCTTTTTTACCAAGTACTAGGCAATTGTTGATCTTGGGAAGATAACATGATTGCATTAAGCGAAAGTCAAGTAAAGTAGCTAGATGCAAGTAGAAAAGATTCATTTGTTAACCAAGTCAAAGCATAAAATCTTGAGAAATAAAGTTGATTTGCATTTTGAAAAAAAAATGTTTGAGTTTATCTTTGCAAAAATTGATACTTGCATTTCATAGCACAATTTTTCTTTTAGGAATTTTTTCTCATGAACTATTTTGATAGCTAAGCCACAAGAGAGTATAACCAATCAAGGAACACAGGATCAATAGATCCCCAAACAAGAAACCTTAAGTGAAGTGTTTACCTTAATTTAGAGCAAAATACTAAAAAAATGCATAAAATTCAATAAAACAATCAAACAAATTTCTTTTCTTCTTAGGAAGTTGGACTGAAGCTTTGTTGATAAGAGTAATAGGGACCAAGTGAAAGAAAAGAAAAAATTTGTCAAAAAATTAGAAAATTGGAAAAACAGGATTCTCTGCACAAAATCGCGATTTTCTGAGAAATGTTGTGATTTTGATGCAAAAGTATAGGAGTCTGTTGAATTGCAATGGGTAGAGGGTATTGAAGGGGAAAAAGAGAAAGGAATACTCAAATTTGCACAAAATAAGAAGTACAGAAAAAACACGATTTTCTGCACAAAATCGTGATTTTCTGTAAGGGAAACTTTCTGGAACATTCAGCATATTTGAGTTTTTGAAGAAAGATAATTGCAAAAGATTTCATCAAGATTGGGTAAGTAAAGTTGGACAAGTGAAAGAGTGAAGAACTAGGGAAATCACACAAAATCGCAATTTTCTTGACACTATAAAATCCTGAAATTTCAAGAGAAACTCATTTTGAGTGAGTGAGAGAGAGAGAGAGAACAGGCACGGAATCGCGATTTTCTGCAGCCAATCATTTTGGAGAAATTTTCAACCAAGCCAGCAAGGTAAGGAGTCTCAACATTATTTTGATTGCATTTCTTTGCATTTTAGTGATCATATAACACAGAAAAGTAGGAAATAATCAAAATCACGAAATTGCGATTTTCTGAGTTTTTAATTTTCAGTGAAAAAATATTATTTTTTGGATAATCTTTTTCATTGCATGGTAAAAACTTGATAGGGCGATTCTAATAGAAGAAATAAAAACTTGAAAATCAATACTTTAAAATCTTCAAAACATTGTTCAGAATCGCGATTCTGTAGTCAAACACAAAATCGCGATTCTCTGAACTAGGGACAAAATCGCGATTCCCAGAACACGATTTTCATAAGAAAATCGTGTTATTTACGATTGTGAGCAATCACGATTGTCTGGGAAGAAAATTGTGAAAAACAACACGATTTTGAGTACAGAATCGTGAAAAACACGATTTTGGACACAAAATCGTGAAAAACACGATTTTGAGTACAGAATCGTGAAAAACACGATTTTGGACACAAAATCGTGAAAAACACAATTTTGGACACAGAATCATGAAAAACACGATTTTTGTCAGAAAATCGTGAAAAACATGATTTTCAGTAGAGAATCGTGAAAAACACGATTTTGGACACAGAATCGTGAAAAACACGATTTTTGTCAGAAAATCGTGAAAAACACGATTTTCAGTAGAGAATCGTGAAAAACACGATTTTGAACACAAAATCGTGAAAAACACGATTTTTGTCAGAAAATCGTGAAAAACACGATTTTCAGTAGAGAATCGTGAAAACACGATTTTGAACACAAAATCGTGAAAAACACGATTTTCGTAGAAAATCGTGAAAAACACTATTTTAGTCAGAAAATCGTGAAAAAACACGATTTTGAACACAGAATCGTGAAAAACACGATTTTTGTCAGAAAATCGTGAAAAACACGATTTTGAACACAAAATCGTGAAAAACACGATTTTCAGTACAAAATCGTGAAAAACACGATTTTAGTCAGGAAATCATGAAAAACACGATTTTGAGTTGAAAATCGTGAAAAACACGATTTTGAGTATAAAATCGTGAAAAATACTAGTTCACTCAGAAAATCGTGAAAAACACGATTTTGAACACAAAATCGTGAAAAACACGATTCTGACCACAGAATCCTGAAAATTAGGTGAATGATCCTTAGGTCTGGGAACAAACTTAACTCATATACTAAGCAAGACTTAGGTAGAAAGGAGATAGAGTCAGTGGAAAGGGAAGTGCAAGAAAGAAATTTAGGGCAAGAAAACAACATGGAAAATTTAAATGAAACAAATGAGCCCATTGAAACTGGGGATTATAGAAATATCCTCAAATACATGTATACAAATAGGTTTGGAACCTATGTATATCACGATGGAATGCATAAGTTTCCCCTAAACATAACACCAATAGCTCAGTTCAAAGATGGTAGGTATGAGGATAGGCAAGGGTGTGTGTACATCTTCTCCCAAGGCCCAGAAAATTCAAATGACTAAGGACAATGTGCTGACAAAGGACCTTGCGAACATAACATAGGACAACCAGATTTATCAAGACCACACGAAAACTACACTAGTAATGAGCAACAACAAGGGAGGAGGACACATGCTTCCCCGAATCCCTTTGAAAAGGAACCAGAAGGATATAATGAATTTTCACTAAGAAGAAGACATCATTGGCAACCTCAGGGTAGAATGCTTAGACCATATCAAGTAGCCAAATGCATGAAAAATCAATATGAAGGGTATTCTGATCCTCATGCTCATGCTGCAGAATTTAGGCAATTAATTAGAGCTGAGGAGGTGGAAGATTACAAACTCCAATTTGAAGCATTTGGTCTAACCCTAACAGGACCAACATTATCTTGGTTCATCCCTTTGAGAAAAGAAATGTACCTAGATATTGAATCCTTCCTAGAAGCCTTTATTGGGGAATTCTCAAAGACTGGAATAAAACATAGCATAGCCACTCTGATACACAGTTTTAAACAACAAAAAGATGAAAATGTCAGAGAGGCAGCCAGGAGATTTAAGCAGTATATTGACAGATGTCCTAAAGAAGAAGTACCTTCCATGGCAAGACAAGTATCCCTATTCATAGAAGGATTAAGAAGTGCTCAATTAAGGACCCTAGTGTACTACAGGAGATGCCCTGATCTAGGAGCTTGTGTAAAAGAAGCAATAGATTTGGAAGATAACAGAGGCCAAGATCTGTTAGCATATGATCAACCCAGATCAAATGAAGATAAAATCCCTCCAGTAGAAGAATTAGCTCAGGCCATTGCTAACGCCCTAGAGGTAAGCACTAAAACCAATTTGATAAACTCCAGGATAAACACAAATAAAAAATGCTACAATTGTGGAGAAAGTCATCTGGTACAACATTGCCCATATCAAAAGCCTCCACATTTGCAAGACAGAAAAACACTCAAATATTGTACACTAGAGAGGAAATGGACAAATCATACCAGGGAGGAATGCTTCTATAATAAACAACCCATAAAGGAGAGAGACTATGGGAGCCAAAGAGAATGAGGGTATATTGAGCAACCAAGACCTGTGCTTCGGCAACAACCTCCTGTACCAATCAAATACACACCAATAGAGGAGGGAAACTCAAGAACAAATTCACCATACAAGGAGGATTATCAATGGAATGAAGGATATCAAGAAGAATGGGAAGGTTATGAATTAAGAGAACCAGAATTACAAGCCCTAGACTTGGGAAATGGAAGAATTGAGATGGACACTGCCACTTTCATGTATATAACCAATAATTATATGTCCAACCAAAAACCTCAATTCAAAGGGGGACCAAAGATAACTTGTTATAGGTGTGGGGGAGATCATTTCATTAGAGACTGTCCACAACCTCCTACATTAAGAATAGAAGGAGCTTATTGCAAGGATTGTGGCAGGGAGCATTTGATAAAGGATTGCCCAAAAAATCCTCAAAAACAACAAAACACACCTAATAACATACCACTAAAAGCAGTCAGTATCATGGAACAGGAAGAATTGAGTGACATTGACCAAGTAAATGTAAATGCTATAACAAGGTCACAAACAAAACAACAAAGAACAACTAAGGAACAGAATGAAGGTTCAATCTCAAAGGTAAAGAAAAATAGAAAAAAAGGGAAATGGGAAAGGAAAAAAAAAATGAGTAAAAATATTGAAGAAGAAAATAGGGAACAATCAAACAGTACTTCTCCTCAAAAGACACAAACCCAGTTGGAGATAGGAAATTCACAAAGTCTAGACACTCTAATAAAAGCATACAAGGGAAGAATTCAAGAGGGACCAAGCCCTACTGATCATGCAATGGCTTATCCTATGCCGGACTTAGAACATGAAAGAATGCAGAAGTGTAAACAAATCATACGGGAAGTGCAACTCAAAATGGGGGAAGAAGACAATTCTCAAAAAACAGTTGAGGAATCTGAGACAACAAAAACAAGAGGAAATAGTATCAAGGAAGAAAATCCACAAGTAACACTCCAAGTGAATATAGATAAACGATGCACAATTCTTTATCATACCACATGGGTTAATGAAACAAAATCCTCACCTACAGAAACAAATGAAAAAATGGGAAACAACACCAGAAAATCTTCACCCACAACTACAGGAAATGGAGGAGTTGTGGTATATTCCCATTGATAAGATAGGAGGATATTGTGAAGGAGAAGAGGGAAACTCAACCTTAAAAATACAATTTGGTAAGAACCAGGCCAAAGCTATTCTGGATAGTGGATCAGGAGTGGCCATCATGACTAAACAAACTTGGGAGAAATGGGGAAAAAATGAATTATTACCCACCAAAATGAGATTGCAACTTGCAGATGGACACATAGAAAAACCCCTAGGAATATGGGAAAAAGTGATTGTGGACATATGTGGGATAGAGATAGAACATACCTTTGTTATAGTTGAATTCCCAGAATCCACTTTATATGAAATTATCCTAGGAAGACCATTCATGAGACAAATGCAAATCGTGCAAGATTGGGGTAATGATTGCTTATACCTGCAGAGCAAAGGAAGAATAACCAAAGTAAATATAAGAAATGGGCACTACTGTGACATATCTCCTCAAGAATGGTATAAAATACATCAGAATGAAGAATTAAGTGAGGAATCAGAAATGGAAGACCAGGATGAAACTGAATCATCAGTATGGAAGTGCAATACGATAAGAAATCTTACCAATAGGAAAAGGAGATTGAGGAGAGAAGATTGTGTGGAAGGAAGGAAGTTACAAGATGAGAACTATGTACCACAACAATTCAAGGATGAGGAATTTGAGCCCTATGGGTGGAATCAAATTTTGGCTACCATGGATCTAGCCAGTGATGAGTATGTAGGAGTGGAATTTCAAAATGAAGAAGGGTATGATGTCTTTCAAATTGGAATTCAAATGATAAAGGTATCCGGAACAGAAGAAGACAAAGAAGAAGAAATGATACTAGAAAAAGGGAAGACACAATTTTTGGAGGAAGTAAAAGCTGAAGATGCTATTAAAGATAAAATCTCAGGCAAGTACAAGAAAAACAAACACAAGGAAATAGAAGAAAATCAAGAGGATGAGAAGAAGACAAGGGAAACGAACAAAGATCAACAGTTTGATGTACCAGAAAATTTCAAGACTTATGAAGTGGAAAACAGACTACTTCTCAATAGGAAACCAAAGAGGGAGAAGAAGAAAGGAGAGGCTTATGATAATGAGGAACAAACTAAAAAGATCATGATCACTCAGGAAGAGGGAGAAGAAAGACATATTGTAGTGGCTGAGGACATGACAACTCAAGAAGAGGAGGCACTAAGAAACTTGGCAAGAGACTATAGGGATATGTTTGCTTATAGCTATAAGGATTTGAAAGGTATTGATCCTAAAATCTATGAGCATAAGATTCCCATTACACCTGAAGCAAAACCTAGTAAACAGAGACATTACACATTCAATGATAAATACTCTGCTAAAATAAAGGAAGAAATTGACAAGCTATTAGCTGCCAATTTCATCTATGAAATTGAGTATACAGAATGGATATCTCCTATAGTTGTGGTACCAAAAAAGAATGGGAAACTTAGGGTATGCATTAACTTGAAAAAGGTAAATGCAGCAACTATAAGGGATAATTATCCACTGCCTATAACAGATCATCTTCTAGAAAGAGTTGCACGGAAGGAGGTTTATAGTTTTTTAGATGGTTTTTTAGGATACAACCAGGTTCTTATAGCATTGGAAGACCAACATAAAACTGCCTTCTCCACAGAATGAGGAATTTATGCTTTCAGGGTTATGCCCTTTGGGTTAACCAATGCTCCAGCAACTTTTCAGAGGTTGATGTGTCATATCTTCAAAGAGTTCTTGAGGAATGTAATGGAAATCTATGTAGATGATCTTTGTACTTTTTCATTAAAAACACAAGATCACTTGCAGGATTTAGAAAATATATTCAGGAAATGCAGAACCTACAGAGTATGCTTAAATCCAGAAAAATGTGTATTCTTTGTAAGACAAGGAAGAATGTTAGGTCACATAGTCTCTAAAAATGGAATTTCAATTGATGAGAAGAAAATAAAAGCCATAATAGAGCTTCCAAGACCAACAAGTGTAAAGGAACTTCAAAATTTCATGGGACATTGTGGGTACTATAGGAAATTTGTACACAAATTTGCTAACATAGCCAAACCCTTATATGCCCTAATTACAAAGTTTGAGTGGACTAAGGAGTGTGACCAAGCCTTTGAAACTCTAAAAACTTGTTTGGTAACAGCCCCAATTCTGAAAACACCTCAATGGGATAAAATTTTTCATGTCCATGTGGATGCTTCAAATTATGCTTTAGGAAGTGTGTTAGCACAACCAATAGAAGGAAGCAAGTTAGATTTTCCAGTGGCTTATGCTAGTAGGCAATTGAATCTAGCAAAAAAAAATTACACAACCACTGAAAGAGAGGGATTGGGCATGATATTTGCTGTAAAGAAATTTAGACATTACCTTTTGGCCAACAAGTTTAAGTTCTTTGTAGACCATCAAGCTTTATTATATTTGGTAAATAAACCTTGTCACACTGAGAGAATAGTTAGATGGTTTCTCTTGCTAATGGAATTTGAGTTTGAAGTGGTGGTCAGACAAGGGAAAACACACTTGAGGGCAGATCATTTATCTCGAATTCAGTCTAAAGAACCCAGTTCTCCCTTAGATGACAACTTGCCAGACACTTATTTGTTCAAAGTAGAGACTGTTCCTGAGTGGGCCATGACTTTAGTACCATTATTAACCATGGGACCTTGCAGAACAGTTGGGAACAATGCACACTTAGTATTACAAAGCAGGAACTTTATGTTACTAGCTGGGCATTTGTACCATCTCAACCACACAGGCATATTGGAATATTGCACTCCTGAGGAGGAGCAACAAGAATATCTGAGGAGAGCTCATCATTGGAACTCTTGCACTCATGCTTCTAGAGTAGTCACCCTAAGTAATCTCAATAGGATGGGGGTACATTGGCCTAATAAAATTCAAGATGTAACAAAATACATTGCTAATTGCGGGAAGTGCCAAATATTGCAAGATTCAGAATTCATAACTCTATATTGGTTCCAAAAAAATCTAGATTGGAGTGAAAATATCATTGAGGAATTAAAAGGGAAAAGAAAGGAAAACAAGTGATAGCTGGTACAGATTCAAAAAATCTACAAGTAATCTCTGAAGAATATCAATTGATAGGAGAACAGTTGTATAAGAGAGGAATGGATGGATACCTAAGAATTTGTGTTCCTGAGAATAAATATTTGGAAATGTTGGAAATGGCACATTCTGGAGTGGCAGGAGGACACTTCTCAAGTGACAGAACTGCTAAACTCATTTTATATTCTGGCTTTTGGTGGCCAATGCTATTTCTCGATGCTAGAACATATGTAAAAAGGTGTGATGTCTGTCAAAGGGTGAGTCAACCAAATAGAAGAAATGAGATGCCATTAGTTCCATTAATTTCAGCCAGAGCCTTTAGTAAATGGGGGTTGGATTTCATTGGACCTATACATCCTCCAGCAAAACAATCCCATGCTGAATACATCATAGTGGCTACAGACTACCTGACAAAGTGGGCTGAGGTCAAAGCCACAAGAAGGAATGATGCTCATACTACTGCCAGATTCATATATGAAAACATTATCACCAGATTTGGACTTCCAATTGAACTAGTAAGTGATAGGGGGACCCATTTTGTAAACCAAATCATAGAAAACATCACTGAATATTTCCTGATCATTCATAGAAAGTGAGCTCCATATCACCCACAAGCCAATGGGTTAGCAGAAAGTACCAATAAAGTACTTTGTACTGTACTATCAAAACTGGTAAACACAAACAGGAATGATTGGGATCTACAACTTAATCATGTCCTATGGGCTTATAGAGTGCCTTATAAAACTGCAATAGGAAACACACCATTCAATCTAGTATATGGACAAAATGTTGTTTTACCTATGGAATTCCTTATTCCAACATTAAAAGTAGGAAGTCACTACAATTGGAGTGGACATGAACTATCAAAGAGAGTAATAGAATTGGAAAAATTGGGAGCATCTAGACTCCAAGCCATTATGAGTTTATATGTGGATAAGAAAAGGCAAAAAGCTTATCATGATGTTCACATAAAAGAAAAAGATCTACAGGTAGGAGATCTAGTTTTGGCTTACACAGTCAGAGAACATCAAAAAAATTTCCAGAAAAAAGGACATGGACCATATATTATACATCAGATAAGCAATAGTGGAGCCATTCAACTAGCTAACATAGACTGAGAAATCATGCCAAACTTCATAAGTGGATGTAGGGTTAAGAAGTATGATTGCCCATTAACTGTTGATGAATGGAGAAGGTTGCAACAAGCTCAAAATAGGAAAAGAGAAGAGGAAGACATTAGAAAAGAGGCTCAACAGGAAGCTATGGAAAGAATAAGAAAAATCAAAGAGCTTAGGGAAGTCTGTCTGTGTGAAACTTCTCTCAAACCAAAGGAACATGTCCCTATGATGATAATGGATTTTCAAAATGAAAGCATTAGGGTTTTGATAGATTCTGGAGCACAAGTAAATCTGATTATTTCAGCTTTGGTAAGTAAATTCAACATAAAAAGAACTAAAAGTAGAACCCTAATCAAAACTTTGGAAGGTCAAATAGTACAGAGCATCTCTTCACTGTCTATTGAAGTAAAGTTCAATGAAGAATATATGAAAATAGACTGTGAAGAATGGCCAGATCATTTGATGGCTGAAAAAGTGATTTTAGGTCAACCATGGCTCCAACAAGGTAAAGTGATCTTGGATTTTGAAAAAATGAAGCTTAAATTGAACATAAATGACAGAAGATTTTTAATATTTTTATTGAGTAATGAAAAACAAGAACTTCAATCAGATGTTCATGATATACACCTGGAAGGATTCACTTTTGCATTCGAAGATACACAGACATTACCAATACAAATGTTAAATGATCAAGCTTCATGTAATCAAAATCAGCAAAAGATTGGAAGAACAAAGAAGGGTGGAGAGATAGGAAGAAGATGGCAATCATGGCATTGTCCAAAGAATCAAAGCATCAGAACAAGAAGCACATGGAATCAAAGTCTACAGGAGGTCTGCTCATCAAAACAGAAATCAAGGACAAAATGGATATGGAGACCAAAAACTCCTACAAAATGCTTATCCAAAGGGAATGGTTGTTTGCCTGAAACCAGAACAATTAGAGTCAAGAAGTATTGGGTCAAAAAATCAAAGTTGTTCCAATGGAAAAAAGATCATCCAGATTTGATCTGTATTTAGAAAATCATAACATGTTGAAAAAATTATGAAAAAATAATAATAATAATAATATATTTGACCTGATTCTCTTTTCTAAAAAAAAGAATTAGGAGGGGAAGAAAAGAAATAGAAAAAAATTATTATTAAAAAAAAAAGAGAGAGAGAGAGAAAATATATCTATAAAGAAAAAAAAGAAGGAATCATTGTTGAAAAAAAAAAGAGAGAAAGAAAAATTGAGAAAAATTTTTTATTTTCCTTTCTTTTTTACAAAAATTATATAGCACAAAGCAAGATTTAGGTAGAAAAGTAGTAGAGTTCTATTTATTCTTTATTAATTAATTTTCTCTTTATCATTGATAAAATGTTTTGTTTTTCTACAAAAGAGTTGTTAGGAAAAGGGACTGCACTAGACATCTTGCTACACCTGTAATGATCACTTTTTGAGTCTTTCTGAAGAAACATAATTTATTTTGGATTTCATTTTCATTCTTATGTCATGACATCTCAAAATAAATATTACTCTTTGAGTTCTTGTGACTCATGTGGGTGGAGTTTTTCTTTGTGTATTTTATTTTCCTCAGAATGGTGAATACAAAGGAGTTATCAATTCATGACTTCAAGGCAGAATCAGTCACTCTATCAAGAGGCCATTGGTTTCTAGACAGTGAAGTTGTGGAAGAACAGGTGGACCTAGAGTCAGATGAAGAGCCAGAAATTCCAGAAGCTGAGAAGGTGGTGAAGGAACTCAAGGAGACCTTAAGCATAATTGGTCAGCACATATTCACAGTGGGAGTAGGAGGATATAAATATACAATGTTGTGTCAGGAGTTCTACAGGTTCCAAAGAGTTGCTATCAATATGAAAAGATGGAAAGCAATAGGGTTGCACAAATTATTGGAAGAGCCTATCTTTTTCATTGATTTTGAGAGAGTGGCACAAGTAATGAGCAGTCTGCTGGAAATAGGAAAAGGGAATGATGCTTATTTCTGGTGCAAAGTCAAGAACAAAGATAATCAGGAGGTGGGTATCACTATCAAAGCAGAACATATCAGAGCAGCATTACAATTCTACCCAATGGGAACCAAGCTTGATCCCAGCTTTGTAAAGAAGAATAAGGAAACCTATACAGGGTATGCAAAATTCACTAACTTTAAAGCAAGAGAGAATGAAGAATATGCCACAAGGATGTTCTTACAATATTTTTGCTTTCCAAAGCTACCAAGGTATACCATGCCACATAAGTCTGTTACATTGTTGATGTTCAACAACAAGGATAGAACCAAACCCTTTGGAGTAATGGATGTCACACCATACATCCATGAACAGCTAAAAGAAGCAGCAAAACACTGGGAACAGAAGAAATTCATGAATGGAGCCCAGTTTTTAACCAGGATCATTTATCATGTCCTAGGAATGGAAGATCAATTGAAACTGGCTCTAGAGGCACAGTATTTTAGAAACCTTATGTCAGGAATCAAGAGTCCTCCAAGGAAAATGGCTGAGAGGGAAATAGAAGGACAAACCCGCATGAGGGGAACAGGAATGAAAAGAAAGGTGATATCTGAGGAAGTGATTCCTGTGAAGAAAAGGAGGTTGGACCCAAGGAAGGTTGAACTAGAGATGGAGGAAGCTACAAAAGAAGAACATGAAGATGCACAGAAGCAGGTTCAATCCTCTAGTGAACCTCATCCACCCCAAACAAGCAAAGAACAATTATACACTTATCTAACCCAAGGAAATAATAAAAGAGGAATGTATGAGGCACAATATCAGAAGATGCTGGAAGATTATTCATGTAAGGCTACTGATTGGGTACAAGAGGAGGTGGAGCATTATGAAGCACTTCATAATCAGATGATGACAGCTGAAACAGAAGAGGTGTTTGTTAGAAAGGAAGTTGAGTTGCTAGCTTACTTCAAAGAATTGCAAGGACCTCCAGAAACCAGAACCACCATTGTTGTAAGAAAGAAGGTTCCAAAGAAACCAGTGCAAAAGAAGAAGTTGACCAAGAAGGGAAAGGGAAAATCAGTAGTTGAAACTGTAACCACAAAAGAAATGGAGGAAGTGATAGTGGAAGAAACACAGAAGAAATCCATTGTGGAAGAAGCATCAAGACTCAAAGAACCAGAAAGAGGAGGACCTTCACATTTTTCCTCTGATTCTGAAAGTGATATTGAGAGCTTTTTATTAAAGAGTCTGAATCTATCAATACCAAATACTCCTAATGTGATTACACAGGTCCTTGAGAAATAGAAAACACCTGAAGATTTGAAGCAGAAGTCTCAGGAGAAGCAGAATCAAGAACAGACAGGAAAACATCTCAGTTCTGAAGATGAAAGAAGGTTGATGAAAGGAAAAGCAGTTATGATAGAAAAAGAAAGAGAAATAAGAGAAGAAGTCAGTTGTGGACTGGTGCATACAGGAATAGAATCAGTATGGATAAAACCCTCACAGACCTACTTCAAATTAGATGAGAGCATAGCAGAAATAGCCAAAAAAGCACAGATAAGCAGTCCAGTTATAAATAAAAAAGGTGCAGATCAAGAGTCAAATTCAGGAGGAAGAGGAAATGGTAGTGAAAAACAACATTCAAGAAGTCACAGGAGGAGTAGTGGAAAGGGAGATTATCCAAAGTATAAAAGATGTACTTCATGATTTAAAGAATAATGAAGAATTTACCACCAATAAAGATCAGGAACAAGAGGGAGAAATGGATTTCATGGACACTGATGAGCAGGAAGAAGGACACAAAGAACAAAAAAGTAATGATCAGGTCAAAATTTTTGAGGAGACTGAATCAGTTCTAGTCCAGGAAAAGGAAGAATAGGAAGAGCAATCAGGTAAAGGTCCAGTAAAATCTGTTGAGAAAATTGAATCTACTCTGGTTCAGGAAACCCCAATCCAGGAAAAGGAGGTACAAATAAAGAAAGGACACCTCTCTGAAGAGAAGCAACAGGTGATGGAGAAGGAAAAGGTACAGGGAATAAAGCTGACTTCAGATGTCTTAGAGCAGAAGAATTTGGGTGCTCAGATTTTGGAACATGAAGAAGACATGGCAGATTCAGAAACACTGGAAACTCATCCAAGCAATGAAGAACACCAGGCCAAGATTATAGAATATGAAGAAGAAGAGGAAGAGGAGAATGAATGCAAAGAAGGCAAACAAATAGAAGCTAAACAAATGGAAATGGAAGGAGGATTGGAAAGAATACCAAAGAATATAAGATCAGCTTGTCAGATTATTATGAGTAACATTGAACAATTTAGACCTTCAAGCAGGAACATGATCATTTTAGGAATGGTAGCAGAGTCTGAATTTGAGAAAGGCGGTATGATTATTAAAGAGCACAAAAGGGAGAAGGAACAAATGTCAGAACAACTGAGGAAGGTGCAAGAGAAAAAATGAGGAATTTACAAACAGAATAATTGCTTTGGAAGAGTTAGAAGTGCAGAAACAAAATAAGATTCAATATCTAGAAGAAAAGAGTGTAAAACTAACAGAGTAGAATAATAAACTGGGAAGGGAACTGAGAAAAATTGAAGGAAGATATAGAACCTTGCAGACTTCATATCAGATTTTGACCAAAGCAAATGAAGAAATCAACAAGATATTATTGGAGGAAGGTCAGTTAAAGGAGGAAAGTCAGACAGCTCAGATGACAGAGGAAGAAAAGGAAGAATTACACAAGGAGATTAAGAGATTACAAATAGAATTGAAAGAAGCCAAGGAACTAGAGAAGCAGGCTAGTATACATGCTGCTACATCAATGAGAGGATACAATAAAATGTACATGGATATGGAAAAAGAAAGAAGTGATTGGCAGACAAAGTGGGAAAAGGAAAAAAATGAATGGATAAAAGAAAGAAAATTATGGGCAAAACAGAATGGAAGTCTGATGATGACAATAGAGAAATTACATAAAAAGCTGGATAAGCCACAAGTTCAGGAAGAAACACATGTAGAGACCACATATACAGAAGAATATGAGGTAGAAAATAATGATGAAATACAACATGACAGTGAGCCGGCAGATAAAAGACTAGAGGGAGAATATTCAGAAGATTTTGTAAAAAAATTGTTGACAAATAGAGATTCCAGAATGGAGTTTATCAGGAAAATGCATGATGAATATGAAGATCAAATTGTCACATTTGCATTGAATAAGGGGATTAATCCAGACCAGCATCATTGGGCCGCAGATGGATTAGGTATACCATTGTGTATGATCATGGAGAGTATCAAGAACAATCAGTTGGCCAGAGTTGGGCTACCTCCAAATAAATATCTTGAGTATGAAGAGGATATCAATGTGACTAAAGAAATATTTGAAAGAGCCAATCCAAAGTGGAGGAACAAATGGTTGGATTCAAACAAAGAATGTAGGAAAATTTGGAAGGAGGCACCTCTTCACTTAAAAATTAATCCAGCTTACTGTCCAGTGGCAAGAAGAAGAGAATGGACAATTTTTTGGGAAAGATGGAGAGAAGGTCAAATCCCACCTAAGTGGTTGAATTTCCCAAAAATAGCCGGTCCAAAGGCAGGCACATGGCCTACAAAAAATTACATGGTGAATACAGCTGAGTCCGTTATAGCTACATACAAAGATGTAAACGACCCTGCATGCATTCTACTTATCAGAATAATGAGATTAATTTTGGCCTGTATAGAAACATACACCGATACAGATATCAGAACATTAAATTACATTGGCTTCAATTCTCCCACAGATGCATTATTATTTGATCTTAGCGAAACACCTGATAGAATCTGTTTAATGGCATATTACAACAGAGTAATATTTTTGGGCAGTCATTACTTACAAATTTTTGAAGATGTGTTTGATTACGGTTTTTTTGAAAGAGAATATGAGATTTTTGGAAATTTATCAGTTGTTACTAAGTCCAGACTCACAGCATATGAAGCCGCCTATACAGAGTACTTGAAAAAGGACGTCATTGATAAACCAGAAGCTGCAGTACAGTGGAGAAAGGCATTGTTTGAAATGGTCAATAACCTAAACATTACAGAAAGGAAAAGTCATGACTCGTTGTCACAAGTCTATCAAAGAAAGAAAAAGTGAAGAAAAGCAATCGGCACAGAAGAGCAGGAAAGTCTTTTGTCAGGAGCCAAAAGGTTTAGGAGGGTAAGGATGTTAGAAGATGTATTTTTGGAAGCCTTTTGGATGAAAAATAATTGTAAAATCACAAAAACTTGTACAAATATTTATGCAACTGTTGTAAAAATAAGGAAGAGTCTTCCTTATGTAGGATAGAATCTTATGTAATTTTCTACAATTTTTGGAAACTCCTAGATAGCATAATTTTAGAATAATCGAGGAAAGGACCAAAATTCAAGTGTGAAAAGGGACACTTGAAAATGTATATAAGATAATTTCCTCTATTATGAGGGGGTTGGTTAATCATTTGTTACATGCTATCCAAGTGAATAGAGAAAGAGTTTCCTGCTGAAAATCATGTTTTCTCCTCTTTGTGTGGTTTCCTTGATTTGTGAGTCCAATTCTTGTGTATCTATGGAGATTTGTGAGCTTCTATTGTGTAATTCTGTTGAATGTGTATGAAGAGAGCTGAATATTGATGTGTTGAGTGATAAGTTGATGAAGAATGGTGCTGGAGATGAAAATCGTCTGTTTTCACAGAATCGCGATTGTCTCGTCTGTATGGTACAGGTAATATTTTTGAGTTTTGACTTCATAATTGTGTTCTGCTGGTAAAATAGCATGTATTAGACACCATGATTGTAGAAAATGGTGGAGATTTACTCAAGATAATCCAAACCCTAGAAATTCCTCTTCATTTTCACCATTCTCAGAAATCTAGCCATTATTCTCTTATTTCTTGGATTCTATCATCTAGAAGGGGTTGTGGTCTCTTGAATACTTCCAGGATTGACAAAATAAAGATGTATTGTTGATTCTTTATGCTAAATGATTGGAGAGGACAACTCCAAACCTGACAACTCAAGAAGAGGAGGCAGTAAGAAACTTGGCAAGAAACTATAGGGATGTGTTTGCTTATAGCTATAAGGATTTGAAAGGTATTGATCCTAAAATCTGTGAGCATAAGATTCCCATTACACCTGAAGCAAAACCTAGTAAACAGAGACATTACACATTCAATGATAAATACTCTGCTAATATAAAGGAAGAAATTGACAAGCTATTAGCTGCCAATTTCATCTATGAAATTGAGTATACAGAATGGATATCTCCTATAGTTGTGGTACCAAAAAAGAATGGGAAACTTAGGGTATGCATTAACTTGAAAAAGGTAAATGCAGCAACTATAAGGGATAATTATCCACTGCCTATAACAGATCATCTTCTAGAAAGAGTTGCAGGGAAGGAGGTTTATAGTTTTTTAGATGGTTTTTCAGGATACAACCAGGTTCCTATAGCATTGGAAGACCAACATAACACTGCCTTCTCCACAGAATGAGGAATTTATGCTTTTAGGGATATGCCCTTTGGGTTAACCAATGCTCCAGCAACTTTTCAGAGGTTGATGTGTCATATCTTCAAAGAGTTCCTGAGGAATGTAATGGAAATCTATGTAGATGGTCTTTGTACTTTTTCAATAAAAAGACAAGATCACTTGTAGGATTTAGAAAATATATTCAGGAAATGCAGAACCTACAGAGTATGCTTAAATCCAGAAAAATGTGTATTCTTTGTAAGACAAGGAAGAATGTTAGGTCACATAGTCTCTAAAAATGGAATTTCAACTGATGAGAAGAAAATAAAAGCCATAATAGAGCTTCCAAGACCAACAAGTGTAAAGGAACTTCAAACTTTCATGGGACATTGTGGGTACTATAGGAAATTTGTACACAAATTTGCTGACATAGCCAAACCCTTATATGCCCTAATTACAAAGTTTGAGTGGACTAAGGAGTGTGACCAAGCCTTTGAAACTCTAAAAACTTGTTTGGTAACAGCCCCAATTCTGAAAACACCTCAATGGGATAAAAGTTTTCATGTCCATGTGGATGCTTCAAATTATTCTTTAGGATGTGTGTTAGCACAACCAATAGAAGGAAGCAAGTTAGATTTTCCAGTGGCTTATGCTAGTAGGCAATCGAATCTAGCAAAAAAGAATTACACAACCACTGAAAGAGAGGGATTGGGCATGATATTTGCTGTAAAGAAATTTAGACATTACCTTTTGGCGAACAAGTTTAAGTTCTTTGTAGACCATCAAGCTTTATCATATTTGGTAAATAAACCTTGTCACACTGGGAGAAAAGTCAGATGGTTTCTCTTGCTAATGGAATTTGAGTTTGAAGTGGTGGTCAGACAAGGGAAAACACACTTGAGGGGAGATAATTTATCTCGAATTCAGTCTAAAGAACCCAGTTCACCCTTAGATGGCAACTTGCCAGACACTTATTTGTTCAAAGTAGAGACTGTTCCTGAGTGGGCCATGACTTTAGTACCATTATTAACCATGGGACCTTGCAGAACAGTTGGGAACAATGCACACTTAGTATTACAAAGCAGGAACTTTATGTTACTAGTTGGGCATTTGTACCATCTCAACCACACAGGCATATTGGAATATTGCACTCTTGAGGAGGAGCAACAAGAATATCTGAGGAGAGCTCATCATTGGAACCCTTGCACTCATGCTTCTAGAGTAGTCACCCTAAGTCATCTCAATAGGATGGGGGTACATTGGCCTAATAAAATTCAAGATGTAACAAAATACATTGCTAGTTGCGGGAAGTGCCAAATATTGCAAGATTCAGAATTCATAACTCTATATTGGTTCCAGAAAAATCCAGATTGGAGTGAAAATGTCATTGAGGAATTGAAAAGGGAAAAGAAAGGAAAACAAGTGATAGCTGGTACAGATTCAAAAAATCTACAAGTAATCTCTGAAGAATATCAATTGATAGGAGAACAGTTGTATAAGAGAGGAATGGATGGATACCTAAGAATTTGTGTTCCTGAGAATAAATATTCGGAAATGTTGGAAATGGCACATTCTGGAGTGGCAGGAGGACACTTCTCAAGTGACAGAACTGCTAAACTCATTTTATATTCTGGCTTTTGGTGGCCAACGCTATTTCTGGATGCTAGAACCTATGTAAAAAGGTGTGATGTCTGTCAAAGGGTGAGTCAACCAAATAGAAGAAATGATATGCCATTAGTTCCATTAATTTCAGCCAGAGCCTTTAGTAAATGGGGGTTGGATTTCATTGGACCTATACATCCTCCAGCAAAACAATCCCATGCTGAATACATCATAGTGGCTACAGACTACCTGACAAAGTGGGCTGAGGCCAAAGCCACAAGAAGGAATGATGCTCATACTACTGCCAGATTCCTATATGAAAACATTATCACCAGATTTGGACTTCCAATTGAACTAGTAAGTGATAGGGGGACCCATTTTGTAAACCAAATCATAGAAAACATCACTGAATATTTCCTGATCAGTCATAGAAAGTCAGCTCCATATCACCCACAAGCCAATGGGTTAGCAGAAAGTACCAATGAAGTACTTTGTACTTTACTATCAAAACTAGTAAACACAAACAGGAATGATTGGGATCTACAACTTAATCATGTCCTATGGGCTTATAGAGTGGCTTATAAAACTGCAATAGGAAACACACCATTCAATCTAGTATATGGACAAAATGCAGTTTTACCTATGGAATTCCTTATTCCAACATTAAAAGTAGGAAGTCACTACAATTGGAGTGGACATGAACTATCAGAGAGAGTAATAGAATTGGAAAAATTGGGAGCATCTAGACTCCAAGCCATTATGAGTTTATATGTGGATAAGAAAAGGCGAAAAGCTTATCATGATGTTCACATAAAAGAAAAAGATCTACACGTAGGAGATCTAGTTTTGGCTTACACAGTCAGAGAACATCAGAAAAAATTCCAGAAAAAAGGACATGGACCATATATTATACATCAGATAAGCAATAGTGGAGCCATTCAACTAGCTAACATAGACGGAGAAATCATGCCAAACTTCATAAGTGGATGTAGGGTTAAGAAGTATGATTGCCCATTAACTGTTGATGAATGGAGAAGGTTGCAACAAGCTCAAAATAGGAAAAGAGAAGAGGAAGACATTAGAAAAGAGGCTCAACAGGAAGCTATGGAAAGAATAAGAAAAATCAAAGAGCTTAGGGAAGTCTGTCTGTGTGAAACTTCTCTCAAACCAAAGGAACATGTCCCTGTGATGATAATGGATTTTCAAAATGAAAGCATTAGGGTTTTGATGGATTCTAGAGCACAAGTAAATCTGATTAGTTCAGCTTTGGTAAGTAAATTCAACATAAAAAGAACTAAAAGTAGAACCCTAATCAAAACTTTGGAAGGTCAAATAGTACAGAGCATGTCTTCACTGTCTATTGAACTAAAGTTCAATGAAGAATATATGAAAATAGACTGTGAAGAATGGCTAGATCATTTGATGGCTGAAAAAGTGATTTTAGGTCAACCATGGCTCCAACAAGGTAAAGTGATCTTGGATTTTGAAAAAATGAAGCTTAAATTGAACATAAATGACAAAAGGTTTTTAATATTTTTATTGAGTAATGAAAAACAGGAAAGTCAATCAGATGTTCATGATATACACTTGGAAGGATTCACTTTTGCATTTGAAGATACACAAACATTACCAATACAAATGTTAAATGATCAAGCTTCATGTAATCAAAATCAGCAAAAGATTGGAAGAACAAAGAAGGGTGGAGAGATAGGAAGAAGATGGCAATCATGGCATTGTCCAAAGAATCAAAGCATCAGAACAAGAAGCACATGGAATCAAAGTCTACAGGAGGTCTGCTCATCAAAACAAAAATCAAGGACAAAATGGATATGGAGACCAAAAACTCCTACAAAATGCTTATCCAAAGGGAATGGTTGTTTGCCTGAAACCAGAACAATTAGAGTCAAGAAGTATTGGGTCAAAAAATCAGAGTTGTTCCATTGGAAAAAAGATCATCCAGATTTGATCTGTATTTAGAAAACATAACATGTTGAAAAAATTATGAAAAAAAATAATAATAATAATATATTTGACCTGATTCTCTTTTCTAAAAAAAAGAATTAGGAGGGGAAGAAAAGAAATAGAAAAAAATTATTATTTAAAAAAAAGAGAGAGAGAAAATATATCTATAAAGAAAAAACAGAAGGAATCATTGTTGAAAAAAAAAAAAGAGAGAAAAAAATTGAGAAAAATTGTTTATTTTCCTTTCTTTTTTACAAAAATTATATAGCACAAAGCAAGATTTAGGTAGAAAAGTAGTAGAGTTCTATTTATTCTTTATAAATTAATTTTCTCTTTATCATTGATAAAATGTTTTGTTTTTCTACAAAAGAGTTGTTAGGAAAAGGGACTGCACTAGACATCTTGCTACACCTGTAATGATCACTTTTTGAGTCTTTCTGAAGAAACAGAATTTATTTTGGATTTTATTTTCATTCTTATGTCATGACATCTCAAAATAAATATTACTCTTTGAGTTCTTGTGACTCATGTGGGTGGAGTTTAGAATTGGAATCTGACCCAAGATCTGTCATACTCGCACTTAGACTCCCATATATACTTGGCCTCTCCTAATGGGCTGGCATGCCATTGAACCAATGAGAATTGGCATGGAATCTTTCTGTGATCCCTATGGGTGGATCCGATACCGGGATCTGCTGAAGGTGTTGCAGCTCCACAGGTCGTTCAGTTGGTGGCACATCAACAGGTAGACTATCCACATCAATTCTTGCAGTAATTATTCCTACCTGTGAGCTCGGACCTGTTGCTTCTGCCATGAGAGTGCTTGTAGTTGCTGATGCTTATCTGCTAGAAGAAGAGAGAGGCACATTAGCATTGCATTGGAAACACGATGTTATGGTGTTCCCTCCACAATACCAACATGACATTCCGAGTGGTTAGAGGTTAGTGGGTGAAGTGTTTGTGATGTGTGTACAAGTGGGTTAGTAGGTTAGGGTTCACTCTAGCTACATACTTTGGTTGTGCAATGTTCTCAGAATGCACCTACATCAGAGGGAAAGGATTTACAGAGGTGGGTCAGGGGGTTTGATATGGGGTTTAGGTCTCCAAACTTTGATGCTGGAATCGTTGCTTTTATTGGCGATGATGTGTGAAGGTTTGCATACTAGAGTGTGTTGGGTTTGGGGCCTTTTGGGTACCCATTTCCAAACATTCTGAGGTGTGACCGAGAATGTGGTGGTGTGGAGTGTAGATGTTTGCCTTTGGATTGGAGCCAATAGGACTCGTGAGTGTTGGTTTGATCTAGTGATTGGAGGTGAAGTTATTTGAGCTGGTAAGCAGGTCTTGGGCACCCATATTTGTCTAGCCTTTGGGATAGACTTCATTGACTGCTTTGGAACCCAAATAGAAATGGTTTGTCTAGATTGATGCCTAGGGTACTCCTTTGCTGTAGTCCTCGACACTATAGCTTGCTTGATGCCTCTTTGGAATCCTGTCAAGCCGAGGGTTGTTCACCTTTGCGTATCCAGATCTGCTTCATGCCATGGGGTATTCTGTATTGTACTGGTTGGTGTTCATTCTTCTTGGTCCTTGGGCTCCTCTGTATCTTGTATTTTCCGGCTTGCTTTCCTCGAATTCTCTTTGGAAAAGAAGGGAACTCCTTGTTGACTTCTGTACCTTCATCATGAGTGGCAATCCTTTGCACCATAGAACTTTGGTCAAGAGTAGCATGGTTCATTTCAGGTGGACTCCTGGAAGGACCAAGATTCGGTGCCTCTTCTAGCGGCCTATGTGCTTGATTTTCTAATTCAATCGTGATGTGGTTTTGGCCTACCCATGCCTGAAGAAGTCCACTTCTTAGGTTGAGGCTGACTGCATGATCATAGATCCAGTCTTGGCCCAGGACAAGAGGTTCGGTAAGATCCTCGTCTTCACATACTAGCACTTTGACTGCCATTAGCACCTCTTGAATGTAGAGGGGAAGTTCCACCTCACCAATGCAAGGGGTTTCCACACCCCCCAATCCTATGAGATATGCCTCTATAGGATTGATTTGTAATTGCAGCTCTTGGCAGTAAGAAAGTCGAACTGCACTAGTGGCTGCCCCTGAGTCAATTAAAGCTCTCACTGTCCTTACACTCTCTCCTTGTCCTACTTCTAGGGTTACAAAAGGCCATCGGTCAATTATTCTATGGGAACGTCCACCTGAAGCCTCGCACATGGCCATAGGATAGCCTATAGATTCTTGAGTGTCAGGCATAGGCGGGTCTCTGCCTTGTCTCCTCAATTTCATTCGTAGGATGCATTCTAAAGCTTCTGCCTGTGCTTCTTCTCTAATTCGTTCTCTTCTTCTTTACGTTTCTTGGCAGTGTTGAGTCGATTTAGCATCTCTTCAGTCAGGGGTTCTTGATATAACTTGATTCTGCATCCACTTATGTAACTTGGTAGAATATCACCCTCTAGAGTGGCTAGTTGAACTGCTCCACTTGTGGAGATTCTATTGATAATCATTGGCCCGTAACCTCTCTTCTCTAACTTCCGTGCATGTTGCTTCAAGGTGTAGACTAGGACTAGGTCTCCTGCTTTCAAGCCCTTCTCCTTGACGTGTGCATCGAAATATGCCTTTTTGCCTCTTCTTGGCTGCATAAATTCCTGTTGCAGCCCTCAATCGTGTTTCACCTAGTCGTTCAAGATCGAAGATTCTAGAGGACAACTCATGGCCTGTCCAATCATGCTCTTGTGCTACTTTCAAGGTTGGTATCAAAAATTCCAATGGTAGCACTGCATTCTGGCCAAAAACCATTTGAAAGGGTGTGGCTTGGAGTACCGTTTTATAGGCAACTCTGTATGCCCAAACAGCATGGTGTAGCTGTTTGTCCCAATCCGAGCGTTTTTTATTCACTAATTTGGTTAGCACATTGCATAGAATCTTATTTGTGCTTTCGGCTTTTCCATTAGCTTGTGGGTGATAGGGGGCAGACTTCTTGTGTATCACCAAGAACTCTTGAAGAAGATTTTCAATGACTTCATTCAAGAAGTGAGTCCCTCTATCACTTACTAGCTCTATGGGTAGCCCGTATCGCGTGAACACATTCTCAAATAAGAATTTAGCGGTCGTTTTGGCATCATTCTTCGATGTGGCTTTCACTTCTACCCACTTGGTTAGATAATCCGTGGCCACAATGATATACTCAGCATGTGAACCCTTAGCTGGGGGATTAATAGGACCAACAAAGTCTATTCCCCACTTAGAAAATGCACGTCCACGCATCATAGGTTTCAGTGGCATCTCATCCTTGCGTATAGGATACTGAGTTCTCTGACAAACATCACACCGTTTCACATAGGTATGTGCATCCATGTGAAGGGTCGGCCACCAGAAGCCTGCAAATATTATTGCCTTGATCACCCGATCTGGTCCAAAGTGTCCTCCTACTACACCTTGGTGAGCAATTTCCAAGATCTTGAAATATTCACTCTCATGGACACATAGTCTCAGGTAACCATCTTTACCACGCTTGTATAGATTATCACCAATGATTGAGTAATCTAGGGCTTCTTGTTCTAGACTTCTTTGTCTCGTCACGGTCATATCTGGAGGGAATGTTTTCGTCCTCAAGAAGGCTACTAATAGTTCACTCCAATCTAGCACTATGGACACTTGATAAAGAGTGGCATGTTCCACACGTGGTTTAGTGCAACAGATTGGGCATTCTTTACACATCTTATGTACATCAGCTTCCATAGTATGCCAATGCACTCCGAGTCTCCTTAGTGTCTGTAGGGTTCGTTGTTTTGAGTAGTGTTGCTCTAATGCACCTACGTGTTCCAACTGCAACCATTTAGCGTACTCATCCTCTTCCACACAACAAGCCAATATCCCTTGATCTGTCTGTTTGTACATGCTTCCTGCCATGATATGGTACTTCTGGGCTTTTACTACCTCTCTACCTTGAGTGTTTATTACTGGGTGGTTAGGCCCGTATGTCAATACTGGCACTAATGGCTTAGCCCACTACGGCACCACTTCCAAATTAAACAAGTAAGCATCAGGAAGGTCATCTGACACTCCTTGTGGGGCTTCTCCCGATGTGAGCCTAGAGAGATGGTTTGCTCTCAAGTGAGTCTTCCCTTTCCTCACCACAACTTCGAAGTCATACTCCATTAGCAAGAGGAACCATCTTACCAATCTACCTGTATTGCATGGCTTGTTTACCAAGTACAATAGTGCTTGATGGACAGTAAAAAATTTAAACTTATTTGCAAGCAAATAGTGTCTAAACTTCTTAACAGCATATACCATGCCTAATCCCTCTCGTTCAGTGGTTGTATAGTTTTGTTCAGCTGCATTCAACTGTCTACTAGCATAGGCAATTGGAAGATCCATATTGCCTTCGTCCGTAGGTTGCGCAAGTACACATCCAATAGCATAATTGGATGCATCCACATGAACATGGAAGGGCTTATTCCAATCTGGTGTGGTCAAGATTGGTGCTGAACACAATCTTGTTTTGAGCTCATTGAAGGAGTTTTCACATTCATCAGTCCACTCGAAGTTAGTCAAAAGTCCATACAGAAGCTTTGCTATGATGGCATACATGTGTATAAACCGTCAATAATAACCACAATGCCCCATGAAAGCTTGTACTTCTTTGATGTTCTTTGACGTTCTTTGGCCTAGGTAACTCGGCTATGGCTCTCACTTTCTCTTCATCAGTGGATATGCCATTCTTTGACACTATGTGTCCTAGAATCTTGCCTTGCCTGACCATAAAAATGCACTTTTCTGGGTTCAGGCAGACTTGATATTCTCTACATTTGTCAAAGATTTGTCTGAGTTCAGGAATATGGGTTTGTCTAATGTTGGAATGAGCACAAAGATCATCAACATAGACTTCTAAGTTCTTCCTCAGGAACTCTTTAAATACATGGCACATCAGCCTCTGGAAGGTAGCGGGTGCATTGGTGAGACCAAAGGGCATTACCCTAAAAGCAAATATGCCCCACTCTGTGGCAAAAGCCATCTTATGCTGATCTTCTGGTGCAATGGCTACTTGATTGTAGCCAGAGAACCCATCTAGGAAGCTGTACACTTCCTTGCCGGCTACCCTTTCTAATAAATGCTCAGTGATAGGAAGTGGATAACTATCCCTGATAGTGGTTGCGTTAACCTTCTTCAAGTTAATGCATACACATAATTTACCATTCTTTTTGGGCACCACTACAATGGGGGACACCCATTCAGTGTGCTCAATTTCATAGATAAATCCAGCTTCAACCAAGCGGTCTATCTCTTCTTTGTTCTTGGCAGCATAGTTGTCATTGTATGTGTATGGCTTTTGTTTAGAAGGTCTGGCCTCTGTGGTCATGGGAATCGTATGGGCACATATGTCAGGGTCTATACCTTTCAAATCTTTGTAGCTCCAAGCGAATACATCTCTGTACTCTCTTAGCAAAGCTATCAGCTCATGCTCCTCTTCCTCAGTGAGGTCATGTCCTATGTATGTGCACCTCTCTTCTCCTTCTTCTATGGCTACCACTACCTTCTTGGTGGTTTCTTTGTTATCATAGGCCTCTCCTGCTTATGCATCGCGTTTTGGCATTCTTACCATGACTCTCCTATCTTCTATTGCATACTTCTTGAAATTTTCAGGGACCTCAAACAGGGATTCTTCCTCCTCTGGTGCGGCTTCTCTCTTCTTCCTTTTCTTTCCTTCACTCTTAGTGGTCACTCGTGTGGTTAATCTCACATCATTAGTGAGCTCTTCATGTCTCTGAGGGTAAACTTCTACTTCATAGAAATATTCTTTGTCTGATGCAAAGGGTGGATCCATGATGATTGACTCAAGATCAGAGTCACTTGCATCTTCAAATGCATCAGGGCTAGGTTCGCATTCTTCTAAAACTGCATCTCCCATGATTGGCTCTATGGAGAAGACAGAAATGTCATAGCCATCCTCATCACGGTGGGGTGTCCATTGCTCTTCATTGATGGCTACATCCATAGTTGCTAGAATTTCTGCCCAGCCGTGAGGTTCAAATTCTTCGTCCGGAAATACTACAGGTGCATAGGCTGGGTCTTGAACTGATCTATGTGTTTCCTTCGCACCTACCTCTCTGGCTTTTTCTCTTTTATCCTCTTCCACTGCCACTTTACACATCCATAAGTGAGTGTCTTCATGCATCCATGAGGATCCTGATCCTATGGAATGCACCGATTCCGTATCATCTTTGGCTCTATGGATGGGGTTCCATTGGATAGGAGGGACATCTCTATGAGAGTAATCCTTGAGATTGACTTTAGTTGTAACACCTAAGTGTTGCAAATACAAGGAATTGGTTCCCCGGTCCTGTACCACTTCCAACTGTCGCATAAAGGGTCTTCCCAAAATCATCTCGTAGGCTTGGTTTTTGCTAAAGTCGCATATAGCAAAAGTGTGCTCGAACTCAACACCACATGTAGTGAGAGTTATGCCTTCTAGCAATCCCAAGGGCCTCTCAATATGGCCATCGGCCATCTGCAATTTCATTCTCGTCGGTCGGAGTGCTGGCTTGCCCCAACGTTTCCATAGGGAAGTGGTAGCAATTGCAACTCCTGCACCTGAGTCCAAAATTGCTTTGGTTGTGTATCCCTGATGGGTAACTGGGAGGTAGGTATTTCCTTCTTCTCCTTCACTCATGTCTCCTATCTTATCCAATGGTATTTCAGGCACTGTTTTATGAGATCCTACCTGGGAACGCGATTTCGCTATGTCTAGCACTTGTTTGGCTACGTGTTTCCACACTTCTGGCTTAACTTTGAGTAGCTCTTCTAAAGTGAGATTGCACTACACTTTAGTGTTCTTTACTACCTCTATATTCCTAGGTATGATTGAATCTTCGTTTCTTATCATGATTGTGGGTGCTCTCAGGCAAGTAGACTTGGTTTCCCATGGGCCTATGAAATGTGGTAACTCTTGCAAAGAATTAGACTCAAAGTCTAACCTCTCATGAGAGTGGGCACTTTTCTGTTCTTCATAAATAGAAGGGATGTCCTGTGGGAACTGATCATGTGCGTCATCCACAAGTTCTATGGGAGGAGGGACTTCACTCTCCTTTGCCCACTTCTCTTCTTGAATCTCTCTCAGGAACTCTGGTGAATACCTATTCATAGAAGAAGAGGTGTCTGGTTCAGTGGAGTTAGGCACATAAGCTCCCTGGGAAGGAATGCTTATTCTATCACTTGCCCTCTCTTTAGCTTGGGAGGTGGCTCCTTTTCTAGACTTTGCAAGTAACCTCTCCAATCTATCCAATAGACCATCAAAGTGCAATGGTGTTTTGATGGGGTTAGAGCCATTGAACAAGCGACTGGCTTCAAACATGGCTTGCGCCAATTCGACCATTTTAGCACAAAGATTTGTTCGCTCTATCTCTAGATCGGCTCTAGGGTAACATTTCTCATGATCTGTTACATTGGGCCCTTCTTGGATTCTGGCCTGATATGCTTTAAGCATCATGTCTAGATCTTCAGGAGTGGTATCGGCTAAGATTGATCCTACTCGGGGTGGTGGTTGGGTTACGTGTGGTGGATTGGTGGGTGGAGGAATGGAGGGTGAAGGGGATGGTAGTGGCGGGGATGTGTGAGAGTGCGTTTGAGATGTGATTTCTATGATTTTGGCTTTGGTTTCTCGTAGGTTTTCCTCAAGTTCGCTCATCTTTCTTGCCCATTGCCGTTTCATACGTTCATGGCTATCTCTCCAAGCTCTTGTCGTCTTCTTATTCTGGCTCTTAGTCTCGCTAACATCCGCATTATTTTCCTGGCCTAAGTCTTGGTTTTGCTTAAGTGCCTGAGCTCTCGTGATGACTTGTACTGGAGCTGTGGAAGTCACACTTCCTGTGGAGTCTACCACTAAGCCAATAACATTGATAGGAGCAATTTTTGGCATATTGGCGGGGTTCTTGGGACACTCTCGTAACAAATGCTCCTTTCCACAATCGGGAAAAAAGCCTTGAATTGTCACAGAATGGGTTTGTGTCGGTGCAGGTAGAGGGCAATCACGAATGAGATGATCTCCCTGACAATGATAACATGGCCCTCTAGGAAATGGAGGTCTCATCGGCCTAGGTTGGGATCTCAAGTTGGGGTTGGCATACATGACGTTTGCGTATTCTGGCTCCCCACTAGATTCATTCGGTTCTTCATAAGAATATGACTCACTATGCTCTGGTGATTGCATGTAGTAGGCCTGGGGGCTCTCAACATGGGTGGAGTCAAAACTATGATCACTTGGATCACTTTCTGAAAGCGAGGATGTTACTGGCACTAAAGCTATATTCAGATTTTCTTTTGCCGTTGCATACTTCACTGGAATCACGTTGGTGGGGGCAGGGGGTTGTTGCGCTAGGACTGGTTGCGGTCTTTGTTGCCCTTAGTAGGGTGGTTGATACGTTTGCTGAGGTCTAGCATACTGTTGTTGTGGGTACTGATTAGAGTACTTTCCTGGTTGTGGATATGGCTGAGGGTAATTCTATCTAACGGCTTGTTTGTTGTATGGGCAGTCTTGTGCAGTGTGATTAGTGTATCGCCTTTCTATGGTGCAGTATTGGCTGTTAGGGTTCACCTAGGGTTGGGCCATGATAGGAGACACATTAGCCATATGGTCTCCTCCATGGGTATAGCATCGTTTCCCTGGGGCAAATCTAGGAATTTGCTTGCTAGAGACACCTAATTTCAGAGCTACCTTTTCTGCTAGATCCTCAATTGATGTGGATTGTGAGGAAATGAGGCTACTAGAAGTATCTGAGTCTTTATAGATTTTTGAGAGCTCTAATTCCTCCCCTAGATTATCCTCAATGTCTATGCACATACGTACACATTCTTCTATGGATCTAGGATCCTTCAAGTACACATATGATCTCAGTTTGGTGCTTAACAATCCATCTAAAAATAAGGCCACTTGCTTGGCTGGAGTGGGTAACTCTGGGGCCGGGCATCTCTCTAGATATTGCCTAAATCTTCTGCTTGCGAGCCTCACTGTCTCTTGAGATGTTTGTTTGAAGTTGTATATCAGTGAGGATGTGTTATGTCTTATGCCACTTTTAGAGAATTCGATAATGAATGCCTCTAGAAGTTGATCTATGCTCCTAAACTGCCTCTCGTGTAGTGGTTGAAACCATGTCAGGGCAGTGTTCCTAAGGGTTAGACCAAAGGCATTGTACTGTGTGAACAGATCTTCAACTTGTTCAGCTCTCAAGACGTGCCTAAACTCAGCTACATGATCGTAGGGGTCTCCAGTGCCATCGAAATAGTTTTTCATGGACTTAACTAGCTGGGTCGGTCTCAAGGTCCTCGTGTGCTCTCTCGGTCTTGGCAAAGGGAAATCATCGGCATTTCTTCGGTTCCCTGGGGCTCTATGTTTCTCAAGTTCCACTCTATTTGTTTCCGTTCTCATTCTTTCCCTTCCCCAAGAGTTGGCAAAGCTTACCTCAGGTCTCTCTCTACTCCTTTCTCTTTGAGTCCCATGAGCTTGAGATGTTCCAGCTCCTTGGTGACCATAAGACACATTGGATCGAGGTTGGGGAAAAACAAATTCTCCCTTCCAAGTGTATGCGTGTCTTCCATGCTCAGAGACCGCAAAGATTCTCTCAGAAGCATCATCTAAGTAGGTCACCTTGCCTGGGCTATCAGGATCTTTGAACTCATAGATGGCAAGAGCTCCCACTTCATTAGACTTTTCAAGCTTGTACCTCCAAAAAGCCTCATCCGTTTCTTGGTTCCAGAGCAATTCTATGCTCCTATTATCCTGGGGAACTAACTCTGGAGTGATTATCTTTGTTAGGACCGATTTGCCTCGAGGGGTTTCGGCTCCTTTCCTAAGTTCCCTTGCTCTATGTCACCTAATTCAGGTTCAGAGATTATGTTGCCAAACTCATCTGTCCTTTCCAGTTGGCTGGTGATCACATACATTGTTCCTTCTTTATCTATGTATGAACCATTTTCAAACTTGACTACAGGGTGTTCTAGTCCATGGGGTTGATTCGGATTTTTAATTAGGACAACAGATCTTCGCAGACCATCCTCATAGATGCGTGCACCTAGGCGGTTGGTCTGGATGTATTCCAATTGAGTCTTGTAGGGACCTTCAGGGCTTTCTAGGTATGCCATTCCTGAGACACCTACAGGTCTTTCCATGCTATACGACATGTCAGAGTCACTGGTTTCTGAGTCTAGAGCGTGGGGGTAATCACTCAACTGTTGGGCCCAAGATCTGGCTGTATGGTTGACGCTAGCCTCGGATGATCTAACGCTTTGACGGTCTCTCCCTAGGTGTCTTCCCGATCTTAGGTTCATATGCCCTTTATACGTTGCTGATTCTTTGGTACCAATCACTTGTTCCTTTTGAGTTCCTTTGTATGTGTTTTCTTGTTTTTAATTAAGTGTCGTCAGGAGCACTTAAATGTGTCGTATTTGATGTTCCTCGCCCACTTAGTTTAATTTCTTTTCCTTTAAGTTGTCCCTAGACTGCAATTTAGCCTATCCTTGCACTTGAGAAATTAAAGGCTCTTCAAACTTGAGTGTTCCTATCGTACCCCTAGTCAATCAGGACAACTACTCGCACTTAACCTATGCTAAGAATAGACTGAGGGGGTTGAGATGTTCCAACCTCAAGTCGCTCCTCCTGGCGATGCTTGTCTACCCAGGAAGCACATTCCCAAGCTTGTTCGCCCTGGCACTTACTTTGCTTTCTTCGAAAGCTCTCGATGATCGTGTAAGAACCCCAAGTTTAGCTTCAATTTGATCCTTCAATTGATAGACAATTTATTTCAGACACTTTTTAATGATCCTTGTTCCCCCTTTTGTATTGATAAAAACAAATTTCCTCTAGAGCTCCCTTGGTGTACCTACCCCTCAGTGTGTCAACTTCAAAATATCATATCTGAAAATCAATGCCACGAGCTTTCCGACAAGCCCTAGAGCTCAAAAATTGGATTTCGTATGAAAAAGTTATGACCGTTCAGAGTTTAGGGGGTTAAATAGACAAACAGAACCTTTCGGGAGTTTTAATGCATTTTTCTAAGGCCTTTGTAAGTGTATGAGTATTTGAGTATGCAAATATGCCAAAAATTTAGCCTAAATTCCCAAAAAAATTACCCCTTAATTTTTTGTCGAAAATGTCTGTCTATCACGATAGATGGTGTCTGTTGCGATAGACTGGTTTGTCACGATAGAGTGGTCTGTCGCGATAGATGGTGTCTGTCGCGATAGACTGAGTCTGTCGTGGAATTTGGTCTGTCGCGATAGACAGGTGTCTGTCGCGATAGACGGGGTCTGTCGTGGGTCTCTGTCTGTCGCGATAGACGGTGTCTATCGTCTGTCGTGGTTTGGTCTGTCGCGATAGACGATGTCTGTCGTGATAGACTGTGTCTGTCGCGATAGAGTGGTCTGTCACGATAGACGGTGTCTGTCGCGATAGACGGTGTCTATCGTGATAGATGGGTCTGTCGTGATAGACTGGTCTGTCGCGATAGAGTGGTCTGTCGCAATAGACGGTGTCTATCGCGATAGATCATGTCTGTCGCGATAGAGTGGTATGTCGCGATAGAGTGGTATGTCGCGATAGACTGTGTCTATCGTCTGTCGTGGTTTTGGTCTGTCCCAATAGACGGTGTCTGTCGTGATAGACTGAGTCTGTCATGGAATTTGTTCTGTCACGATAGACAGGTGTCTGTCGCGATAGACGGGGTCTACCGTGGGTCTCTGTCTGTCGCGATAGATGGCTGTCTGTCGTGATAGACGGGTGTCTGTCGCGATAGACGGTGTCTATCGTCTGTCGTGGTTTGGTCTGTCGCGATAGACGGTGTCTATCGCGATAGACTGTGTCTCTCGCTATAGACTATGTCTGTCGCGATAGACTGAAAAAACGTAAATTTTTAGAAACTTCTAGTGATTTGGAGTGCTCTAATGATGTAGGTTCCCGTGCCAAGCATGCATTCAAAAAATATCAAGTTTTTCTGTCTGTCGCAGCAGACAGAGGTCGTCCTCTCGGGACCTGTGCAGAGTCTGTCGTTCCTACGCAAGCTGCTGGAGATGGTGGTATAGCTAGTTCCTGCAACATAAGCTCAAAAAACACACAAAAACAGATCGCTCTCTCTCACTCTCTCTCACAATGAAATGAGGGAAATGAGGTGGGGAGTGGAATATGACCAAAAAACTGAAATTTTTGTGGAGATGGAGATGGAGGTGGGAGATGGTGGGGATGATGACGTTGATGCAAAAATAAGAAAAAATGAAGAAAAATAAGGAAAAGAAAGGATATTACCTCTAACTCCAATGTCTCAACTCGACGTCTTACCATCACATGCTCATCCTCGAAGCTCTCTCCTCGGCAACGGCACCAAATTTGGTGTCACTCTAGCACAATGGTGAGTACCAACATGAGAAGATCCACCTCATAATTGTCACTCCGTGGAGACGTGAGGACTAGTATGAAGACTATGAGCAAGTGAAGGCACAAGTGCGTGAGTGAGAAGCACACAAACATGCACACACATACACACACACGCGCACACAAGGCAAGAACAAGGAGAGGAACAATGGAGTTCTTTGCATTAGTCAAAAAGTCTCTTACATAAGCTCAATTCACAAACAATCTAACCCCAAAAATGAGCTCTCTAGCTCTTTTTATAGTTTTCTCACTAGCTTTGGCCTTGTCGAGACCTAGTGTCCGGCCTAGTTAAAAATTAGGTTCTAGAGCCTATTTGAGGGCTCAAACGGAGTCTAAAAATTATGAAAATTGGTATGTAGCTAATTCTAACACTCCTCAAGCTCGAGGACTCCTCTGCTTGAACAAAATGGATTCTATTCTACAAAAAATGGAATTTACAATGTTTCTGTAGTGATTAAAATCACTTGATTTGTGAATGATCCATGGAAAAAATGATTAGGCCTTGTTGCCGAATTGTGCATGACTGCTCTATTGTACCTGTATGCTCATCATATGACCTGTATGCTCTTCATATGACCTGTATGCCAACACCATCACTTGAAGATATATCCATGCCATGACAGTTTTATGTACTGGAAGATCAGCTCATCAGCTGCAATCTGGGAAATGAGGGTACACCATGACTGGTCAAGCTTAAGGCTGGGTTACCGAAAACTTTTCAAAATGATCTACTACAGTTGTTGACAGAGTTTCAAGATGTATTTGTGTGGGATTATCAAGATATGAAAGGGTTGGACCTTTGCATCTATCAACACCGTGTGATGCTAAAGCCAGATGCACGTCCAATCAAACAACCCAATTATTGCATGAACCCCAATTATGCTGCTCAAGTGAAAGCTGAATTGGATCGTTTGTTGAAAGTAGGTTTCATCCTCCCCATTGAGCATGCAGAATGGATTTCGCCTATTGTCATTGTCCCAAAGAAAAACAAGCAATTATGTATCTCTGTGGATTACCGAAAATTAAATGCGACGACCGTGCCTGATCGCTTCCCACTTCCCTTTTTGGAAACGATGCTCGATGATGTTGCCGGACGAGAAATCTATTCCTTTTTGGATGGTTATAGTGGCTATAATCAGGTGCACATGGCTGAAATGGATATACGAAAAATTGCATTTATTACAAGCTGGTGCGTATATGCATGTACGGTAATGTGGTTCCGTCTCCGCAACCCTCCTAGTACCTTCCAACACTACATGCAGGAAATTCTTCCCCCTACCTAACCACCTTTATGCGGGTGTATCTAGATGATTTTTCGTTATCTGGTGATGCATCGGCACACCTCTATCACTTACGGTGCTGCTTTCTAAGTCTCAAGAGTTTGGTTTGTGCTTAAATCCCAACAAGTCAGTCTTTTCAGTTTCATGTGGCAAGTTGCTTGGTCATATTATTTCACAGCAAGGCATTCAAGTGGACCCACATAAAGTGCAAGACGTCTTGAAGGCTCCTGCCCCTACGACCCAAAAGAAGTTATGTGATTCCTTGGACAAATACGTTGGCATGGATGGCATCTTCGGTGGCTCACACATTTAGCTATATCCCTGAATCAGTTGATTACTAGCAATCCCCGGCAGTTCGTGTGGACTGAGGAGTGCCAAATTGCCTTTGATCGACTGAAAATACTTTTAACCCAGGCTCTCTATACTACAAGCACCAAATTGACAGCTTTTGTTCCATGTTTTTGTGGATGCATCAAATAGTGCAATTGGTAGTGTGCTCATGCAACAACAGGATAAGCCGTTCCACCCTATTTATTATGCTAGTCGACGCTTAGCTGCTGCTGAATGAAATTATTCCATCATTGAGCGTGAATGCCTGGGTTTGGTTTATTCGGTGAAGAAATTCCAGCATTATTTATTGGGACAACCATTTACCTTTCATGTGGACCATGCATCTTTCGTTTATCTTGTCCGCCAGCAACATTTAGGGTGCCGATTAGCCAGATGGGTGCTATTGCTACAAGAATTTGATTATGAGGTTGTGCATCATCCGGGATCAGCACATGCGCTAGCAGATTTCTTATCTCGGCTTGATTCTCGTGAACTTCCCGGTGGAATTGATGATACTTTCCCTCCTATCTATATGAATGATTCGGTCCAGGATGATTGTCAGGAGCTTCCAGTGGCACCTTCGTATTATGATACTCTTATGACCTTTCTCACGAGTGGAAGATCCCCGACTAATACTTCTACTTCTGCTCGCCATAAACTGGCAATGTATAGTCGATAGTTTCAGATCATTGTAGGATAGTTGTATTACATGGATCCATGTGGTGCACTCTTATGTTGTATCCCTCCCCATGAAGTTCCTTCGATTATTGACATGGCCCATTCTACTCCTTCCAGTGGTCATTTTTCGGTCGATCTTACTTATCGAAAAATTCTACACAGTGGCTTATGGTGGCCCACTATGCACCCTGATATTGTTGTTTATGTCAAACAGTGTGATGCTTGCCAATGATCGGGACAACCTTTACAACGGCATCATTTTCCACTGTAGTCTGTCTCGTCCCTTGAACCATTTTAGAAGTAGGGCTTCGATTTCATTGGTCCCATTACACCTCCTGCTTCAATGACTAATCATCAGTATATACTTACTTGTACGGATTGTGCTACTCGGTGGGCTGAAGCTTGGGCTTTACAGTCCGCAACTATCTCAGTGGTGGTCAAATGTTTGATGACTGATGATTTCCCTTGTTTCGGTCTTCCCTTAGAGATTCTTTCTGATCAGGGCACACATTTTGTTAATTTCTTAGTACAGGCGCTTACCCGAACCCTGAAGATTGTTCATGAATTTATCTCTCCATATTATCCTCGTGCCAATGGACCTGCTGAAAGTACCAATAAAACCCTTCTAAACATGCTAGGAAACTAGCTTTGGAATGTCCGGAGTGTTGGGATCAATTCCTTCCTTCGATCTTATGGGCTTACCGTACTACTTACAAAGTGGCTATAGGATATACGCCTTTCAATTTTGCATATGGGCTAGAGGCTATTGCACCCATGGAGTTGGTGGTACATAGCCTAAAGGTGGTGGTGCTGGATCATAAGCTATTGCCAGAAGAGTCCTTTCCTTTCCGGTTGGATGTGTTGCGATCCTTGGATGAACAACGCCTGGAAAGTTTTCTGACGCTACAAGAAGTGCAACTATGATAAGCTAAGACACATGATCCGTTTCTCCGCACTCCCGTTTTTACCAAAGGACAATTAGTTCTATTCTATAATGCTAAGTCTAATCGTTCAATGGGCAAGTTCAAACTTCGGTGGTTTGGTCCTTACCATATTGCGGATCAGGTCAGACCCGCTACTTTCCAGTTATCCACTTTAACTGGTACTCTTCTACCTAAATCCATAAATGGATCAAAACATCGTCTCTATGATGCCATGCCTTCCTCATCTTAATTACTTATTGGTATTTCTATTATTCGTTCGGTTTATCTCACTCTTGCAGCCTGACTTCTCTTTCCATTATGCGTGTTTCGATTGATCGTCTGACCGTAAAATTCGTGGTTTTATTACATAACCATGATTAGCCCCCGCACTACACGTTTGGGATTTTGTTACTGTGCGCATGTCGTTATTATGCATGCATGTTCCCAACAACGCGTTATGATTGTGTTTTCTACCTGTGGTTCCATTCGGCGTTTTTACTTAATCCAGTTCTTCACCCTCTTTTCCGCTATTGTGTTCTTGTGCTTTGTGTGTTCTTTGCTGCATTTTGCATTCACATTCTGTTGCCCCCCATGGAAGCTTTAGCAGATATCACTACTTTTCATGTTGGCCTCGCTCCTGAATTGAGCGAGTTTTTGCATGCACACGGGCTTTTAGCATTCGTCGAATTTCCATCGCATTTGGTCGAATGTCACCCATTCTTTGCTCAAATCATCTCTGCTATAGTCGACACTCCCCCGACAGAAACTTGTTGGCCGCTCACATGTCTCAACCCGTGCATTATCATAACCCTAAACACCGTGGCCGAGGGATTCCATCTCCCTCAAGAAGGTAGTGTCGATGTGCCCCTCGTGTCGCTGACGACCATGAAGAAGCTCTTCTTGCATCACTCCTCTAATGAATTTGCTATTCTCTATCGTCGTGAACGAGAGTGCTCAGCCCTACAATTCTTGGTGGCTGCACTCAACCTCCAAAAACACACCTACGGTATTTCTCGACCGTTTTATTCCATGATCAATGCCAGTGCATGTGAAGCAGTTAATTGGGCCTTGTTTTTCTTCCGGCGTATTCTTTGGGAATGTCAAGCGGTCTCCCAGTAGATTGCGAAGGGCGACATCCCTCGGATGAGACTTCCACATCTGCTATCCTTCCTTCTTCTGGTGATTCAACATGCACAGCCTCCAACAATGGAGCTCTTCTACTTCACAAAGAATCCGTGCAGGTGATGGAGGTTGAAAACAATGACGACCTCTTGCAGCTTTTGTGAGGAAAGTGTCACAAACTGAGCCCCTCAAACTGAGCCCTAGAGCTCAAAAAATGGATTTCGTATGAAAAAGTTATGACCGTTCAGGGTTTAGGGGGTTAAACAGACAAATAGAACCTTTCGAGAGTTTTAATGCATTTTTCTAAGGCCTTTGTAAGTGTATGAGTATTTGAGTATGCAAATATGCACAAAATTTAGCCTAAATTCCCAAAAAAATTACCCCTTAATTTTTTGCCAAAAATGTATGTCTATCGCAATAGATGGTGTCTGTCGCGATAGACTGGTCTGTCGCGATAGAATGGTCTGTCGCGATAGACGGTGTCTGTCGCGATAGACTGAGTCTGTCGTGGAATTTGGTCTGTCGCGATAGACAGGTGTCTGTCGCGATAGACAGGGTCTGTCGTGGGTCTCTGTCTGTCGCGATAGACGGTGTCTATCGTCTGTCATGGTTTGGTCTGTCACGATAGACGATGTCTGTCGCGATAGAGTGGTCTGTCGCGATAGACGGTGTCTGTCGTGATAGATGGGTTTGTCGCGATAGACTGGTCTGTCGCGATAGAGTGGTCTGTCGTGATAGACGGTGTCTGTCGCGATAGATGGTGTCTGTCGCGATAGAGTGGTCTGTCGCGATAGACGGTGTCTATCGTCACTCGTGGTTTTGGTCTGTCATGATAGACGGTGTGTGTCGTGATAGACTGAGTCTGTCGTGGAATTTGGTCTGTCGCGATAGACAGGTGTCTGTCGCGATAGACGGGGTCTGTCGTGGGTCTCTGTCTGTCGCGATAGACGGTGTCTATCGTTTGTCGTGGTTTGGTCTGTCGCGATAGACTATGTCTGTCGCGATAGACTGTGTCTGTCGCGATAGACTGAAAAAACGTAAATTTTTTAGAAACTTCTAGTGATTTGGAGTGCTCTAATGATGTAGGTTCCCGTGCCAAGCATGCATTCAAAAAATATCAAGTTTTTCTGTCTGTCGCAGCAGACAGAGGTCGTCCTCGCGCGACCTGTGCAGAGTCTGTCGTTCCTGCGCAAGCTGCTGGAGATGGTGGTACAGCTAGTTCCTGCAACATAAGCTCAAAAAACACACAAAAATAGATCGCTCTCTCTCGCTCTCTCTCACAATGAAATGAGGGAAATGAGGTGGGGAGTGGAATATGACCAAAAAACTGAAATTTTTGTGGAGATGGAGATGGAGGTGGGAGATGGTGGGGATGATGACGGTGATGCAAAAATAAGAACAAATGAAGAAAAATAAGGAAAAGAAAGGATATTACCTATAACTCCAATGTCTCAACTCGACGTCTTACCATCACATGCTCATCCTCGAAGCTCTCTCCCCGGCAACGGCGCCAAATTTGGTGTCACTCTAGCACAATGGTGAGTACCAACATGAGAAGATCCATCTCATAATTGTCACTCCGTGGAGACGTGAGGACTAGTATGAAGACTATGAGCAAGTGAAGGCACAAGTGCGTGAGTGAGAAGCACACAAACATGCACACACATACACACACACGCGCACACAAGGCAAGAACAAGGAGAGGAACAATGGAGTTCTTTGCATTAGTCAAAAAGTCTCTTACATAAGCTCAATTCACAAACAATCTAACCCCAAAAATGAGCTCTCTAGCTCTTTTTATAGTTTTCTCACTAGCTTTGGCCTTGTCCAGACCTAGTGTCCGGCTTAGTTAAAAATTAGGTTCTAGAGCCTATTTGAGGGCTCAAACGGAGTCTAAAAATTATGAAAATTGGTATGTAGCTAATTCTAATACTCCTCAAGCTCGAGGACTCCTCTGCTTGAACAAAATGGATTCTATTCTACCAAAAATGGAATTTACAATGTTTGTGTAGTGATTAAAATCACTTGAGTTGTGAATGATCCATGGAAAAAATGATTAGGCCTTGTTGCCGTATTGTGCATGACTGCTCTATTGTACCTGTATGCTCTTCATATGACCTGTATGCTCTTCATATGATGTATGCCAACACCATCACTTGAAGATATATCCATGCCATGAGAGGTTTATGTACTGGAAGATCAGCTCATCACCTGCAATCTGGGAAATGAGGGTACACCATGACTGGTCAAGCTTAAGGCTGGGTTACCGAAAAATTTTCAAAATGATCTACTACAGTTGTTGACAGAGTTTCAAGATGTATTTGTGTGGGATTATCAAGATATGAAAGGGTTGGACCTTTGCATCTATCAACAGCATGTGATGCTAAAGCCAGATGCACGTCCAATCAAACAACCCAATTATTGCATGAACCCCAATTATGCTGCTCAAGTGAAAGCTGAATTGGATCATTTGTTGAAAGTAGGTTTCATCCTCCCCATTGAGCATGCAGAATGGATTTCGCCTATTGTCATTGTCCCAAAGAAAAACAAGCAATTATGTATCTGTGTGGATTACCGGAAATTAAATGCGGCGACCGTGCCTGATCCCTTCCCACTTCCCTTTTTGGAAACAATGCTCGATGATGTTGCCAGACGAGAAATCTATTCCTTTTTGGATGGTTATAGTGGCTATAATCAGGTGCACATGGCTGAAATGGATATACCAAAAATTGCATTTATTACAAGTTGGGGCGTATATGCATGTACGGTAATGTGGTTCCGTCTCCGCAACCCTCCTAGTACCTTCCAACACTGCATGCAGGAAATTTTTCCCCCTACATTACCACCTTTATGTGGGTGTATCTAGATGATTTTTTGTTATCTGGTGATGCATCGGCACACCTCTATCACTTACGGTGCTGCTTTCTAAGTCTCAAGAGTTTGGTTTGTGCTTAAATCCCAACAAGTCAGTCTTTTTAGTTTCATGTGGCAAGTTGCTTGGTCATATTATTTCACAGCAAGGCATTCAAGTGGACCCACATAAAGTGCAAGACGTGTTGAAGGCTCCTGCCCCTACGACCCAAAAGAAGTTATGTGATTCCTTGGACAAATACGTTGGCATGGATGGCATCTTCCGTGGCTCACACATTTAGCTATACCCTTGAATCAGTTGATTACTAGCGATCCCCGGCAGTTCGTGTGGACTGAGGAGTGCCAAATTGCCTTTGATCGACTGAAAATACTTTTAACCCAGGCTCCTATACTACAAGCACCAAATTGATAGCTTCTGTTCCATGTTTTTGTGGATGCATCGAATAGTGCAATTGGTAGTGTGCTCATGCAACAACAGGATAAGCGGTTCCACCCTATTTATTATGCTAGTCGATGCTTAGCTACTGTTGAACGAAATTATTCCATCATTGAGCACGAATGCCTGGGTTTGGTTTATTCGGTGAAGAAATTCCAGCATTATTTATTGGGACAACCATTTACCTTTCATGTGGACCATGCATCTTTCGTTTATCTTGTCCGCCAGAACAGTGCCAGAAATACCATTGGACAAGATAGGAGACATGAGTGAGGGCGAAGAGGGAAACACATATCTTCCTATCACCCATCAAGGATGTTGCGAACATTTGTTTTATGTAGGGTACAAGTTTCAAATTATGTAAATACCTTTGGGAAGTCTTCAAATACTTCAAGAAGGCTCATATTATTCATAAAATGTAGCAAAAATACCACGTGAGTTCTAGAACATGGTGAGTCAAATTAGTGAGTCACAAGGGAGCTTCAGTGGTGTCCTAGTGGAAGGTCGATGTGGCTAGTTCTCAAAGTCCATCAATACTTTGCTTATTTGAGCACTTGAGTCATGTAATACCTCCATCCAAGTGTCTACCACGAATTTAGATGTATTAAGAAGGTTTTAGATTAGTTTCCCATGCTATAAAAAGAGGAGAAAAGTCGTGATCTTGTGGGATGTCCAAGAGAGTATCTCTATGCTACTCTAGTTTTTGTATGCAGAGCTTGCAGAGCTTGTATCTCCCTCATTATATATCCAAATTACATGTTTGATAGCTCATTTGAAAGCTCTTCTTGTCTACTTTCATAGTACCAATTTTCATAATCATTGGATTTGTGAGCTGAGAGCAACACTCTCTGCAAGTAGTGTGTGTTCTCTGTTTTTTATCCCTGCTGAAGGTCTCCATTAAACATCCAACTTGCAGAGGTCATATCTCCTTGTGTATGTATCCAAATCATGTGTTCTTTGGCTTGTTAGAAAGCTCTCCAAGTCTATTTGTATTGTGGAAATTTTCAGATCCATTGGAGTTGTGAGTTAAGAGCAGTAGTCTCTGCAAGTGATGTATGTCCTCAGGTTCATCTCTGTTTCAAGGTCTCCATTAAAGCTGCATATTGCAGAGGTCATAGCTCATTGAGTATTTATCCAAATTGAGTGTTCTTTGGCTCATTGGAAAGCTCTTGGTCTCTAGTATATGTGGTTAAAACAGTTTTAAAAACTTTTGAGTGACTAGAGAGTAGTAAGCTCTGCAAGCATGACTGGTTTTCTATGATGAAGTTTGTGAGAAGGTCAACTTGTTCCTAGGGGGTTCCACCTACTTCCTGCTATACTTTGGAGGTCAATAAACTCCAACATTGGTATCAGAGCAAGTACTTGGAGGCTTGGAGAAGGTTATCATACCTTGACGAAGAATTTGAAGCTATCAAAGAAGCAGTTCATCATCAACACTACAGAAAGGTAGAAGAAGATTGCAAGGAGGCATCTGAAGCAACATCCAAGCAAAGAAAGGTGCACATACCTCATTTACAAGGTAAATATTATATTTCTTCTCATCACACACATTGGAAAGGAGGCTTAAAGGAGGAAGCTTAGCATTTGTATTATGGGAGACCAACATGCACAAATAGAGAAGCTTGATAAGACCAATTATCAGGCATGGAAGTTTAGAATCACAGCATACTTGCAAGGTAGAGGCTTGTATGGTTTGATTGACGGCACAGATATCAAACCCACATTACCAGAGGACCCAAATCAGCAACAATTGAGGGAGTTTAGACTTTGGAATGAGAGAGACAAAAGGGTTATATTCATTTTATCACAAAATATTCAAGATTCAATGGTAGGACACATACAAGATCTAGACACAAGTAGAGATGTTTGGCTTGCATTGGAAAGGTTGTATGCTACAGGTACAAGAGCAAGGAAGATTCAACTCAAAAATGAGTTGAATAACATAAAGAAAGATACAAGGACATCGGTCAATGATTACATATTGAAAGTTAAAGAGATTGCAGATCAACTAGGATCAATTCAAGCTCATGTGGAGGACGACGACTTGGTTGCACATACTCTCAACGGACTCAAAGATGATGAGAGATGGAAACCCTTCATTACTTCAGTTTATGTCAGAGGAGAATTACCAGATTTTGATCAACTTATTGCCCTCATGGTCACGGAGGAGATGAATCTAAATGGTTCTACTTCAAATCAAAAAGGATCTCAAGGACAAGCTCTTTATGTAGGATCATCAAGAGGTGGAAACAGAGATGGAAGAGGTTCAAATAGAGGTCGAGGAAGAAGGAGCGATGATCAAAGGACTTCAAGTGGCTTCTTCAACACAAGAGGAAGAGGAAGATCAAGCGCTAGAGGTACGAGAGGCTACTACAACTACAACCAAAGACAAAGGAGTGAAGATAATAAGAACAATTGTTATATATGTGGAAGGTATGGACACTATGCCAAAGATTGTTATCAAAATGAAAATAATCAAGGTGGTAATCGAAGAGGAGGCTATTCAAGAAGAGGTAAACAACAAGGAAATTATGCAGTTGAAGGTAAAAGTGATGATTATGATTCTCTTCTTATGATGAATGTAGAAACTAAGATGAATTCCAATAGTGATGTATGGTATGTAGATAGTGGTTGTTCTAATCACATGTCTCATGATGCTTCATGGTTTTCTAATATGCATAATCCGTCATGTAAAGGTCATGTTGAAACAGGAGATGATACAACACATAAGATTATGCAGGTTGGAGATGTTGTTATGCAGGATAAGAGCAAGAAAAATTGCTTGAAGGATGTACTTTATGTGCCAACGATCACTAAGAATTTGATGTCGGTTGGTCAAATGGTAGAAAAAGGTCTACAAGTGAGATTTAATCATGCAGGTTGCTTCATTGAAGATCCAAAGCAAAGGAGGTTAATTGCTAGAGGTCAAAAACAAGGTAGATTGTTTACATTCAAGGTAAACCCAAATCATACAAACTATTTCTCTTATGGTATGCATCGAATAGCAGAGCTTGATCTATGGCACAAAAGGATTGGACACATGAATGTACACAGGTTAAAGGAGCTATCAAAGAAGAGGATTGTTGAAGGATTACCTGATCTTACTAAGCAACATATGGTGCATCTTTGTGAAGCATGTCAAATGGGTAAGCAGAGTAGACAACCTTTCAAGCATTCAAGCTATGTAAGTGATGGTTTGCTAGATCTCATACACACAGATGTGTGGGGACCTACTAAAGAGGCATCCTTGGTTGGTAATAAGTACTATGTTTCATTCATTGACGATCATAGTAGAATGACATTTGTGTATTTCATTAAACATAAGAGTGAGGTCTTTGATTGTTTCAAGAAGTTCAAATCATATGTCGAAAAGCAAACAGGAAGGTATATTAAGAAGCTAAGGTCTGATGGAGGGGGAGAGTATTTCTCTCAAGTTTTTACTAATTTTTTGTATGATGAAGGTATCAAAAGAGAAGTTACATGCAGGTATACTCCACAGCAAAATGGAGTCGCAGAAAGAAGAAACAGAATCATAGCAGAAGCATCTAGAAGTATGCTTAATGATATGTGTTTGCCTAATTATTTTTGGGCTGAAGCTGTTAGCACAAGTGTTTACATTATGAATAGAGTTCCGACTGCTGGAGTTCATCATTTGACACCATATGAGGTATGGCATGGAAGGAAACCAAGTGTAAGTCATTTGAAAGTATTTGGTTGTGTATGTTATGTACATGTACCTAATGAGGTGAGATCTAAACTTGATGCAAAATCAGAAAAATGTATATTTATTGGTTATGCAGATACTCAAAGAGGATATAGATGCTATAATCCTCATACCAATAAGGTTGTTGTGTCAAGAGATGTAAACTTTGATGAATCACTTTCATGGTATGCAGATAAGAATTGTTTGCAGGTCATGGATGAAAATGAAGAAGGTGTGGTTGAAGGAGATGAATGCATAGTTCAGCCATCAGGAAGTTTAAATGATGAAAGGAGTGGTCTAGATGAAGAAAGAGGATCACCTTTCAATGGAAGATTAAGGCAAGAGTCACCTCCAAGTGTTAAAAGTAAAGGTAAACTCAAACTTGTTGAAGTTAATGATGAAGGAGAGGAAATTAGTGATGTATGTGAGTATGGAGAATCATCAAAGGTTCCTAATAAGAAAGGAAGAGCATCTACATTGGAGGTAAGAAGAACTTCAAGAGTAAGTAAGCAACCTCAAAGGTATACTTATGAATCTTTCATGAATACTCATTATGCTTTTATGACAAAAGTTGAGCAGGAAAATGAACCCACATGTTATGATGAGGCCAAAGGAGATGAAAAGTGGGAGAAAGCAATGAGAGAAGAAATGGAAGCACTATAGGATAACAAGACTTGGTATTTAGTTCCAAGTACACCAAAGCAAAAGGTAATTGGTTGCAAGTGGGTTTTTAAGATTAAAAGAAATAGTGATGGTAGTGTGTCTAGATATAAGGCTAGACTTGTAGCAAAAGGATATAATCAAACTCAAGGTGTGGACTATGAGGAAACATTTAGTCCAGTAGCAAATATGGCAACAGTAAGAACTTTGTTGGCTTTAGCTGCAAGTAAAAGGTGGAATATATATCAACTTGATATAAAAAATGCCTTTCTTAATGGTGAGTTAAATGAAGAAGTGTATATGTCACAGGCAGATGGTTATGTGGATGCAAAATGTCCTAATCATGTATGCAGGTTAAAGAAGGCATTGTATGGTCTTAAGCAGGCACCAAGGGCATGGAATGCAAGGTTGGTAAAGTATCTTATGCTGCAAGGATACACAGCGAGTCATGCTGATCCTTCACTTTATGTAAAACATGTAGATGGCATGTGTGTCTATGTATGCATTTATGTGGATGACTTGTTGATTACAGGGAATGATGCAAAAGCAATTGATGAGATAAAAGGTAATTTGGGAAAGGAATTTAAAATTTCAGATCTTGGTTTGCTCAGATACTTTCTTGGGATTGAAATTGTGTATAGCGATGAAGGTATGTGGTTGATACAAAGAAAGTATATATGTGATATGCTGAAAAGGTTTGGTATGCAGGAATGTAAATTTGTTTCTACTCCAATGGAATGTAATGTAAAGCTGAGTGCAAAGGAAGGTGATGAGTTGCATGATATGAATGTATATAGATCCATGGTAGGATCTTTGATTTATGCAACAAAAACTAGACCTGATATATGTTATGCAGTGGGAGTATTGTCACAGTTTATGCATGAACCTAGAGTACCTCATATGCATGCAGCGAAAAGAGTGCTTAGGTATTTGAAAGGTACCATGAACGAAGGATTATTTTATAGTCATGATGTTGATCTAACTCTTAAAGTCTTTAGTGATGCAGATTGGGCTGGAAGCAAAGATGACAGAAGATCCACAAGTGGATATGTGGTAATAGCAGGAAACAAGACATTAACATGGAGTTCAAAGAAACAGCCTACAGTTGCTTTATCTTCTACAGAGGCTGAGTATAGAGGTTTAGCATTGGCTACTACTGAGGTTATGTGGTTTAAAAAGTTGTTTCATGACTTGAATGTGCAGGTTGATGTACCACTGATATATGGGGATAACTTGAGCAGCATTCATATGACCTCAAATCCTATTTTTCATGCTAGAACAAAGCATATAGAGGTTCACTATCATTATGTTCGAGAGAAGGCCATGAACAATGAAGTGCAGGTTTCTTTTGTTGGAACAAAGGATCAAGTTGCAGATATCTTCACCAAATCCTTGGATGGACCAAAGCTTCAAAGATTCAACTATATTCTTGGCATGAAGGAAATACCCTTTGAAACTTGAGGGGGAGAATGTTGCGAACATTTGTTTTATGTAGGGTACAAGTTTCAAATTATGTAAATACCTTTGGGAAGTCTTCAAATACTTCAAGAAGGCTCATATTATTCATAAAATGTAGCAAAAATACCACGTGAGTTCTAGAACATGGTGAGTCAAATTAGTGAGTCACAAGGGAGCTTCAGTGGTGTCCTAGTGGAAGGTCGATGTGGCTAGTTCTCAAAGTCCATCAATACTTTGCTTATTTGAGCACTTGAGTCATGTAATACCTCCATCCAAGTGTCTACCACGAATTTAGATGTATTAGGAAGGTTTTAGATTAGTTTCCCATGCTATAAAAAGAGGAGAAAAGTCGTGATCTTGTGGGATGTCCAAGAGAGTATCTCTATGCTACTCTAGTTTTTGTATGCAGAGCTTGCAGAGCTTGTATCTCCCTCATTATATATCCAAATTACATGTTTGATAGCTCATTTGAAAGCTCTTCTTGTCTACTTTCATAGTACCAATTTTCATAATCATTGGATTTGTGAGCTGAGAGCAACACTCTCTGCAAGTAGTGTGTGTTCTCTGTTTTTTATCCCTGCTGAAGGTCTCCATTAAACATCCAACTTGCAGAGGTCATATCTCCTTGTGTATGTATCCAAATCATGTTTTCTTTGGCTTGTTAGAAAGCTCTCCAAGTCTATTTGTATTGTGGAAATTTTCAGATCCATTGGAGTTGTGAGTTAAGAGCAGTAGTCTCTGCAAGTGATGTATGTCCTCAGGTTCATCTCTGTTTCAAGGTCTCCATTAAAGCTGCATATTGCAGAGGTCATAGCTCATTGAGTATTTATCCAAATTGAGTGTTCTTTGGCTCATTGGAAAGCTCTTGGTCTCTAGTATATGTGGTTAAAACAGTTTTAAAAACTTTTGAGTGAGTAGAGAGTAGTAAGCTCTGCAAGCATGACTGGTTTTCTATGATGAAGTTTGTGAGAAGATCAACTTGTTCCTAGGGGGTTCCACCTACTTCGTGCTATACTTTGGAGGTCAATAAACTCCAACAAAGGATACACCACCAAGGCCATTCTAGACTCAGGCGCAGGTGTTGCAATTGCTACTACTTCCCTATGGAAGCGTTGGGGCAAGCCAGCACTCGTGCCCACGAGGATGAAATTGCAAATGGCCGATGGTCACATAGAGAGACCCCTAGGGTTGTTAGAAGGAGTAACTCTCACCACGTGTGGTGTCGAGTTCGAGCATACATTTGCTATATGTGATTTTAGCAAAAATCATGCCTATGAAATGATCTTGGGATGACCCTTTATGCGACAGTTGCAAGTGGTACAGGACTGGGGAACCAACTCCTTGTACCTGCAACACTTAGGTGTTACGACCAAAGTGAATCTCAAAGATTACTCTCATAGAGATGTCCCTCCTATCCAATGGAATCCCATCCATAGAGCCAAAGATGATACGGAATCTGTGCATTCCATAGGATCAGGATCCTCATGGATGCATGAAGACACCCACTTATGGATGTGCAAAGTGGCAGTGGAAGAGGAGAAAAGAGAAAAGGCCAGAGAAATAGGTGCAAACGAAACACATAGACCCATTCAAGACCCAGCCTATGCACCTGTAGTATTTCCTGATGAAGAATTTGAACCCCATGGCTGGGCAAAAATCTTAGCAACAATGGATGTAGCCATCAATGAAGAACAATGGACACCCCACTGTGATGAGGATGGCTATGACCTTTCAGTCTTCTCCATAGAGCCAATCATGGGAGAGGCAGTGTTAGAAGAGTGGGAACCTAGCCCTGATGCATTTGAAGATGCGAGTAACTCCGATCTAGAGTCAATCATTATGGACCCACCTTTTGCATCAGATGAAGAATACTTCCATGAAGTAGAATTTCAACCCCAGAGGCATGGAGAACTTACAAATGATGTAAGGCTAGCCACACATCTAACTCCTAAGGAAGAAGGAAAGAAAAGAAAGAAGAGAGAAGTCACACAAGAAGAGGAGGAATCTTTGTTTGAGGTCCCAGAAAATTTTAAGAAGTATGAGATAGATGACAGGAGAGTCATGATCAGAATGCCTAAACGAGAGGCGCAATCAGGGGAGGCCTATGATAACAAAGAAACCACCAAGAAAATTGTGGTAGCTCTGGAAGAAGGAGAGGAGAGATGCTCGTACATAGGCCATGACCTGACAGAAGAGGAAGAACAAGAGCTAATAGCCTTGCTAAGAGAATACAGAGATGTATCCGCTTGGAGTTACAAGGATTTGAAGGGGGTTGATCCAGACATATGCTCACACACTATCCCCATGACCTCAGATGCCAAACCCTCTAAGCAAAAGCCATATACATATAATGATAATTATGCTGCCAAGATCAAAGAGGAGATAGATAGACTTGTTGAAGCTGGATTCATCTATGAAATTGAGCACACTGAGTGGGTATCCCCCATCGTAGTGGTGCCCAAGAAGAATGGAAAGCTGCGTGTATGCATTAACTTGAAGAAGGTTAATGCAGCCACAATTCGAGATAACTATCCACTTTCTATCACAGAGCATCTCTTAGAAAGAGTAGCAGGCAACGAAGTGTACAGCTTCCTCGATGGATTTTCGGGCTACAATCAAGTAGCCATAGCTCCAGAAGATCAGCATAAGACAGCTTTTGCCACAGACTGGGGTATATTTGCCTTTCGTGTAATGCCGTTTGGGCTTACCAATGCTCCTGCAACCTTCCAGAGACTAATGTGCCATGTATTTAAAGAGTTCTTGAGGAAGAACTTAGAAGTCTATGTTGATGATCTTTGTGCTCATTCCAACATTAGGCAAACCCATATTCCCGAACTCAGACAAATCTTTGACAAATGTAGAGAATATCAAGTCTGCCTGAATCCAGAAAAGTGCGTCTTTATGGTCAGGCAAGGCAAGATTCTAGGACACATAGTGTCAAAGAATGGCATATCCACTGATGAAGAGAAAGTGAGAGCCATCGCAGAGCTACCTAGGCCAAGGAATGTCAAGGAAGTACAAGCTTTCATGGGGCATTGTGGTTACTACCGCCGGTTCATTCACATGTATGCTATCATTGCAAAGCCCATGTACGGACTTCTGACTAACTTTGAGTGGACGGATGAATGTGAGAATTCCTTCAATGAGCTTAAACGGCGATTATGTTCAGCACCAATCTTAACCACACCAGATTGGAATAAGCCTTTCCATGTTCATGTGGATGCATCCAATTATGTTATTGGGTGTGTACTCGCGCAACCTACTGGTGAAGGTAATATGGATCTTCCAATTGCCTATGCTAGTAGACAATTGAATGCAGCTGAAGGAAATTATACAACCACCGAACGAGAAGGATTAGGCATGGTATATGCAGTTAAGAAATTTAGACACTATTTGCTTGCAAACAAGTTTAAATTTTTTACTGACCACCAAGCATTGTTATATCTCGTGAACAAGCCATGCAATACAGGAAGATTAGTAAGATGGTTTCTCTTGCTAATGGAATATGAATTTGAGGTTGTAGTAAGGAAAGGGAAGACTCACTTGAGAGCAGATCATCTCTCTAGGCTCACATCGGGAGAAGCCCCACAAGGAGTGTCAGATGACCTTCCTGACGCTTACTTGTTTAATTTGGAAGTTGTACCGCAGTGGGCTAAGCCATTGGTACCAGTATTGACATACGGGCCTAACCATCCAGTAATAAACACGCAGGATAGAGAGGTAGTAAAAGCCCAAAAGTATCACATCATGGTAGGAAGTATGTACAAGCACACGGATCAAGGGATCTTGGCCTGTTGTGTGGAAGAGGATGAGTACGCTAAATGGTTGCAATTAGCACATGTAGGTGCATTAGAGCAACACTACTCAAAGCAACGAACCCTACAGACACTAAGGAGACTCGGAGTGCATTGGCCTACTATGGAGGCTGACGTCCAAAAGTTGTGCAAGGAATGCCCAATCTGTTGCACTAAACCACGTGTGGAACATGCCACTCTTTATCAAGTGTCCATAGTGCCAGATTGGAGTGAACCACTAGTATCCTTCCTGAGGACGAAAACATTCCCTCCAGACATGACTCTGGCTAGGAAAAGGAGTTTAGAACAAGAAGCCTAGGATTACTCACTCATTGGTGATAATCTATACAAACGTGGTAAAGATGGTTACCTGAGACTATGTGTCCATGAAAGTGAATATCTCAAGATCTTGGAAACTGCTCACCAAGGTGTAGCAGGAGGACACTTTGGACCAGATCGGGTGATCAAGGCAATACTATTTGCGGGCTTCTGGTGGCCGACCCTTCACATGGATGCACATACCTATGTGAAATGGTGTGATGTCTGTCAGCGAACTCAGTATCCTATACGCAAAGATGAGATGCCACTAAAACATCATTGTTGCGACAGACTATCTAACCAAGTGGGTAGAGGTAAAAGCCACAACGAAGAACGATGCTCAAACAACAGCTAAGTTTTTATTTGAAAATGTGTTCACCAGATACGGGTTACCTATAGAGCTAGTCAGTGACAGAGGCACTCACTTCTTGAATGAAGTTATTGAAAATCTGCTCCAAGAATTCTTGGTAGTTCATAAGAAGTCTGCCCCCTATCACCCTCAAGCAAATGGCCAGGCTGAGAGCACCAACAAGATTTTGTGCAATGTGTTGACGAAATTAGTGAACAATAAACGCTCTGATTGGGACAAACAGCTACACCATGCTGTTTGGGCATACCGAGTCGCCTACAAAACGGTACTCCAAGCCACCCCCTTTCAGATGGTGTTTGGCCAAAATGCAGTGCTACCATTAGACTTCTTAATACCAACACTGAAAGTAGCACAAGAGCATGAATGGACGGGTCATGAACTCTCCTCTAGACTATTTGACCTTGAACGATTAGGAGAAACAAGACTGAGGGCAACTGCAGGGATATATGCAGCTAAGAAACGACAGAAGGCATACTTTGATGCCCACGTTAAGGATAAAGGTTTGAAGTCAGGTGACCTAGTACTAGTCTACACTTTGAAACAACACGCGAGAAAACTAGAGAAAAGAGGCTACGGACCTATGATCATAAATAGGATCTCCACAAGTGGAGCAGTACAACTAGCCACTTTAGAGGGTGATGTTCTCCCGAGCTACATTAGCGGATGCAGAGTCAAGTTATATCAGGAACCTCTCACAGAGGAAATGCTAAGTCGATTCAATATTGCTAAGAAACGCAAAGAAGAAGAAAAGCAAATTCGAGAAGAAGCTCAAGCAGAAGCTTTAGAGCGCATACGGAGAATGAAATTAAGAAGACAAGGCAGAGAGCAACCTAGGCTAGGTGCATATGCAGACCAAGGATATCACGTGGCTGTGTGTGAAGTTTCAGGTATCAGCTCTCATAGGATAATTGATCGACGTCCTTTTATAACCTTAGATATAGGACAAGGAAAGGGTGCAAGGACTGTAAGAGCCTTGATTGACTCAGGTGCAGCCACTAGTGTTGTTAAATTGTCTTATTGTCAAGAGTTGAAATTAACTGTCAATCCTATAGAAGCATATCTCATAGGATTGGGAGGTGTGGAAACCCCTTGCATGGGCAAGGTGGAACTTCCCCTCTACATTCAAGACGAAGTAATGACAGTCAAAGTACTAGTGTGTCAAGATGAGGACCTCACTGAGCCTCTTGTCTTGGGCCAGGACTGGATCTATGATCATGCAGTCAACCTAAACCTAAGAAGTGGACTTCTTCAGGTATGGGTAAATCATAGCCGAATTACAGTTGAATTGGAAAATGAGGCACTCAAAGGACTAGGTAAAGCACAAACTCCTGGTCCTTCCAGGGGTGCACATGAAGTTGACCATGCTATTCTTGTCCAAAATAGTGTGACGCAGAGAGAGGACTGTCTCAACAATGGATTCAAGGATAAGAAGGCACTCCCTTCTGTTCCAAAGGCCGGAGGGATGCAGCAACCAAAGGTAGATCGAATACAGAAGAAGCAGAACACTACCTATAATGGAGGCCAAAAAAAGGAGCAAAGCAGATTGTTTCAGCCGATGAAACAAGTATGGAGGCGAAAAGGCGAACACCCTGTTCCGACCAGGCCAACACCACGGCCAAAACCTCTTATTAGTAATCAACAACACGACACTAATAAGAAGTCCTTCATACATTCTTCTACGAAAGTGAAGTCTATCTGGGTACCCAAGAAGTCAATGAAGGCCAGCCCACAATCACGACAAATCTGGGTGCCTAAGGCTTGCTTGCGGGCTCAAATAGCTACACCAAGGCCAAACCCTGTACAACATGTTTCACTCACGCGAACATCTGAGGCCCAGTCTTACACATCACGCACTAACACGTATTCTTCCATGAGCACAAGTAGAATCACTTGTAAATGGGTCCCTAAAAAGCCCCATTTTTCAAGTAAATACCCTATCACACTCTCCAGAGTCTCCACAAAGTCAAGATCAAAAGCTATCCATTGCATTTGGCAACCCAAAACTTGTAATAAACCCCCGGACCCCAGTTGTAAATCCATGTCCACCTACTAACTACGTCACTCTCACATCACATCATTCCGCTTAGTTCTTAGGTCTACCCAATTCCTAACTACACACACAAGCACCGAGCACTTACTAACCCCCTAACCTCTCCCGAACCTCATGTTAATGTTGTAACGGGGACACAGTGTCATTTTTGTGTCCATTGCAATGTTAACATCTATTCATATATTCTCACAGAAAAAGCTGCGAAGTTTTCAACATGGTTGAGGCGGCAGGAACTAGCTCTCAAACAGAAACCAACCAGCAAGTGGTGGACTTAGACAGTTTACCCGTGTTGCCTGAGACAAATGAAAGACCAGAAGAATTGCAGGCCATCAAAATCATACCTATAGCGGACCCTCCTAGTGGCCATACCATGCCCGTAGGAAAAACTTCCCACTGGTCTAGTGAAGTTGCAGGACCCTTGGGAGAGGGAACATACCTATGGGAATCAGAGTTGGACTTCAATGGGAAGCAAGGTAAATACCATTTCTTTACAAGAGAATTCGAGAAGTTACAAAATGCAGAAGGTCTACGTTCGGTATGGGAGAAGGCAGGATTGAATGCATATTTCAGTGCACGGCTCCCAAAGCCTGACTTCATGCGATGCTACTATCTCATCAACACCTTGACTCCAAACAAGAACCCAAAAGGTGCAAGCTCATTTGTGATCCCATCTCTAACAAAAGGAAATGAGCTCAAGAGGTTTAGGTTATCCAACAACTTGGTGAGAGAGGCCCTAGATATGCGCGGAATGCATATTCCTACAGAGAAGGAGACCCTAGTGCCTGATTACATGAAGAATCGAAGCCTCACCAAACTCAAGGACATGGTGTCCATGACGCCTAATATTGCAATACACCTTCGCATGTGCATGCAACACTTTGCTTTTCCTGCACAAGATAGATTCACCATGCCGCCCAAAAAGATTTGGTTTAGTTTGTATCTGGCAGAGACACAGAGCCTCACCATCAACTTACCCCACTGGATAATTGATCAGATACACCTAGCTCACAAACGATGGCCGCGGAAACAGGTTTTATATGGATGTTGTGCTTTGACGAGAATAATTTATAGGTGTTTGGCTTATGACATCCCTATTCAAAGGGCCCTAATGTGGAATCGTGTAGAGCAGTTTAGAGGCAGGACATCCACTGGACCCCCTTCTAAGAAGATAAGAGGTACTGTCCAAGTCCCTTGTGCTCAACCACGTGGAGCCACCCTAACACCAGACGTCACCCCTCCACCCCGAAGAGTCCGACCATTCACACTCCGACTTCCAAGACGCAGCACCGATGGTTCTACCTTGATATTCCCTCCCATCCCAACCGATCTTGAATTTCCCAGTGGTGCACCTTTGGAAGAACTCACGAATGAAGATTTCGAACAATTATTACAAGATGTAGAGCTGGAGGCAAAAGAGGCACAACAAGTGGAGAATGTGCAAACGCAGGCAACAACCTCCCAAGTACCTGTCACCACAGTTGAAGTGGATGAAGAGGATGATGAAGATGAGGAACAGGAGGAAGATGAGGAGGATTATGATCAAGAGCATCAAGATGAGCAACAAGAAGTGCCAGAACTTGTAGGTGCACCTGCATACACAGCTCAGCTACAAAGGTTATACGATACAATCAAGGCAGTACAAGAAAGGCATCAACTCTCTCTTGTGTCCGGCCAAGCTTTGATGCAAGAAATGCTGTCAGATGATGGAGTGGATCAACATTTTATTGACACTCTCAAATTAGTGTCAGAATCTTTAGGAGTTCCGGAGGCTATCCACACTACAGTCCGCCAGTCCGTGAGGTATGACAAACGCAGAGTTGACACATTACCACGAGCAGGTAACACTATCAGGATACCCGTCACAGAACAAGAAGTACCCATTGAAACCACAGCTACCCCCACCACCACCATTGACCTCTTTGCTGAAACCTTCGTTCAGACATCACCCATCTCACCCAAGCATCCCCCATCACCACCTTCTCCACCCCCACCACCACCTCCCACCATGGAAGAAACGACAGTCATCACCTCTACCTTCACTTATAACCCATCCTCATTCACATCATTCTCATTTCGAGAACCCACCTCACAAGACACCCTCTTCTCTTTCGTCACCAATCCCTTGTACACTTCAACCCTTCTATCCTCCGAACCCATAACTGGTCATCCCATAATCCCAAGTGTGGTTGGAAACCTTGCACCCACAGAAGGCACCCTGTGTTTCCCAGCCTATCCCCCAATACGGATACCTCCATTCCATGACCCTCACTTCCCATCTGGCCCCTACGCCTCTTTCAACCTAACCTCACCACCCCAATACCCGTCCTTTGTGGAGCAGTTCATCCGCTCTCCAATGTTTTCAGAGGCACATTTCCCCGCTGTTCGCAACGACATCAATTTACACGAACACCACACTCACTTCACCTACCATACCCACCTACATGGTAGCCCCTGTACACACCACTCTGTCTGACCCAATGGACATTTCACCCACCACAGCACCTCTCCCCACGATTCCACCATCTCCCCCTCCCTTACCCCCCACCTCACCACTCACCACATCATTGGCACACACAGCATTCACTACCTCCCTCCCCAATCCCACCTCCCCTGCATTTCAAACTTTTCCCCTTGCATCTCATAATGTAAATAGCACGTTCAACACATTACTTCAGTGTGCATATTACTACAACAAGAATACCATCAATTGGAAGAACGCACTACGGCCCTCCAGGCAGAATCTCAACGTCTGCAAGCTAGAGTCACCACTCTTGAAGCTGATTACCAAACGCTCTTAACCGAGCATACCACCTTACAGCAAGCTCACTCCAAATTGGAATCAAAGACATCGACAGTAGATGATCAAGCAGTCAAGGAACTAGAAACAGTGCTCCAAGCGCAAATGATATCTAATGTTACACTCAGACGCAACCTTGGGCTATTAAGGAAGCATATGGCAGCAGCACTAGAAGAGAACAAGAGGCTTCAACAACAAAACCAAGACAACTTTGAAGCGGCTATGGAAGGAACTGCAGGAGCAACCATTAGCCCTACCAAGTATAGAGCAGTCCCATCGGAAGACATTCGCATCTTACTTGAGGAGCATGCAAATTTCTTGGAGTCATATGAAAAGTTAGAGACTAAATGTGCAGACCTAAAGAAATAGATAGCCACTGCCCCCACAGCTCAACAGGAGCCAGTAATCTTGCAACACTCTACAGAAGAAGTAGAGACCCTCCGGAAACAGGTGGCAGAACTCCAAGCACGCCTCTTACCATATGAAAGGCCACCCTCGCCCACTGAAGAACCAGAACCTGAAACAGTAGTGGAAATCCTCGTCGATGACAGCTATGAAGAGCCGTACGAGCCAATGCCAACACCCGGTGGCCGGACTACACTGGAAGGACAGGACACTTTAGAAATTCAAGTTCCAGATTGGGTCAAAAGGGTCGAGAAAGTGGGTAAGACACATGATGATCGCGTTGCCGTGCAAATGCAATCTCTCACAAATATGGAAGAAACTGTCCTTCGGTCTTCTTACTTTCAGAACCTATCCCACCAACGGCTAATCACAACATCAGAGTCGCAATACATGCCTTATTTTTTCTTGCTACATGATTATAATGCAGAAGTTAAAAGACATACAGGGAAGGAGCCCACATTTGCCACTCAATTTGAGCCAGAGGACTTACCGACAGATGCGCGTGCGGGCTCGATTTTCCAGCCTAAGTGGCGTGCACGTCTACTAACTCATTACCCTGAGATGATGAGCACCTGGGCAACCATGCCACTACATATCAAGTATAATCCATGTTATTTCCCAATGGTACGTCGCAGATCTTGGCAAGCATTTGCGATCAAGGTACGAAACAATAAAGAATGCTCGGCTTGGGTTAACTATCCATATTTTGCTCCACCTCGAGGGACCCCAACCGTAGCCTACATGATATCAACAATTCGGCACTGGTCTACACGTCTAAATAATGTACCCGACATAGCAGCGAAAATGTGTATGAAAATATTTGAGCTCATGACCATTGTCTTCAAAACCTTTCGGATGGTACAAGCTCCATACATCTCTGCCCCTGGATTCTCCCAAGGTAACAAGGATTTAGTCTACGACATGAGCCAGACTCCCTCGGTCACTATAATCTTTGCCTGGCATGCACGAATAAAGTACTTACCCACATGCTTCAAGCAGACATTTGAGGAAATGTTCTCTACGGGATTCTGGGAATATCATTCAGAAATTTTCATTCCCAGACCCACACATTTGCTACATCTATTCGCAGTAGAACAAGCGATCCATGCAGATCAGTTACGTCTACCACATTCGGACATTCCAGGACCAATTGATTGGAATCGTATGATGACAGACTTGGCCAGAGGACTACGCATACAAGAACATCAGCTTGCCACTCAGGTTGTGGAATATTACATCCAACACTCCCAGCAACAAGGGTCTATCAGGGACGACAGACGCGAGAGAGGGGGGGTGTTGAGAGCAGTATGGGCACCCAAGGACTGACTAGACAAGGAAGCCAGCGGAGAGAGTCAGAGCGAGGTGAAGGACTAAGTAGACAAAGCAGTCGACGCAAATCTAGCAGATAGGCCCTTCAAATTTTTCCAAATCAACATCTTTATAACAGTGATTCTTATCACTAACAATCATTGTAAATACCATTTCATATTTTTGTAGCTCCATTTTGTGCAAGCCAAGGAGTCATTGAGCTTGAGGAGCCTTAGAAGTGCCTACATATCAATTTTCGTATTTTTTAGACTCCGTTTAAGCCCTCAAATTGGCCCTCGAACCTAATTTTTAACTAGGTCGGACACTAGGTCTGGACAGGGCCAAAACCTAGTCAAAAACTATAAATAGAGCTAGAGAGCTCATTTTTGAGGTTAGCTTGTAAGTGATTTGAACTTGTATGAACTTTTGAAAGGTAATCTAAGAACTCCATTGCTTCTCACTCTTTGTCTTGCCGTGTGTGCGCGTGTGTGTGTATGTGTGTGCATGTTAGTGTGCTTCTCACTCACGCACTTGTGCCTTCACTTGCTCGAGGTCTTCATACCATCCTCACGTCTTCCCGGATTGACATTAGAGGAGGTGCTACTCATCACTGAGCTACAACACTGTTTGTGTAGTGATTAAAATCACTTGAGTTGTGAATGATCCATGGAAAAAATGATTAGGCCTTGTTGCCGTATTGTGCATGACTGCTCTATTGTACCTATATGCTCTTCATATGACCTGTATGCCAACACCATCACTTGAAGATATATCCATGCCATGACAATTTTATGTACTGGAAGATCAGCTCATCACCTCCAATCTGGGAAATGAGGGTACACCATGACTGGTCAAGCTTAAGGCTGGGTTACCGAAAACTTTTCAAAATGATCTACTACAACTGTTGACAGAGTTTCAAGATGTATTTGTGTGGGATTATCAAGATATGAAAGCGTTGGACCTTTGCATCTATCAACACCGTGTGATGCTAAAGCCAGATGCACGTCCAATCAAACAACCCAATTATTGCATGAACCCCAATTATGCTGCTCAAGTGAAAGCTGAATTGGATCGTTTGTTGAAAATAGGTTTCATCCTCCCCATTGAGCATGCAGAATGGATTTTGCCTATTGTCATTGTCCCAAAGAAAAACAAGCAATTATGTATCTGTGTGGATTACCGAAAATTAAATGCGGCGACCGTGCCTGATCCCTTCCCACTTCCCTTTTTGGAAACGATGCTCGATGATGTTGCCGGACGAGAAATCTATTCCTTTTTGGATGGTTATAGTGGCTATAATAAGGTGCACATGGCTGAAATGGATATACCAAAAATTGCATTTATTACAAGTTGGGGCGTATATGCATGTACAGTAATGTGGTTCCGTCTCCGCAACCCTCCTAGTACCTTCCAACACTGCATGCAGGAAATTTTTCCCCCTACCTAACCACCTTTATGCAGGTGTATCTAGATGATTTTTCGTTACCTGGTGATGCATCGGCACACCTCTATCACTTACAGTGCTGCTTTCTAAGTCTCAAGAGTTTGGTTTGTGCTTAAATCCCAACAAGTCAGTCTTTTCAGTTTCATGTGGCAAGTTGCTTGGTCATATTATTTCACAGCAAGGCATTCAAGTGGACCCACATAAATTGCAAGACGCGTTGAAGGCTCCTGCCCCTACGACCCAAAAGAAGTTATGTGATTCCTTGAACAAATACGCTGGCATGGATGGCATCTTTGGTGGCTCACACATTTAGCTATACCCCTGAATCAGTTGATTACTAGCAATCCCCGGCAGTTCGTGGACTGAGGAGTGCCAAATTGCCTTTGATCGACTGAAAATACTTTTAACCCAGGCTCGTATACTACAAGCACCAAATTGACAGCTTCTGTTCCATGTTTTTGTGGATGCATCGAATAGTGCAATTGGTAGTGTGCTCATGCAACAACAGGATAAGCGGTTCCACCCTATTTATTATGCTAGTCGACGCTTAGCTGCTGCTGAACGAAATTATTCCATCATTGAGCGCGAATGCCTGGGTTTGGTTTATTCGGTGAAGAAATTTGAGCATTATTTATTGGGACAACCATTTACCTTTCATGTGGACCATGCATCTTTTGTTTATCTTGTCCGCCAGCAACATTTAGGGTGCCTATTAGCCATATGGGTGCTATTGCTACAAGAATTTGATTATGAGGTTGTGCATCATCCGGGATCAGCACATGCGCTAGCAGATTTCTTATCTCGGCTTGATTCTGGTGAACTTCCCGGTGGAATTGATGATACTTTCCCTGCTATCTATATGACTGATTCGGTCCAGGATGATTGTCAGGAGCTTCCAGTGGCACCTTCGTATTATGATACTCTTATGACCTTTCTCACGAGTGGAAGATCCCCGACTAATACTTCTACTTTTGCTCGCCATAAACTCGCAATGTATAATCGATAAATTCATATCATTGTAGGATAGTTGTATTACATGGATCCATGTGGTGCACTCTTATGTTGTATCCCTCCCCATGAAGTTCCTTCGATTATTGACATGGCCCATTCTACTCCTTCATGTGGTCATTTTTCGATCGATCTTACTTATCGGAAAATTCTACACAGTGGCTTATGGTGGCCCACTATGCAGCGTGATATTGTTGTTTATGTCAAACAGTGTGATGCTTGCCAATGATCGAGACAACCTTTAAAACGGCATCATTTTCCACTACAGTCTGTCTCTTCCCTTGAACCTTTTTAGAAGTAGGGCTTGGATTTCATTGGTCCCATTACACCTCCTGCTACAATTACTAATCATCAGTATATACTTACTTGTACGGATTGTGCTACTCGGTGGGCTGAAGCTTGGGCTTTACAGTCCGCAACTATGTCAGTGGTGGTCAAATGTTTGATGAGTGATGTTTTCCCTTGTTTCGGTCTTCCCTTAGAGATTGTTTCTGATCAAGGCACACATTTTGTTAATTTCTTAGTACAAGCGCTTACCCGAACCCTGAAGATTGTTCATGAATTTATCTCTCCATATTATCCTCGTGCCAATGGACTTGCTAAAAGTACCAATAAAACCCTTCTTAACATGCTAGGAAACTAGCTTTGGAATGTCCGGAGTGTTGGGATCAATTCCTTCCTTCGGTCTTATGGGCTTACCGTACTACTTACAAAGTGGCTATAGGATATACGCCTTTCAAATTGGCATATGGGTTGGAGGCTATTGCACCCATGGAGTTGGTGGTACCTAGCCTAAAGGTGGCGCTGGATCATAAGCTATTGCCAGAAGAGTCCTTTCCTTTCCGGTTGGATGTGTTGCGATCCTTGGATGAACAACGCCTGGAAAGTTTTCTGACGCTACAAGAAGTGCAACTACGATAAGCTAAGACACATGATCCGTTTCTTCGCACTCGTGTTTTTACCAAAGGACAATTAGTTCTATTCTATAATGCTAAGTCTAATCATTCAATGGGCAAGTTCAAACTTCGGTGGTTTGGTCCTTACCATATTGCGGATCAGGTCGGACCCGCTACTTTCCAGTTATCCACTTTAAGTGGTACTCTTCTACCTAAATCCATAAATGGATCAAAACATCATCTCTATTATGTCATGCCTTCCTCATCTTAATTACTTATTGGTATTTCTATAATTCGTTCCGTTTATCTCACTATTGTAGCCTAACTTCTCTTTCCATTATGCATGTTTCGGTTGATCGTCTGACCGTAAAATTCCCGTTTTTATTACATAACCATGATTAGCCCCCGCACTACACGTCTAGGATTTTGTTACTGTGTGCATGTCGTTATTATGCATGCATGTTCCCAACAACTCGTTATGATTGTGTTTTCTACCTGTGCTTCCATTCGGCGTTTTTACTTAATCCAGTTCTTCACCCTCTTTTCCGCTATTGTGTTCTTGCGCTTTGTGTGTTCTTTGCTGCATTTTGCATTCACATTATGTTGCCCACCATGGAAGCTTTAGCAGATATCACTACTTTTCATGTTGGCCTCGCTCCTGAATTGAGCGAGCTTTTGCATGCACACGGGCTTTTAGCATTCGTTGAATTTCCATCGCATTTGGTCGAATGTCACGCATTCTTTGCTAAGATCATCTGTGCTATAGTCGACACTCCCCCGACAGAAACTTGTTGGCCGCTCACATGTCTCAACCCGTGCATTGTCATAACCCTAAACACCGTGGCCGAGGGATTCCATCTCCCTCAAGAAGGTAGTGTCGATGTGCCCCTCCTGTCGCTGACGACCATGAAGAAGCTCTTCCTGCATCAGTCCTCTAATGAATTTGCTATTATCTATCGTCGGGAACGAGAGTGCTCATCCCTACAATTCCTGGTGGCTACACTCAACCTCTAAAAACACACCTACGATATTTCTCGACCGTTTTATTCCATGATCAATGTCAGTGCATGTGAAGCGGTTAATTGGGCCTTGTTTTTCTTCCGGCGTATTCATTGGGAATGTCAAGCGCTCTCCCAGCAGATTGCGAAGGGCGACATCCCTCGGATGAGACTTCCACATCTGCTATCCTTCCTTCTTTTGGTGATTCAACATGCACAGCCTCCTCCAATGGAGCTCTTCTATTTCACAAAGAATCCGTGCATGTGATGGAGGTTGAAGACAACGACGACCTCTTGCAGTTTTTTTGAGGAAAGTGTCACAAATTGAGCCCCTCAAACGGAGCCCTAGAGCTCAAAAAATGGATTTCGTATGAAAAAGTTATGACCGTTCAGGGTTTAGGGGGTTAAACAGACAAACAGAACCTTTCGGCAGTTTTAATGCATTTTTCTAAGGCCTTTGTAACTGTATGAGTATTTGAGTATGCAAATATGCCCAAAATTTAGCCTAAATTCCCAAACAAATTACCCCTTAATTTTTTGCAAAAATGTCTGTCTATCGCGATAGATGGTGTCTGTCGCGATAGACTGTTCTGTCGGGATAGAGTGGTCTGTCGCGATAGACAGTGTCTGTTGCGATAGACTCAGTCTGTCGTGGAATTTGGTCTGTCGCGATAGACAGGTGTCTATCGCGATAGACGGGGTCTGTCGTGGGCCTCTGTCTGTCGCGATAGACGAGTGTCTGTCGCGATAGACGGTGTCTATCGTCTGTCGTGGTTTGGTATGTCGCGATAGACGGTGTCTGTCGCGATAGAGTGTGTCTGTCGTGATAGACTGATCTGTCGCGATAGACGGTGTCTGTCGCGATAGACGGTGTCTATCGTGATAGATGGGTCTGTCGCGATAGACTGGTCTGTCGCGATAGAGTGGTCTGTCGCGATAGACGGTGTCTCTCGCGATAGATGGTGTCTGTCACGATAGAGTGGTCTGTCGCGATAGACAGTGTCTATCGTCCGTCGTGGTTTTGGTCTATCGCGGTAGACGGTGTCTGTCGCGATAGACTGAGTCTGTCGTGGAATTTGGTCTGTCGTGATAGACAGGTGTCTGTCGCGATAGACGGGGTCTATCGTGGGTCTCTGTCTGTCGCAAAAGATGGTGTCTATCATCTGTCGTGGTTTGTTCTGTCGCGATAGACGGTGTCTGTCGCGATAGATTGTCTGTCGCAATAGACTGTGTCTGACGCGATAGACTGAAAAAACGTAAATTTTTTAGAAACTTATAGTGCTTTGGAGTGCTCTAATGATGTAGGTTCCCGTGCCAAGCATGCATTCAAAAAATATCAACTTTTTCAGTCTGTTGCGATAGACAGAGGTCGTCGTCTCGGGACCTGTGCAGAGTCTGTCGTTCCTCTGCAAGCTGCTGGAGATGGTGGTACAGCTAGTTCCTGCAACATAAGCTCAAAAAACACACAAAATTAGATCGGATGCAAGTTCTCTCTCGCTCTCTCTCACAATGAAATGAGGGAAATGAGGTGGGGAGTGGAATATGACCAAAAAACTAAAATTTTTGTGGAGATGGAGATGGAGGTGGGAGATGGTGGGGATGATGATGGTGATGCAAAAATAAGAAAAAATGAAGAAAAATAAGGAAAATAAAGGATATTACCTATAACTCCAATGTCTCAACTCGACGTCTTACCGTCACATGCTCATCCTCGAAGCTCTATCCCCGGCAACGGTGCCAAATTTGGTGTCACTCTAGCACAATGGTGAGTACCAACATGAGAAGATCCACCTCATAATTGTCACTCCGTGGAGACGTGAGGACTAGTATGAAGACTATGAGCAAGTGAAGGCACAAGTGCGTGAGTGAGAAGCACACAAACATGCACACACATACACACACACACGCACACAAGGCAAGAGCAAGGAGAGGAACAATGGAGTTCTTTGCATTAGTCGAAAAGTCTCTTACATAAGCTCAATTCACAAACAATCTAACCCCAAAAATGAGCTCTCTAGCTCTTTTTATAGTTTTCTCACTAGCTTTGGCCTTGTCCAGACCTAGTGTCCGGCCTAGTTAAAAATTACGTTCTAGAGCCTATTTGAAGGCTCAAACGGAGTCTAAAAATTATGAAAATTGGTATGTAGCTAATTCTAATACTCCTCAAGCTCGAGGACTCCTCGGCTTGAACAAAATGGATTCTAGTCTACCACAAACAGAATTTACAATGTTTATGTAGTGATTAAAATCACTTGAGTTGTGAATGATCCATGGAAAAAATGATTAGGCCTTGTTGTCGTATTGTGCATGACTGCTCTATTGTACTTGTATGCTCTTCATATGACATGTATGCTCTTCATATGACATGTATGCTCTTCATATGACATGTATGCTCTTCATATGACGTGTATGCCAACACCATCACTTGAAGATATATCCATGCCATGACAGTTTTATGTACTAGATGATCAGCTCATCACCTGCAATCTGGGAAATGAGGGTACACCATGACTGGTCAAGCTTAAGGCTGGGTTACTGAAAACTTTTCAAAATGATCTACTACAGTTGTTGATAGAGTTTCAAGATGTATTTGTGTGGGATTATCAGGATATGAAAAGGTTGGACCTTTGCATCTATCAACACCGTGTGATGCTAAAGCCAGATGCACGTCCAATCAAACAACCCAATTATTGCATGAACCCCAATTTTGCTGCTCAAGTGAAAGGTGAATTGGATCGTTTGTTGAAAGTAGGTTTCATCCTCCCCATTGAGCATGCAGAATGGATTTCGCCTATTGTCATTGTCCCAAAGAAAAACAAGCAATTATGTATCTGTGTGGATTACCAAAAATTAAATGCGACGACCATGCCTGATCCCTTCCCACTTCCCTTTTTGGAAACGATTGTCAATGATGTTGCCGGACGAGAAATCTATTCCTTTTTGGATGGTTATAGTGGCTATAATCAAGTGCACATGGCTGAAATGGATATACCAAAAATTGCATTTATTACAAGTTGGGGCGTATATGCATGTACGGTAATGTGGTTCCGTCTCCGCAACCCTCCTAGTACCTTCCAACACTGCATGCAGGAAATTTTTCCCCCTACCTAACCACCTTTAAGCAGGTGTATCTAGATGATTTTTCGTTATCTGGTGATGCATCGGCACACCTCTATCACTTACGGTGCTGCTTTCTAAGTCTCAAGAGTTTGGTTTGTGCTTAAATCCCAACAAGTCAGTCTTTTCAGTTTCATGTGGCAAGTTGCTTGGTCATATTATTTCACAGCAAGGCATTCAAGTGGACCCACATAAAGTGCAAGACGTGTTGAAGGCTCCTGCCCCTACGACCCAAAAGAAGTTATGTGATTCCTTGGACAAATACGCTGGCATGGATGGCATCTTCGGTGGCTCACACATTTAGCTATATCCCTGAATCAGTTGATTACTAGCAATCCCCGGCAGTTTGTGTGGACTGAGGAATGCCAAATTGCCTTTGATCGACTGAAAATACTTTTAACCCAGGCTCCTATACTACAAGCACCAAATTGACAGCTTCTGTTCCATGTTTTTGTGGATGCATCGAATAGTGCAATTGGTAGTGTGCTCATGCAACAACAGGATAAGCGGTTCCACCCTATTTATTATGCTAGTCGACGCTTAGCTGCTGCTGAACGAAATTATTCCATCATTGAGCGGGAATGCCTGGGTTTGGTTTATTCGGTGAAAAAATTCGAGCATTATTTATTGGGACAACCATTTACCTTTCATGTGGACCATGCATCTTTTGTTTATCTTGTCCGCCAGCAACATTTAGGGTGCCGATTAGTCAGATAGGTGCTAGTGCTACAAGAATTTGATTATGAGGTTGTGCATCATCCGAGATCAGCACATGCACTAGTAGATTTCTTATCTCGGCTTGATTCTGGTGAACTTCCCGGTGCAATTGATGATACTTTCCTTGCTATCTATATGACTCATTCCGTCTAGGATGATTGTCAGGAGCTTCCAGTGGCACCTTCGTATCATGATACTCTTATGACCTTTCTCACGAGTGGAAGATCCCCGACTAATACTTCTACTTCTGCTCGCCATAAACTGGCAATGTATAGTCGATAGTTTCAGATCATTGTAGGATAGTTGTATTACATGGATCCATGTGGTTCACTCTTATGTTGTATCCCTCCCCATGAAGTTCCTTCGATTATTGACATGGCCCATTCTACTACTTCCAGTGGTCATTTTTCGGTCGATCTTACTTATCGGAAAATTCTACACAATGGCTTATGGTGGCCCACTATGCAGCGTGATATTGTTGTTTATGTCAAACAGTGTGATGCTTGCCAATGATCGAGACAACCTTTACAACGGCATCATTTTCCACTCCAGTCTGTCTCTTCCATTGAACCTTTTTAGAAGTAGGGCTTGGATTTCATTGGTCTCATTACACCTCCTGCTACAATTACTAATCATCAGTATATACTTACTTGTACGGATTGTGCTACTCGGTGGGCTGAAGCTTGGGCTTTACAGTCCGCAAATATGTCAGTGGTGGTCAAATGTTTGATGAGTGATGTTTTCCCTTGTTTCGGTCTTCCCTTAGAGATTGTTTCTGATCAGGGCACACATTTTGTTAATTTCTTAGTACAAGCGCTTACCCGAAGCCTGAAGATTGTTCATGAATTTATCTCTCCATATTATCCTCGTGCCAATGGACTTGCTGAAAGTACCAATAAAACCCTTCTTAACATGCTAGGAAACTAGCTTTGGAATGTCCGGAGCGTTGGGATCAATTCCTTCCTTCGGTCTTATGGGCTTACCGTACTACTTACAAAGTGGCTATAGGATATACGCCTTTCAAATTGGCATATGGGCTGGAGGCTATTGCACCCATGGAGTTGGTGGTACCTAGCCTAAAGGTGGCGCTGGATCATAAGCTATTGCGATGTGTTGCGATCCTTGGATGAACAACGCCTGGAAAGTTTTCTGACGCTACAAGAAGTGCAACTATGATAAGCTAAGACACATGATCCGTTTCTCCGCACTCCCGTTTTTACCAAAGGACAATTAGTTCTATTCTATAATGCTTAGTCTAATCGTTCAATCGGCAAGTTCAAACTTCGGTGGTTTGGTCCTTACCATATTGCGGATCAGGTCGAACCCGCTACTTTCCAGTTATCCACTTTAACTGGTACTCTTCTACCTAAATCCATAAATGGATCAAAACATTGTCTCTATTATGCCATGCCTTCCTCATCTTAATTACTTATTGGTATTTCTATTATTCGTTCGGTTTATCTCACTGTTGTAGCCTGACTTCTCTTTCCATTATGCGTGTTTCGGTTGATCGTCTGACCGTAAAATTCCCGTTTTTATTACATAACCATGATTAGCCCCCGCACTACACGTCTGGGATTTTGTTGCTGTGTGCATGTCGTTATTATGCATGCATGTTCCCAACAACTCGTGATGATTGTGTTTTCTACCTGTGCTTCCATTCGGCATTTTTACTTAATCCAGTTCTTCACCCTCTTTTCCGCTATTGTGTTCTTGCGCTTTGTGTGTTCTTTGCTGCATTTTGCATTCACATTCTGTTGCCCCCCATGGAAGCTTTAGCAGATATCACTACTTTTCATGTTGGCCTCGCTCCTGAATTGCGCGAGTCTTTGCATGCACACGGGCTTTTAGCATTCATCGAATTTCCATGGCATTTGGTCGAATGTCACCCATTCTTTGCTCATATCATCTCTACTATAGTAGACACTCCCTCGACAGAAACTTGTTGGCCGCTCACATGTCTCAACCCGTGCATTGTGATAACCCTAAACACCGTGGCCGAGGGATTCCATCTCCCTCAAGAAGGTAGTGTCGATGTGCCCCTCTTGTCGCTGATGACCATGAAGAAGCTCTTCCTACATCACTCCTCTAATGAATTTGCTATTCTCTATCATCGTGAACGAGAGTGCTCAGTCCTACAATTCCTAGTGGCTTCACTCAACCTCCAAAAACACACCTACGGTATTTCTCGACCGTTTTATTCCATGATCAATGCCAGTGCATGTGAAGCGGTTAATTGGGCCTTGTTTTCCTTCCGGCGTATTCACTGGGAATGTCAAGCGGTCTCCCAGCAGATTGCGAAGGGCGACATCCCTCGGATGAGACTTCCACATCTGTTATCCTTCCTTCTTCTATTGATTCAACATGTACAGCCTCCTCCAATGGAGCTCTTCTATTTCACAAAGAATCCGTGCAGGTGATGGAGGTTGAAGACAACGACGACCTCTTGCAGTTTTTTTGAGGAAAGTGTCACAAACTGAGCCCCTCAAACTGAGCCCTAGAGCTCAAAAAATGGATTTCGTATGAAAAAGTTATGACCCTTCAGGGTTTAGGGGGTTAAACAGACAAACAGAACCTTTCGGGAGTTTTAATGCATTTTTCTAAGGCCTTTGTAAGTGTATGAGTATTTGAGTATGCAAATATGCCCAAAATTTAGCCTAAATTCCCATAGACTGGTCTGTCGCGATAGACTGGTCTGTCGCGATCGACGGTGTCTGTCGCGATAGACGGTGTCTGTCGCGATGGACTGAGTTTGTCGTGGAATTTGGTCTGTCGGGATAGACACGTGTCAGTCGCGATAGACGGGGTCTGTTGTGGCTCTCTGTTTGTCGCGATAGACGGGTGTCTGTCGCGATAGACGGTGTCTATCGTCTGTCATGGTTTGGTCTGTCGCGATAGACGGTGTCTGTCGCGATAGACTGTGTCTGTCGCGATAGAGTGGTCTATCGCGATAGACGGTATCTGTCGCGATAGACGGTATCTGTCGCGAAAGACGGTGTCTGTCGTGATAGATGGGTCTGTCGCGATAGACTGGTCTATCACAATAGAGTGGTCTGTCGCGATAGACGGTGTCTGTCACGATAGATGGTGTCTGTCGCGATAGAGTGGTCTGTCGCGATAGACGGTGTCTATCGTCTGTCGTGGTTGTGGTCTATCCCGATAGACGGTGTCTGTCGCGATAGACTGAGTTTGTCGTGGAATTTGGTCTATCGCGATAGACAGGTGTCTGTCGAGATAGACGGGGTCTGTCGTGGGTCTCTGTGTATCGCGATAGACGGGTGTCTATCGCGATAGACGGGTGTCTATCGCGATAGACGGTGTCTATCGTCTGTCATGGTTTGGTCTGTCGCGATAGACGGTGTCTGTCACGATAGACTGTGTCTGTCGCGATAGACTGTGTGTGTCGCGATAAACTGTGTCTATCGCGATAGACTGAAAAAACATAATTTTTTTAGAAACTTCTAGAGATTTGGAGTGCTCTAATGATGTAGGTTCCCGTGCCAAGCATGCATTCAAAAAATATCAAGTTTTTCTGTCTGTCGCGACAGACAGAGGTCGTCGACTCGGGACCTGTGCAGAGTCTGTCGTTCTTGCGCAAGCTGCTGGAGATGGTGGTACAGCTATTTCGTTCAACATACGCTCAAAAAACACACAAAAACAGATCGCATGCAAGCTCTCTCTCGCTCTCTCTCACAATGAAATGAGGGAAATGAGGTGGGGAGTGGAATATGACCAAGAAACTGAAATTTTTGTGGAGATGGAGATGGAGGTGGCAGATGGTGGGGATGATGATGGTGATGCAAAAATAAGAAAAAATGAAGAAAAATAAGGAAAAGAAAGGATATTACCTATAACTCCGATGTCTCAACTCAACGTCTTACCATCACATGCTCATCCTCGAAGCTCTCTCCCCGGCAACGGCGCCAAATTTGGTGTCACTCTAGCACAATGGTGAGTACCAACATGAGAAGATCCACCTCATAATTGTCACTCCATGGAGACGTGAGGACTAGTATGAAGACTATGAGCAAGCGAAGGCACGTGTGTGAGTGAGAAGCACACAAACATGCACACACATACACACACACGCGCACACAAGGCAAGAACAAGGAGAGGAACAATGGAGTTCTTTGCATTAGTCAAAAAGTCTCTTACATAAGCTCAATTCACAAACAATCTAACCCCAAAAATGAGCTCTCTAGCTCTTTTTATGGTTTTCTCACTAGCTTAGGCCTTGTCCAGACCTAGTGTTCGGCCTAGTTAAAAATTAGGTTCTAGAGCCTATTTGAGGCCTCAAACGGCGTCTAAAAATTATGAAAATTGGTATGTAGCTAATTCTAATACTCCTCAAGCTTGAGGACTCCTCGGCTTGAACAAAATGGATTCTATTCTACCAAAAATGGAATTTACAATGTTTGTGTAGTGATTAAAATCACTTCAGTTGTGAATGATCCATGGAAAAAATGATTAGGCCTTGTTGCCGTATTGTGCATGACTGCTCTATTGTACCTGTATGCTCTTCATATGACTTGTATGCTCTTCATATGACCTGTATGCTCTTCATATGACCTGTATGCAAACACCATCACTTGAAGATATATCCATGCCATGACAGTTTTATGTACTGGAAGATCAGCTCATCACCTGCAATCTGGAAAATGAGGGTACACCATGACTGGTCAAGCTTAAGGCTGGGTTACCGAAAACTTTTCAAAATGATCTACTACAATTGTTGACAGAGTTTCAAGATGTATTTGTGTGGGATTATCAACATATGAAAGGGTTGGACCTTTGCATCTATCAACACCGTGTGATGCTAAAGCCAGATGCACGTCCAATCAAACAACCCAATTAAAGCATGAACCCCAATTGTGCTGCTCAAGTGAAAGGTGAATTGGATCGTTTGTTGAAAGTAGGTTTCATCGTCACCATTGAGCATGCAGAATGCATTTCGCCTATTGTCATTGTCCCAAAGAAAACCAAGCAATTATGTATCTGTGTGGATTACCGAAAATTAAATGCGGCGAACGTGCATGATCCCTTCCCACTTCCCTTTTTGGAAACGATGCTCGATGATGTTGCCGGACGAGAAATCTATTCCTTTTTGGATGGTTATAGTGGCTATAATCAGGTGCACATGGCTGAAATGGATATACCAAAAATTGCATTTATTACAAACTGGGGCGTATATGCATGTACGGTAATGTGGTTCCGTCTCCGCAACCCTCCTAGTACCTTCCAACATTGCATGCAGGAAATTTTTCCCCCTACCTAACCACCTTTATGCGGTTGTATCTAGATGATTTTTCGTTATCTCGTGATGCATCGGCACACCTCTATCACTTACGGTGCTGCTTTCTAAGTCTCAAGAGTTTGGTTTGTGCTTAAATCCCAACAAGTCAGTCTTTTCAGTTTCATGTGGCAAGTTGCTTGGTCATATTATTTCACAGCAAGGCATTCAAGTGGACCCACATAAAGTGCAAGACGCGTTCAAGGCTCCTGCCCCTACGACCCAAAAGAAGTTATGTGATTCCTTGGACAAATACATTGGCATGGATGGCATCTTCGGTGGCTCACACATTTAGCTATACCGCTGAATCAGTTGATTACTAGCAATCCCCGGCAATTCGTGTGGACTGAGGAGTGCCAAATTGCCTTTGACCGACAAACCCAGGCTCCTATACTACAAGCACCAAATTGACAGCTTCTGTTCCATGTTTTTGTGGATGCATCGAATTGTGCAATTGGTAGTGTGCTCATGCAACAACAGGATAAGCGGTTCTACCCTATTTATTATCCTAATCGACGCTTAGCTGCTGCTGAACGAGATTATTCCATCATTGAGCGCGAATGCCTGGGTTTAGTTTATTCGGTGAAGAAATTCTAGCATTATTTATTGGGACAACCATTTACCTTTCATGTGGACCATGCATCTTTCGTTTATCTTGTCCGCCAGCAACATTTAGGGTGCCGATTAGCAAGATGGGTGCTATTGCTACAAGAATTTGATTATGAGGTTGTGCATCATCCGGGATTAGCACATGCGCTAGCAGATTTCTTATCTCGCCTTGATTCTGGTGAACTTCCCGGTGGAATTGATGATACTTTCCCTGCTATCTATATGACTGATTCGGTCCAGGATGATTGTCAGGAGCTTCCAGTGGCACCTTCGTATTATGATACTCTTATGACCTTTCTCACGAGTGGAAGATCCCCGACTAATACTTCTTCTTCTGCTCGCCATAAACTGGCAATGTATAGTCGATAGTTTCAGATCATTGTAGGATAGTTGTATTACATGGATCCATGTGGTGCACTCTTATGTTGAATCCCTTCCCATGAAGTTCCTTCGATTATTGACATGGCCCATTCTACTCCTTCCAGTGGTCATTTTTCGGTCGATATTACTTATCGGAAAATTCTACACAATGGCTTATGGTGGCCCACTATGCAGCGTGATATTGTTGTTTATGTCAAACAGTGTGATGCTTGCCAATGATCGGGACAACCTTTACAACGGCATCATTTTCCACTGTAGTCTGTCTCTTCCCTTGAACCTTTTTAGAAGTAGGGCTTGGATTTCATTGGTCCCATTACACCTCTTGCTACAATTACTAATCATCAGTATATACTTACTTGTACGGATTGTGCTACTCGGTGGGCTGAAGCTTGGGCTTTACAGTCCGCAACTATGTCAGTGGTGGTCAAATGTTTGATGACTAATGTTTTCCCTTGTTTCGGTCTTCCCTTAGAGATTGTTTCTGATCAGGGCACACATTTTGTTGATTTCTTAGTACAAGCGCTTACCCGAACCCTGAAGATTGTTCATGAATTTATCTCTCCATATTATCCTCGTGCCAATGGACTTGCTGAAAGTACCAATAAAACCCTTCATAACATGCTAGGAAACTAGCTTTGGAATGTCCGGAGTGTTGGGATCAATTCCTTCCTTCGGTCTTATGGGCTTACCGTACTACTTACAAAGTGGCTATAGGATATACGCCTTTCAAATTGGCATATGGGCTGGAGGCTATTGCACCCATGGAGTTGGTGGTACCTAGCCTAAAGGTGGTGCTGGATCATAAGCTATTGCTAGAAGAGTCCTTTCCTTTCCGGTTGGATGTGTTGCGATCCTTGGATGAACAATGCCTGGAAAGTTTTCTGACGCTACAAGAAGTGCAACTATGATAAGCTAAGACACATGATCCGTTTCTCCGCACTCCCGTTTTTACCAAAGGACAATTAGTTCTATTCTATAATGCTAAGTCTAATCGTTCAATGGGCAAGTTCAGACTTCGGTGGTTTGGTCCTTACCATATTGCGGATCAGGTTGGACCCGCTACTTTTCAGTTATCCACTTTAACTGGTACTCTTCTACCTAAATCCATAAATGGATCAAAACATCGTCTCTATTATGCCATGCCTTCCTTATCTTAATTACTTATTGGTATTTCTATTATTCGTTCGGTTTATCTCACTGTTGTAGCCTGACTTCTCTTTCCATTATGCGTGTTTCGGTTGATCCTCTGACCGTAAAATTCCCGTTTTTATTACATAACCATGATTAGCCCCCGCACTACACGTCTGGGATTTTGTTACTGTATGCATGTCGTTATTATGCATGCATGTTCCCAACAACTCGTGATGATTGTGTTTTCTACCTGTGCTTCCATTCGGCGTTTTTACTTAATCCAGTTCTTCACCCTCTTTTCCGCTATTTTGTTCTTGTGCTTTGTGTGTTCTTTGCTGCATTTTGCATTCACATTATGTTGCCCCCCATGGAAGCTTTAGCAGATATCACTACTTTTCATGTTGGCCTCGCGCCTAAATTGAGCGAGTTTTTGCATGCACACGGGCTTTTAGCATTCGTCGAATTTCCATGGCATTTGGTCGAATGTCACCCATTCTTTGCTCAGATCATCCCTGCTATAGTCGACACTCCCCCAACAGAAACTTGTTGGCCGCTCACATGTCTCAACCCATGCATTGTCATAACCCTAAACACCGTGGCCAAGGGATTCCATCTCCCTCAAGAAGGTAGTGTCGATGTTCCCCTCCTGTCGCTGACGACCATGAAGAAGCTCTTCCTGCATCACTCCTCTAATGAATTTGCTATTCTCTATTGTCGTGAACGAGAGTGCTCAGCCCTACAATTCCTGGTGGCTGCACTCAACCTCCAAAAACACACCTACGATATTTCTCGACCGTTTTATTCCATGATCAATGCCAGTGCATGTGAAGCGCGGGTGTCTGTCGTGATAGATGGGTCTATCGCGATAGACTGGTCTGTCGCGATAGAGTGGTCTGTCGCGATAGACGGTGTCTGTCGCGATAGATGGTGTCTGTCGCGATAGAGTGGTCTGTCGCGATAGACGGTGTCTATCGTCTGTCGTGGTTTTGGTCTGTGTCGATAGACGGTGTCTGTCGCAATAGACTGAGTCTGTCGTGGAATTTGGTATGTCGCAATAGACAGGTGTCTGTCGCGATAGACGGGGTCTGTCGTGGGTCTCCGTCTGTCGCGATAGACGGTGTCTATCGTGTGTCGTGGTTTGGTCTGTCGCGATAGACGATGTCTGTCGCGATAGATTGTGTCTGTCACGATAGACTGTGTCTGTCGCGATAGACTGAAAAAACGTAAATTTTTTAGAAACTTCTAGTGATTTGGAGTGCTCTAATGATGTAGGTTCCCGTGCCAAGCATGCATTCAAAAAATATCAAGTTTTTCTGTCTGTCGCGATAGAGAGAGGTCGTCGTCTCGGGCCTGTGCAGAGTCTGTCGTTCCTACGCAAGCTGTTGGAGATGGTGGTCCAGCTAGTTCCTGCAACATAAGCTCAAAAAACACACAAAAACAGATCGCATGCAAGCTCTCTCTCGCTTTCTCTCACAATGAAATGAGGGAAATGAGGTGGGGAGTGGAATATGACCAAAAAACTGAAATTTTTGTGGAGATGGAGATGGAGGTGGGAGATGGTGGGGATGATGACGATGATGCAAAAATAAGAAAAAATGAAGAAAAATAAGGAAAAGAAAGGATATTACCTATAACTCCAATGTCTCAACTCGACGTCTTACCATCACATGCTCATCCTCGAAGCTCTCTCCCCGGCAACGGCGCCAAATTTTGTGTCACTCTAGCACAATGGTGAGTACCAACATGAGAAGATCCACCTCATAATTGTCACTCCGTGGAGACGTGAGGACTAGTATGAAGACTATGAGCAAGTGAAGGCACAAATGCGTGAGTGAGAAGCACACAAACATCACTACAAGGAATACGGGCGTGTAGCGACGGTTAACGCGACAGAATTTCGTCGCTATAAAATTGCAACTTGCGTCGAAATTACCGTCGAGTGCGGACCGTCGATTATACGACGCAAAAAACGACGGTATTTGCGACGCTTCCGCCTAACGTCGCTTAAACGACGCTTGTCAAAGGCGTCGCTTAAGCGACGCTTTTTTGCGTCGCATAAGCGACGGTCCACACCGTCGTATAAGCGACGGTGCGGACCGTCGTATACGCGACGCTAACCAAATGTCGCTTATACGACGACGCGTTGCATCGCTTATACGACGATCTGTTGACGGACAAAAATTAAAACGTTGGAGGCTCTGCAATCGGCATTTTCACGCATCCGATCGAAAAGCTCTCCAACGTTCGCAATTGCGCTGCGCTTACGAGCTGAAGCAAGTATATGCAGAATTGTTGTTTTGCTTAAGCTCTCTGTTATTGTCTCCCTTTGTCTTTGTTTCTCTCTTTCTACATCTTTCTCTCTTTGAATTTTCTCTCTCTCTCTCTAGATCTCTCTCTCTAGATCTCTCTCTCTCTAGATCTCACTCTCTCTAGATCTCACTCTCTCTCTCTCTAGATCTCTCTCTCTCTCTCTCTCTCTCTCTCTCTCTCTCTCTCTCTCTCTCTCTCTCTCTAGATCTCTCTCTCTCTCTCTCTCTAGATCTCTCTCTCTCTCTCTCTCTCTCTCTCTCTTCTCTCTCTTTATTGCAGGTTACTCAAGAAGCTAACCAAGCAAAAACTATGGATCACAATTGTAAGTACAATGTCTATTATTTGTAGATCATTTGAATTGTGTTATTTTCATTACATACCATACTCACACTTATTGATATGCACTCATACACTTATACATGATGAAGAAGCACACACACATGCATATACCTACATATACACATATACATGCACATACACACACATACACATAGAGTTATACATATACACACACATACACAAGAACATGCACATATTGATACATACATATACACTTATACATGCACATGCATATACATACATATACGCACACATACACATGCACATATACACATATACATGCACATACACACACATACACATAGAGTTATACATATACATGCATATACATATACACACATACACATGCACATGCACATACTCATACACACATATACACTTATACATGCACATGCACATACATACATATACACACACATACACATGCACATACATACATATACACACACATACATATACACTTAGGTACACACATATGAATGAATTATATAATTAAAGTATTAAAACACATGCTTAATATAAACAATAATAACAATCAATAGAACAAAACTCTTCATTACTTAATACCATACACACAATTCAAAACATGACTGAAATGAAAAATATATAGATAAATATATATATATATATCAATGTAAATACATATAATCCAATGTCATAATCAACTAAAATCATCATCATCATCATCATGATCATCATCATCATCAGCAATATCATGATCATCCTGATCTTCCTCATCCTCATCCTCATGATCACCCTGTGACGATCGAGATCGTCCCTCCTGTGTCTGTCTCTCCACCTCATCCATATTTGTCTCCCCATAATACTCCTGTATTACATATAACAAACATAAATCAATAAAATAATTAAAACATTCATAACAACAAAATAATTATATAAAATTTAAAAATACTCACAAAGGCATCAGGATGATCTTGTATATACTCGCTCAAACGCCGATATCCAAAATGTGTAGCATAGTCGATCTCGTGTTTTGTAGGATATCGGCCATAATCCTTTCGCTGCAATGAAACAAATAAAAAACATTAGTTGCTTGCATTTTAACTAAAATAAAAAATATACTCACAATAACACATATACTTACAAACGTAGCTACAAAACCATTATGGCCCATTTGGCCTAAGTGCGATGTGTGGCCCGACTCCACTCTCTTCTTTGCAGCAGCCTGTTTATTCAAGGAAAAAAATACATAAATTAAATTAAAAAATTACTAAAATATCTAAAAATTATAAATATAAACTATTAATTTGTGTACCTTCTGCTGAGGAAATGACTCCTGAAGACGTAGCTGTCTACGAAAAAACTGTCACGACTCAGGTGGTATGTTAGCTCGCCTCTTATTTTTTTCGACCATACAATATCTCCTGTTAATTTAATCTCAAACAGAAAAAAAAGTCAGAATACATACACATATATACACACATATACACATACACATACACATACCCACATACACATATACATGCAAACATATACGCATGCATATATGTATATATATACACATATACATACATATAACATAAACACACATATACATATCCACATATATACGTACACACACATGCATGCATATACACTCATTCATACAAAATACATGCATTTATCCCACAATAATATGTGTTGTGTATATGTGAATATGTGTGTATGTATAAATGTGTATATGTGAATATGTGTGTATGTGTAAATATGTATATGTGAATTTTTTATTTATGTAGATAATCAAATTATTAATATCAAATACCATTATTTGTAGATTCTGATCAATAGGATGGAACTCCACCAACGTCTCCTCATCGTGCAACGACTTTATACTGTAAGTATATGAAATATTTAATTTTAACTATATTTGATGGATACATAACTTATATATATTTTTTTATGTTTCTTATGATGTAGATTCTGATCAATCAGATGGAACTCCACCACCGTCTCCTCATCCTGCAACGACTTTATACTGTAAGTATATGAAATATTTAATTTTAACTATATTTGATGGATACATAACTTATATATTTTTTTTAGGTTTCTTATGATGTGCAGATTCTGATCAATCAGAGGGTACTCCACCACCTCCTACCCATGCAACGACTTCACATGTGTCCTCCGATAGGAATTATGATGAATTTTACTATCAAGAGCATATTATATGTTGGTGTAACTCTTGTTATGGCACGTATCAAAGACCACGATTGGAATGTATTCAACATGAGGCAGAGTATGGTACTTTTGAGCATGCACCATCACCTAGTCAACGTGATAATGCTTGGGTATGTATTTTCTATATATATTAATGTCATTTTTTTATTTAAAAACCATGTATAAAATCAAATTATTATTGATATACAGGAATACTTGCTCGATGATGATGATGATGATGATTTTTCTCATAATGTTAATATACCTCGTACACGTCATGGATTTGCTGTTCATCAATTACAAGCAGAGGTTTCTAGAAATCCTCTACCTCCTGGTTTAGAGAATGAAACGGCTGGAGATTATCCATTGCCAGCTCGTGATCGTTCTTTAGTACAAACATATGATAGAAGAAGATATGGAGGATGGAATAGAGGACCACTTCCTTTAGATGGAGAGGTTTTCAACTTTTGGGGTAATCGCTATATGATTGCTCCATCCACTATTACTAATGCTGGTCGTGGTCTCTTTATTGTAGAGGATTTGTATGTGCCTCCGAACTCTGAAGTCACTCTTATGTCATTTTGTGGTCCTATATATGGATGGGGAGATTGGCATCAACTTTCACGTTATGTTCAAAGCATGAGTACTTATGGAATATGCTTGAACGCAGCATCTCTTACTAGTAGAAGGATTTTACATGCAGAAAATGAAAGATTATATATTGATGGAAGACCTTACACACATGGAAATATAGCAGGTTTAATAAATAGTAGTCGAGGGTTACATAATAGTTCAAGGACTAATTGCACATTTGAGGAGCGTGAAAATAGTCATGAATCACCATACATGAGTAGAGATGTATCAAGATACATAGTTGTCAATGCTATTACTACATTACATGCTGGTGATGAACTATTAGTGAATTATGGATGGCGTAGACCTCCAAGAGCACCTTTTAGCTAGAGAGAATAAAAATTTTCTATCCATATTTAATAAGTTATATACTTAATTTTATATTTGAAGTTTAATTTTTATTCATTTATGGAATACTAATGAGTTTTATTTATATGTGTAGATTCCAACGTATGATGTTGATGATATTCGTCCACAACATTCACAATTAGCAATAAGACCTCATTTATCAGAAGCTTCCATGAGGAGGCTACGCAAAACTAAGTCTATGCAATATGCAAAGTTGAAAGATCTATATTCAAAAGATGATAAAGTACAAGATTTGTGTGACAATGATGAAGATGATGGCATGGCAGATTTATTGAGGATTGGTATCAAAATGATAGTGAGAGCATGGATATTTCTAAAAATGAGAAATATCTTCGAGAGGAATGTCTAAAGCATGTATATGAAGGAAGTCATTTGACACGACTAAATGCGAGCTTACTTATTCTCAACCTTCAAAATCGTTTTGGATGGAGTAATGTATCTGTTTCGACACTATTAAGGTATAAATTTCAATTTTCTATCTATTTATATATATATGCATAAATATATATACATATATAAATACATGTAGGTTTTTATTCTTACTTTAGATAAGGTTATAAGAACAAGAACTTGAATTGAATGGAAACTTTTTGTCCGCGCATCTTTTAAAACTATTAATGCATCTTTCCAAATATTCGCAATGGTGACCTGGATGAGTCGCATGCACAAAGGTTACTCAAGAGACAGCAATCTGATTATAATGGAGTAGTCCACTTTGTATCCTAAAGTTCAGATGCTCATCATTGACATGCAAGAGGTTTACTGCATACCCGAGAAATCCTGCTCTACCTTGACTAACCTCTGTGCATGCGATTCATCCAGGTCACCATTATATGAACATATGTGTGAATTGACAGGATACGATTGTTTTGCGTAAATATTTTGAAAGATGCATTAATAGTTTTAAAAGATGCGCGGACAAAAAGTATCTATTCAATTCAAGTTCTTGTTCTTACCTTATCTAAAGTAAGAATAAAAACCTGCATGTATATATGTATGTATATTTATTTACCTTTTTTAATATATCTTTTTTTTATAAACTTACAAGTTATTATCTGAAAAGTTTTTACCAAGTCAAAATATTCTTCCTACCTCACATGATGAAATGAAGAAGATAATCAACAATCTTGGTATAGATTATCAATGTATACATGCATGTCCTAACGATTGTATTTTATATAGAGGTGAATATGCAGACTCTTTGACATGTCCCAAATGTCAATCTCCTCGATATAAGGGTGAAGAAGGTAAAATCCCGAATAAGGTATTGAGACATTTTCCATTGGCTCCACGGATTAGACATATGTTTCAAAGCCTCGAATTATCAAAGCTTTTGACTGTTAGTATATGATCAATGTCTACCCCTCATGATTGTATGCACATTTTGTAAGGCCCCCTTTATGAGGAGAAGCCAAGCATGCATTACCCAATTGATGGGAATCCCAACTTGAATGTTGGATGAAGGTCATATTGGACCATGTAAGATATTATAAGGAAAGGGAGTTATCAGGGTCCCCAATTGTGGGGTCCGGGGCAGCGGTGAGCAGCCCCGGCTGGGGGGTCCAAGGGGGCCAGCGGGCCCCCTGGCTGGGGGGTCCCAGGGGGCCAGCGGGCCCCCTGGTGGGGGTCCGGGGGCAGCGCCCCCGGCGCGACGGTAAAGGGAATATTCCATGGAATATTCCCTGTCGGAGTCAGAAATCATTTATATTTGTTAGGTCGGTTCAACCAGTCTAAGCCGTGTATGGCAATTACGCGGGCGGTGGCCGCCCACGCTCTACCGCCCATGTATAGCCGTCCATGGCAGGCCACCCATGATCCTATATATACATGACTTCTGCACTACCTAAGACACCGAGTTGAGCCAGCATACCTCTACCTTGTATCTCCCTATCTAGAGTTGTCTAGATCACCATTTAAGCTCTACCTTGAGAGCGCACGGGTGGACAACGCCATCATCTTTGTACTTGCTGCTAGTAGAAAATTGTTGAGATTCTCCTATATCTGTTATCTTCTCTGTTATTGCTCCTGTGTTATATTGCGTAACTATTGTCTTACATGGTATCAGAGCTGTAAGGTTCGAATAGCTTGAGAAGTATCATTATTTTAGCCTACTAGCAGACTAGAATATCAGTAGATTATTCGAGTGATTACATGATGGCTTCATCGTCGAACACTAGTCTTGGTGCTTCACCTAATGTTAATGTTGCACCTATTCGAATTCGTCCACCTGCATTCACTGAAGGGAAGCTGGATGGAACCAACTATACACTCTGGAAGTTCAAAATTTCTGCAATTTTGGACTCCTATGAATTACTTGACACTGTCATGGGACCGATGGGATTGGATCCAGAGCCTATACCAGTTGAAGATCCAGCAAATTCAAGATTGATGATTCAGCCAAATCCAGATCTTCTACGAGCTTGGAAGAGGCGGAATGCTGATGCATTATGTGCGATTGTCACTAGTGTAAGTGATTCTGTGCTTACTTTAGTTCAACATACTACTAAAGCACATGAGGCTTGGGGCATATTGGCTCGACAATATGAGACCAAGAACCACACTAGGATACAGAATTTAGAAAATCAGTTGGCAAATGAAAAGCATTTTGATTCTGAAAAGGCTGAAGATTTTATCAAACGGATAAAGCATCTTCAAGATCAATTGGCTGCAGTTGGTGTTGTTATAACACCAGAAGAGCTAGCTCGAAGATCTGTACGTGTTCTTCCAGCAAAGTATGATGGATTAGTAACAGCCCTTAACACTCAGGTAAGGCCAACTCCTCTTACATTTGAAGAGTTTTGTGCCATGCTTTTAGAAGAAGAGATGCGGCTGAAGAATCGGCAAAGTACAACTGATGCTGCATTCTCAGCAAATGCAAAAGGTAAAGGCTCTTCAGAGGGATCAAAGAAGAAGCCAAAGAAGAAAAAGTTCACAGGAAGTTGCTTCTATTGTGAAAAGAAAGGCCATGCCATCAAGGATTGCAGAAAGAAGCAAGCTGATGAACGGAATGGGACTGTAAAATCATCATGGAAGAACAAAGAGTCTGCAAACAACACAGAGCTGGAACTTTGGGTAGCTATTGAAGAGGTATGTTCATCTGCTCAAGCTCGTATTGATGAGCCATGGATTTTAGATAGTGGAGCTTCTCGCCATATGACTAGTAAAAAGGATTGGTATAGTTCCCTAGTGCCTCTGCGGGAATCCATCAATGTAGTGGTGGGAAACGACTCCAAGTGTCCAGCTGAAGGAACTGGAACCATCTCTTTTATCACTTCTCCAGGTGTTGAGAAAAAGTTATCCGATGTTCTCTATGTACCTACACTCAAAAGAAATTTGTTGTCAGTTTCTGCAATAACAGATCGTGGACTCGAAGTTCACTTCAATAAGAGTGGTGCGGAAATCATGGATTCATCAGGTAATGTTGTAGGTAAAGGCATACGACGGGATAACTTGTATGAGTTAAGTGCTTTAACTGCTACAGAAGATAAAGATGTAAGCAGGTTATGGCACCGACGATTTGGGCATCTCGGATTTGCAGTTTTGAAGGAGATGCAACGAACAGGGATGGTTGCTCATATGCCTGCATTTTCAGAGTTGCAGGAACCTTGTGAAGCTTGTATGATGGGCAAGCAACAACGAAAGGCATTTCCAAGAGAGACCAGCAATCGATCTCAAGCTCCTCTAGAGTTGGTACATGCTGATCTCTGCGGTAAAATGTCTACACCTGCTTTAGGAGGATCTTTCTACTTCTTGCTGTTAGTCGACGATTATAGTAGAAAGATGTGGGTTTATTTCATTCGAGAGAAGGCTGATGCTTTTGAAAAATTTAAAACGTGGCATAAGTATGTAGAAAATGAATCAGGAAGGAAATTGAAGAAATTTAGAACAGATAGAGGAGGTGAATTCTTGTCAACAGAATTCAACAATTACTGTAAGGAGCATGGTGTGAAAAGGCAACTTACCACAGCTCATACACCTCAACAAAATGGCGTTGTTGAGCGCAGGAACAGGACAGTAGTTGAAATGGCTCGTTGTATGTTAAAGGCTCAAGACATGCCTGATTCATTCTGGGCAGAAGCAGTCAATACAGCAGTCTACATCCTCAATCGAAGCTACACAAAAGCTCTGAAGGGGATGACTCCTCAAGAAGCATATTCTGGTAAAAAGCCTTCAGTTTTGCATTTCAGAATTTTTGGTTGTTTCTGTTATGCACATATTCCTGATTCAACAAGATCAAAGTTGGATTCAAAAAGCAAAAAGTGTGTCTTCCTAGGATATAGTGAAGAGTCTAAAGCATACAGGTTATGGGATCCTGAGGCAAGGAAGATTTTTGTCAGCCGAGATGTGATGTTTGATGAACGACCACACTTAGTAGAAGATAAAGGTAAATCTACTATCTCATCAAACGGAGAAATATCTCACCTTGTGCCTATCAAAAGACAGGTTAAAGTTGAGGAGGAGGAAACATCTGATGAAGAAATTTCCTCAATAAAAAGCCAACCAATTGTAGCTGCACAGCGTAAGCCACTACCGAAGTGGGCACAACAGCTCTTTGATGATCACAATCCACATGTAGATGCACCAGAATCATCATCGGATGGATTACGAAGATCAAAGAGAATAGAGGAGCAAAGAAGAGCCTCAGAACACATTGTTAACATGGCTCTAATGGCAGATATCATGGGTTCGATAAAGGAACCTACCACCATTGAAGAAGCCATTGATGATCCAGATTGGAGAGCGGCAATGCAGTCTGAGTATGATAGTATACTCAAAAATGATACATGGGATCTAGTTGACTTGCCGCCAAAGAAGAAGGTAATAGGTACTAAATGGATTTGGAAAGCTAAGTATAAAGCTGATGGAACATTAGAAAAGTATAAGGCACGATTAGTTGCACAGGGTTTTTCACAGATTGAAGGATTTGATGTTCAAGAAACTTTTGCACCAACAGCACGCATGACAACTATTCGGACGGTACTTGCAGTAGCTGCACAAAAGTCTTGGCCTATTTTCCAGATGGATGTCAAATCTGCATTTTTGAATGGTCACCTCAAGGAGGAGGTATATGTATCTCAACCACCAGGTTTTGAGGTGCCCAATTCAGAAAATAAAGTTTGCAGGTTGAAGAAAGCTTTGTATGGACTTAAGCAAGCTCCACGGGCTTGGTACCAACGAATTGATCATTTTTTCAAAAATATGGGTTTTGAAAGAAGTACTTCTGATGCTAACTTGTATGTAACGAAAAGGGATAGCAAGCTAGTTGTTGTCATTGTATATGTAGATGATTTGATCATTACAGGAGATCATCAGGAACTCATCAATCAAACTCGGATCAGCTTGGGAACTGAGTTTGAAATGACAGACTTAGGTCTACTCCATTTTTGTCTGGGAATTGAAGTATGGCAAAGGAAGGATGGCATTTTCATCTCACAACAAAAATATTCCAAAGAAATTCTCAAGGCATTTGGAATGATGGACTGCAAACCAACTAGCACACCTATGGAGGTAAATCATAAGCTATCTATGGATGATAACATGCCTGATGTAGATGCTAAGAAGTATAGGAAACTTGTTGGAAGTCTTATTTTTCTGTGCAACACTAGACCAGACATTTGCTATGTTGTTGGAGTGTTAAGCAGGTTTTCCAACAAACCTAAGGAGAGTCACTGGAATGCTGGAATGCGAATTCTAAGGTACATTGCAGGAACCTTGGATTTTGGTATTTTGTATACCACAGGTGATACACTCCAAGGATATTGTGATTCAGATTGGGCTGGAGATTGTGATTCTAGAAAATCAGTTTCTGGATATTGTTTCTCACTTGGTTCAGGAATATTTTCTTGGGTAAGTAGGAAGCAACCAACTCTCGCACTCTCCTCCACTGAAGCAGAGTACAAAGCAGCTTGTTTTGCTTCTTGTGAGGCAGTCTGGTTAAGGAGAATTCTTGCAGATCTTGGCTTTCCATCAAATATGCCAACTGTACTCAAGTGTGATAATCAAAGTTGTATGGCTATTGCAAAGAACCCAGTATTTCATGCTCGCACCAAGCACATAGAAGTACAGTACCATTACATTCGTGAGCTAATTGAAGATGAAATTGTGGAGCTAGAATATTGCCCAACAGAGGCAAATTGTGCTGACATATTCACTAAAGCACTTGGAAGAGAGCAGCTCAACAAGCATCTTCAACAGATGGGCATAGGACCGAGACCTACTTGATTTATCATCGGTAAACATTGAGGGGGGGTGTTAGTATATGATCAATGTCTACCCCTCATGATTGTATGCACATTTTGTAAGGCCCCCTTTATGAGGAGAAGCCAAGCATGCATTACCCAATTGATGGGAATCCCAACTTGAATGTTGGATGAAGGTCATATTGGACCATGTAAGATATTATAAGGAAAGGGAGTTATCAGGGTCCCCAATTGTGGGGTCCGGGGCAGCGGTGAGCAGCCCCGGCTGGGGGGTCCAAGGGGGCCAGCGGGCCCCCTGGCTGGGGGGTCCCAGGGGGCCAGCGGGCCCCCTGGTGGGGGTCCGGGGGCAGCGCCCCCGGCGCGACGGTAAAGGGAATATTCCATGGAATATTCCCTGTCGGAGTCAGAAATCATTTATATTTGTTAGGTCGGTTCAACCAGTCTAAGCCGTGTATGGCAATTACGCGGGCGGTGGCCGCCCACGCTCTACCGCCCATGTATAGCCGTCCATGGCAGGCCACCCATGATCCTATATATACATGACTTCTGCACTACCTAAGACACCGAGTTGAGCCAGCATACCTCTACCTTGTATCTCCCTATCTAGAGTTGTCTAGATCACCATTTAAGCTCTACCTTGAGAGCGCACGGGTGGACAACGCCATCATCTTTGTACTTGCTGCTAGTAGAAAATTGTTGAGATTCTCCTATATCTGTTATCTTCTCTGTTATTGCTCCTGTGTTATATTGCGTAACTATTGTCTTACATTGACTTGGGAACATGATCACAAAAGTACTGATGGAATAATCAGAATTCCTCATGATAGTGTTGCTTTTCAGCATATTGATTCTACATGGCCTGAATTTGCACAAAATCCACAGAATCTAAAGTTAGGAGTTGCATTAGATGGGGTTAATCCATTCTCCATGAAATCCAGTAAATGGTCAACATGGCCAGTGGTAGTCATAAACTACAATCTTCCGCCATATCTTAGCATTAAAAAGGAACATTTAATGCTTTCACTTTTAATCCCAGGCAAAAGACAAGTTAAAGATATGAATGTATATCTTGCTCCTCTCATTGACGATCTTCAAGAGTTATGGAGAGGTATTAATGTCATTGATATATCAAAAAGCATCAATGAAAGACATATTACGATTCGTGGTATTCCGGCTTGGACTATTCACGATTTTCCTGGATATGGCGTTTGTTCAGGTATTGATGTAATTTTTTTATTCAATATGCATGTAAATAAATATGATTTAATCTAATTATATTTTTATCCTTTTCCATGATGCAGGAATATCTACTAAGGGTTATAAAGCTTGTCCATATTGTGGTGATTGGTTGAGATCAATCTATAGTAAGAATCTCAACAAAAATATTTATCTTCGACATCGACGATTCTTGCCTGATGATCATCCATTAAGATCTAAAAGAGAAGCGATACATTTTAATGGAAAGCTTGAAACAGACCAGTATCCAAAACCTATGACGCCTATGGATTGGTATAAAAAATGGACAGATGGACCTCTGATAGATCCAGAAGCAGAAATCTTCAGTGATGATTCAGATAATGAGTATGTGAACAGAGGTAAAGGGAAATTGGCACTCGCAGAGAACATATCAATATGGTATTCTTTGGAGTATTGGAAAGAGTTAAAAGTATGTCATCTTCTTGATCCTATGCATATATTCAAAAATATTGGTTATTCACTATTGCAGCATCTTCTTGGACTAAAAGATACCACAACATCAAGGAATGATTTGAAAGATCAAAAATCCAAACCAAAGTTATGGCCAATTTTTGATAGACATCGACAAGAAACGACTTATGCATCTGCTCCTTGGGTACTTACAACAAAAGAGATACAGACTATCAACAATAGAATTCAATTGATCAAGACTCCTACAGGATATGGAGCATTGTTTCAAAACATGTTTACTATGGATGATAAGAGCTTATCTGGATTAAAGACCCATGACTGGCATAACTTTTTGAAACATATTTTACCTTTGGTTATCGATGGATGTACAACGAAAGGAGTACGAGATGTGATCTATCGTCTTGGATCACTTATAAGGTAATTATGATACTTTTATATTTAATATGTATGAATATTGGATATCTTTTTTTTTTAAATAACTTCTTTACAATTGTTTTTATGATTTGTATAGGTGGATTACATCCAAAGAGATCGATAAAAATTCGATCCCACAAAAAAAACGTGAATGCAAAGAGCTACTATGTTTGATGGAAAAAGAACTTCCTACTTCATTTTTTGATATTCAAGTTCATTTACTAGTCCATCTTGTAGATGAGATAGAGATTGCCGGTGTTGTCAACACTCGATGGATGTTTTGGGTCGAGCGATTTATGGGAATACTAAAAGGTTATGTGCGACAAAGAGCAAAACCAGAAGGATCCATGGCAAAGGGTTGGATGCTTGAAGAGTGCATGTATTACGTTAGTGAGTACCTTGAAAGAGTTCATGAAGAAGCTCCACGTGCATGGACCAACGAGTCTTCTTCAAAAATAACAGATGAGGTATTATCAGGTAAGGGGGTTCCATTCTTATTTACATTTCAAGAAAAAAATGATGTTTCTACTTTTGTAGCATATAATAGCGAATGCATGCAAGCATTCGTTAGCGAGTACGAGGAACTTCAAAGTCTCCAAAGTAAAAGGCGAAAAAACAAAAGATCTAGACGTAATCTCGATAATAATGAGATTACAGATATACCTTCTTTCACGGATTGGCTATATAGTCGTTTGCAACGTGCCAACGCAAATAAAGAAGAAATCTCAGATGAGCAAAGAGAGTTAATGATAGGTTGTGAACAAAAGGTAATTTTATTAAAATATATATTTTATTTTTTTCATATATGTATGTTAGTTTCTATTTACTAATTGAATTTATTTTGCAGGCTCGAATGTTCACTAATATGTGGGCTTTTGGACAGCATATTAGAATCAAAGCCATTGATTCTTTACATAAAACAGAGGATTCTAGTATTGTTGCTTGTTTCAAGCAACTATCACGTGCTAGCTCAAAAGACACGAACCTTATAGATAGCGAACTTGGTTACGTAGGAACTATTGTTTGTATCTACGAAATTTCATTTCGTACATTCAAACAGGTAGATAAAAGTTTATAATTTTTTTTAGAGTTAGTTATTTTTTTAAGCACCTAATAATGGGACGTTTTTGTTGTTATATATTTTGATAGGTCATTTTGAAGGTTGACTGGTATCGAGCGGAGTATAAAGGTAGTAATTCTACAATAAGAAAGGAATTATCTGGGTTTTGGGCAATTGATTCTTCCAAGGTAATGCGGTCTACTAAAGAACCATATATTCTTCCTAGGCATATTGAACAAGCATTTTTTTATAAAAACCCAGATGCTCATCCTTGGTGGCAAGTCATTCATGTGCAACCTAGAGGTAGGTCATTGTTTGAACAGTTTATTGTTAGAGAGATTGAAGAAAGTCCTCTTGATGATTCAGCATCAGATACTGATACATCAACATCTGGAATAGAAATTAGACTCATTATACGTGATAATGATACTAATCTTTTTGATGAAGAGGATAATTCTCTACATGTTGATTCTACTGATGAGGAAGAGGAATTACCAGAAATAGATATTAATCCACCAATAGATGATGTGATTCATGAGAACATAGATTTAACAATAGAAGAAATAAATGAAATCAATAAGGATAATGAAGATGAGACTATATTGATGTCTTACCAAAATGATGGCAATAATGAAAACATATGAGCAGATTAGATAGTAACTTGAAGCTTCTGAATGGATATCAGATAATAGGTTTTTTTTATTAACTTGAATAACGATGAATCCTACTAGAGAGATGAAATCATGTTCTTCTAAGTTAGAACATGAAGCTCAGGGGTATGCCTAATTATTTTATATATAGCTTTATCTTCGAGGAGTAAATTTTTATCATGTATGTATGCATATGTGTGTGTATTCATGTGTATTATATGTATACATATATTAGTATGCATATATATGTATTTCATGTATATGTATGTGTTTGCATGTGTGTGATATATGTATACATGTATTCATGTACGTAATATATGCAAGTGTTTATAATTGTGTACATGTATATATGTATATGTGTCTATGTGTAAATATGTACATGTAAATATGTATGCATGTATATATATGTTTATGTGTGCATGTAGGCATGTACATGTATGTGTAAATATGTACATGTAAATATGTTAGTATGTACATATATATTTATGTGTACATTTAGGCATGTATGTGTGAAGCATAATATATCTACTCCATTTTATATTTATGTATCCTATCTACATGATGTGTATATATCTTTACATATATTATGAATCATGATCCTCGTTGATTCGAGTAGCTATATATAGAGGCATAAGGTTGGGAGGAGAGACATCTCTCTAGTAGGACGTCGAAGGTGTACATATACTTCAAACATATGGCTAAAAGGTTGAATTAGAGTTTTTAAATTAGGGATTTCAAAACCCTAATATCGAGATTAGTGCTCTCTGTCTCTCTCTCTCTCTCTCATATACATACATACCGTGCATTGTCACGACGATGCGCCATAAGTGTCCGCATCTCTTTTAAACACCATTTAAGAGACCACCCTGTCCCAAACTCCGTCTCAAGTGAACTGAGCACGTACTTTTTATCCCTCTCATCATGCTCACTACAAAAATAAAAAACATAATATAAATAAAACATAAGATATATATTTCAATTTATATGTAAAACTTTTACTTACTTCCACGGTAAGTGGATAAAGCGCAGGTAAGAGTCGCATAGTGCACGCATTCTCCTCTTGAACTCCAATCCATTTCCTATGTATACAATATTCCCCTCTGGCTCTATGTCGCACTCTAGTCCTAACGTGCCTATGCATGTCCTCATAGGCAACGTCTCTGCTTTGCTATCACGTGCTGGAGGTGGTATAGGTGTCCTGAAAATAGATAGATAGAAATAAATAAAAATATGTGCTATAATATCATTAAAAAAATTTATGAAAAAAAACATACCTATGAGCAGATAGCTCTCTTCCTGCATGTGGATCCGCAGAAGAGCCCTCGTCTGATCGCGTAAGCATCTGGATCGTATAATCCAGCTCCTCATCGGACATCTCTGCATAGTCCCGCATTATGGCCCCTAGAGTATCTGACGGAACTCTTGCTCTCATAAGACTTTTTATGAGAGTGGGTTTCGCCTTTCTCTCTTTACTGGTATCCATAATACCTAACATATAAAACAAAATGGTTAGAAATCAATATATATATACGTGTATGTGTGTGTATGCATGTGTATGTGTGTGCATGCATGTGTATGTGTGTGTATGCATCATTATGTGTGTATGTGTGTAGGTATATGTGTGTGTTGTCTATGTGTATGTGTGTGTGTCTATGTGTGTGTATGTGTTTATGTATATGTATGTATCTATGTGTGTGTATGTATCTATGTGTGTATGTGTATGCATGTATGTATGCATATGTGTGTGTATGCATATGTATGTGTGTGTATGCATCATTATGTGTGTCTATGTATGCATTTGTACGTGTGTATGCATCATTGCATGTGCATGTGTCTATGTGTGTATGTGTGTGTATATGTGTGTGTGTCTATGTGTATGTGTGTGTGTTTATGAGTGTGTATGTGTTTATGTGTATGTATGTATCTATGTGTGTCTATGTGTCTAAGTGTGTATGTGTATGCATGTATGTATGCATATGTATGTGTATGCATATGTATGTGTGTGTATGCATTATTATGTGTGTCTATGTATGCATGTGTATGTGTGTATGCATCATTACGTGTGTATGTATCTATGTGTGTATGTGTGTGTGTATATGTGTTTGTATGTGTGTATGCATGTGTGTGTGTATGCATGTGTATGTGTATATGTGTATATGTGTGTGTATATGTGTGTATGCATGTGTGTGTGTATATGTGTGTATATGTGTGTATATGTTTGTATGCATGTGTGTGTCTGCATATGTATGTGTGTGTATGCATTATTATGTGTGTCTATGTATTCATGTGTATGTGTGTATGCATCATTACGTGTGCATGTGTCTATGTGTGTATGTGTGTGTATATGTGTGTGTGTCTATGTGTATGTGTGTGTGTCTATGTGTATGTGTGTGTGTCTATGAGTGTGTATGTATTTATGTGTATGTATGTATCTATGCGTGTGTATGTGTATGCATGTATGTATGCATATGTGTGTGTATGCATATGTATGTGTGTGTATGCATAATTATGTGTGTATGTGTCTATGTGTGTATGTGTGTGTGTATACATTATGACAGTGTATGTAAGCATGTGCATTATGTATGCATATAAGTATGTATGTATGCATATGCATTATGTATGCATATGCATATGCATTATGTATGCATATGCATATGCATTATGTATGCATATGCATATGCATTATGTATGCATATGCATATGCATTATGTATGCATATGCATATGCATTATGTATGCATATGCATATGCATGTGTATGCATATGCATGTGTATGCATATGCATGTAAGTATGTATGTATGCATATGTGTGTGTGTATGCATATGCATGTAAGTATGTATGTATGCATATGCATATGCAATATGTATGCATGTATGTATATGTGTGTGAATGTGTGTGAATGTGTGTGTGAATGTGTGTGTACATGTGTCTGTATGTGTGTATGCATGTGTATGTGTGTGTATGCATCATTATGTGTTTATGTGTGTGTACATGTGTCTGTATGTGTGTATGCATGTGTATGTGTGTGTATGCATCATTATGTGTGTATGTGTGTGTATGTGTGTGTGTCTATGTGTATGTGTGTGTATCTATGAGTATGTATGTGTTCATGTGTGTGTATGTGTCTATGTGTGTATGTATCTGTGTGTGTGTATGTATCTATGCATGTGCATTATGTATGCATGTAAGTATGTATGTACATTATATGCATATGCATATGCATTATGTATGCAAATGTATGCATGTATGTGTTTATGTGTGTATGTCTCTCTATGTGTGTGTATGCATATATGTGTGTGTATGTGTGTATATGTGTCTGTATGTGTGTATGCATGTGTATGTGTGTGTATGCATGTGTATGTGTCTATGTGTGCATGTGTGTGTATATACTATATGTGTGTGTGTCTATGTGTATGTGTGTGTACCTATGAGTGTGTATGTGTTTATGTGTGTATGTGTCTATGTGTGTGTATGTGTTTATGTGTGTATGTGTATGCATGTATGTGTATGTGTGTGTATGTCTCTCTATGTGTGTGTATGCATATGTGTGTGTGTATATGTGTGTCTATGTGTGTATGCATGTGTATGTGTGTGGATGCATCATTATGTGTGTATGTGTCTGTGTGTGTATATGTGTGTGTATGTGTGTGAGCATCTATGTGTGTGTATGTGTGTGCACGTCTATGTGTATGTGTGTCTGTGTGTGTATGTGTGTGTGTCTATGTGTATGTGTGTGTATCTATGAGTATGTATGTGTTCATGTGTGTGTATGTGTGTATGTGTCTATGTGTGTATGTATCTGTGTGTGTGTATGTATCTATGCATGTGCATTATGTATGCATGTAAGTATGTATGTACATTATATGCATATGCATATGCATTATGTATGCAAATGTATGCATGTATGTGTTTATGTGTGTATGTCTCTCTATGTGTGTGTATGCATATATGTGTGTGTATGTGTGTGTATATGTGTCTGTATGTGTGTATGCATGTGTATGTGTGTGTATGCATGTGTATGTGTGTATGTGTCTATGTGTGCATGTGTGTGTATATACTATATGTGTGTGTGTCTATGTGTATGTGTGTACCTATGAGTGTGTATGTGTTTATGTGTGTATGTGTCTATGTGTGTGTATGTGTTTATGTGTTTATGTGTGTATGTGTATGCATGTATGTGTATGTGTGTGTATGTCTCTCTATGTGTGTGTGTATTCATATGTGTGTCTATGTGTGTATGCATGTGTATGTGTGTGGATGCATCATTATGTGTGTATGTGTCTGTGTGTGTATATGTGTGTGTATGTGTGTGAGCGTCTATGTGTGTGTATGTGTGTGCGCGTCTTGTGTATGTGTGTCTATGTGTGTGTATTTGTGTGTATGTGTGTGTGTCTATGCGTATGTGTGTGTGTGTGTCTATGCGTATGTGTGTGTGTGTCTATGCATGTATATGTGTGTGTGTGTAAGTGTGTGTGTGCGCATACCTGTCAACCGTCTCCCTTCTCTCTCTCCCTCTCGCGCGTGCTCTTTCTCTCTCTCTCTCTCTCGATCTTGCGTTCAAGGCCCGGCACAAATGTGCCGGGAGAATTGAAATTTTTTGTTTTACATTCCAGAGCATCGCATATGCGACGCTCTGCAGTTTGCCAACGTCGCTAAGTGCGTCGCTAACTAGCGACGCTTTGGTGTTGCGTCGCATAAGCGACGCTACCGTCGCTTATGCGACGATGCTCGGCCAAAAAAAAAATCCGATTTTTTTACCGTCGCTTATGCGACGATTTCATCGCATAAGCGACGGTTTTCGTTTTTTTCCCAATTCGGGGGCGTCGCTACGCCCCCCTTTTTCTTGTAGTGCATGCACACACATACACACACACGCGCACACAAGGCAAGAACAAGGAGAGGAACAATGGAGTTCTTTGCATTAGTCAAAAAGTCTCTTACATAAGCTCAATTCACAAACAATCTAACCCCAAAAATGAGCTCTCTAGCTCTTTTTATAGTTTTCTCACTAGCTTTGGCCTTGTCCAGACCTAGTGTTCGGCCTAGTTAAAAATTAGGTTCTAGAGCCTATTTGAGGGCTCAAACGGAGTCTAAAAATTATGAAAATTGGTATGTAGCTAATTCTAATACTCCTCAAGCTCGAGGACTCCTCGGCTTGAACAAAATGGATTCTATTCTACCAAAAACGGAATTTACAATGTTTGTGTAGTGATTAAAATCACTTGAGTTGTGAATGATCCATGGAAAAAATGATTAGGCCTTGTTGCCGTATTGTGCATGACTGCTCTATTGTACCTATATGCTCTTCATATGACCTGTATGCTCTTCATATGACCTGTATGCCAACACCATCACTTGAAGATATATCCATGCCATGATAGTTTTATGTACTGGAAGGTCAGCTCATCACCTGCAATCCGGGAAATGAGGGTACACCATGACTGGTCAAGCTTAAGGCTGGGTTACCGAAAACTTTTCAAAAAGATCTACTACACTTGTTGACAGAGTTTCAAGATGTATTTGTGTGCGATTATCAAGATATGAAAGGGTTGGACCTTTGCATCTATCAACACCGTGTGATGCTAAAGCCAGATGCACGTCCAATCAAACAACCCAATTATTGCATGAAACCCAATTATGCTGCTCAAGTGAAAGCTGAATTGGATCGTTTGTTGAAAGTAGGTTTCATCCTCCCCATTGAGCATGCAGAATGGATTTCGCCTATTGTCATTGTCCCAAAGAGAAACAAGCAATTATGTATCTGTGTGGATTACCGAAAATTAAATGCGGCGACCGTGCCTGATCCCTTCCCACTTCCATTTTTGGAAACAATGCTTGAAGATGTTGCCGGACGAGAAATCTATTCCTTTTTGGATGGTTATAGTGGCTATAATCAGGTGCACATGGCTGAAATGGATATACCAAAAATTGCATTTATTACAAGCTGGGCCGTATATGCATGTACGGTAATGTGGTTCCGTCTCCGCAACCCTCTTAGTACCTTCCAACACTGCATGCAGGAAATTTTTCCCCCTACCTAACCACCTTTATGCGGGTGTATCTAGATGATTTTTCGTTATCTGGTGATGCATCGGCACACCTCTATCACTTACGGTGCTGCTTTCTAAGTCTCAAGAGTTTGGTTTGTGCTTAAATCCCAACAAGTCAGTCTTTTCAGTTTCATGTGGCAAGTTGCTTGGTCATATTATTTCACAGCAAGGCATTCAAGTGGACCCACATAAAGTGCAAGACGTGTTGAAGGCTCCTGCCCCTACGACCCAAAAGAAGTTATGTGATTCCTTGGACAAATACGCTGGCATGGGTGGCATCTTCGGTGGCTCACACATTTAGCTATACCTCTGAATCAGTTCATTACTAGCAATCCCCGGCAGTTCGTGTGGACTGAGGAGTGCCGAATTGCCTTTGATCGACTGAAAATACTTTTAACCCAGGCTCCTATACTACAAGCACCAAATTGACAGCTTCTGTTCCATGTTTTTGTGGATGCATCGAATAGTGCAATTGGTAGTGTGCTCATGCAACAACAGGATAAGCGGTTCCACCCTATTTATTATGCTAGTCGACGCTTAGCTGCTGCTGAACGAAATTATTCCATCATTGAGCGCGAATGCCTAGGTTTGGTTTATTTGGTGAAGAGATTCTAGCATTATTTATTGGGACAACCATTTACCTTTCATGTGGACCATGCATCTTTTGTTTATCTTGTCCGCCAGCAACATTTAGGGTGCCGATTAGCCAGATGGGTGCTATTGCTACAAGAATTTGATTATGAGTTTGTGCATCATCCGGGATCAGCACATGCGCTAGCAGATTTCTTATCTGGGCTTGATTCTGGTGAACTTCCCGGTGGAATTGATGATACTTTCCCTGCTATCTATATGACTGATTCAGTCCAGGATGATTGTTAGGAGCTTTCAGTGGCACCTTCGTATTATGATACTCTTATGACCTTTCTCACGAGTGGAGGATCCCCGACTAATACTTCTACTTCTGCTCGCCATAAACTGGCAATGTATAGTCGATAGTTTCAGATCATTGTAGGATAGTTGTATTACATGGATCCATGTGGTGCACTCTTATGTTGTATCCCTCCCCATGAAGTGCCTTCGATTATTGACATGGCCCATTCTACTCCTTCCAGTGGTCATTTTTCGGTCAATCTTACTTATCGGAAAATTCTACACAGTGGCTTATGGTGGCCCACTATGCAGCGTGATATTGTTGTTTATGTCAAACAGTGTGATGCTTGCCAATGATCGGGACAACCTTTACAGTGACATCATTTTCCACTACAGTCTGTCTCTTCCCTTGAACCTTTTTAGAAGTAGGGCTTGGATTTCATTGGTCCCATTACACCTCCTGCTACAATTACTAATCATCAGTATATACTTACTTGTACGGATTGTGCTACTCGGTGGGCTGAAGCTTGGGCTTTACAGTCCGCAACTATGTCAGTGGTGGTCAAATGTTTGATGACTAATGTTTTCCCTTGTTTCGGTCTTCCCTTAGAGATTGTTTCTGATCAGGGCACACATTTTGTTAATTTCTTAGTACAAGCGCTTACCCGAACCCTGAAGATTGTTCATGAATTTATCTCTCCATATTATCCTCGTGCCAATGGACTTGCTGAAAGTACCAATAAAACCCTTCTTAACATGCTAGGAAACTAGCTTTGGAATGTCCGGAGCGTTGGGATCAATTCCTTCCTTCGGTCTTATGGGCTTACCGTACTACTTACAAAGTGGCTATAGGATATACGCCTTTCAAATTGGCATATGGGCTGGAGGCTATTGCACCCATGGAGTTGGTGGTACCTATCCTAAAGGTGGCGCTGGATCATAAGCTATTGCCAGAAGAGTCCTTTCCTTTCCGGTTGGATGTGTTGCGATCCTTGGATGAACAACGCCTGGAAAGTTTTCTGACGCTACCAGAAGTGAAACTACGATAAGCTAAGACACATGATCCGTTTCTCCGCACTCCCGTTTTTACCAAAGGACAATTAGTTCTATTCTATAATGCTAAGTCTAATCGTTCAATGGGAAGGTTCAAACTTCGGTGGTTTGGTCCTTACCATATTGCGGATCACGTCGGACCCGCTACTTTCCAGTTATCCACTTTAACTGGTACTTTTCTACCTAAATCCATAAATGGATCAAAACATCATCTCTATTATGCCATGCCTTCCTCATCTTAATTACTTATTGGTATTTCTATTATTCCTTCGGTTTATCTCACTGTTGTAGCCTGACATCTCTTTCCATTATGCGTGTTTTGGTTGATCGTCTGATCGTAAAATTCCCGTTTTTATTACATAACCATGATTAGCCCCCGCACTACACGTCTGGGATTTTGTTATTGTGTGCATGTCGTTATTATGCATGCATGTTCCCAACAACTCGTGATGATTGTGTTTTCTACCTGTGCTTCCATTCGGCGTTTTTACTTAATCCAGTTCTTCACCCTCTTTTCCGCTATTGTGTTCTTGCGCTTTGTGTATTCTTTGCTGCATTTTGCATTCACATTCTGTTGCCCCCCATGGAAGCTTTAGCAGATATCACTACTTTTCATGTTGGCCTCGCTCCTGAATTGAGCGAGTTATGCACACGGGCTTTTAGCATTCGTCGAATTTCCATGGCATTTGGTCGAATGTCACCCATTCTTTGCTCAGATCATCTCTGCTATAGTCGACACTCCCCCGACAGAAACTTGTTGGCCGCTCACATGGCTCAACCCGTGCATTGTCATAATCCTAAACACCGTGGCCGAGGGATTCCATCTCCCTCAAGAAGGTAGTGTCAATGTGCCCCTCCTGTCGCTGACGACCATGAAGAAGCTCTTCCTGCATCACTCCTCTAATGAATTTGCTATTCTCTATCGTCGTGAACGAGAGTGCTCAGCCCTACAATTCCTGGTGGCTGCACTCAACCTCCAAAAACACACCTACGGTATTTCTCGACCGTTTTATTCCATGATCAATGCCAGTGCATGTGAAGCGGTTAATTGGGCCTTGTTTTCCTTCCGACGTGTTCACTGGGAATGTCAAGCGGTCTCCCAATAGATTGCGAAGGGCGACATCCCTCGGATGAGACTTCCAGATCTGCTATCCTTCCTTCTTCTAGTGATTCAACATGCACAGCCTCCTCCAATGGAGCTCTTCTATTTCACAACGAATCCATGCAGGTGATGGAGGTTGAAGACAACGACGACCTCATGCAGTTTTTTTGAGGAAAGTGTCACAAACTGAGCTCCTCAAAGTGAGCCCTAGAGCTCAAAAAATGGATTTTGTATGACAACGTTATGACCGTTCAGGGTTTAGGGGGTTAAATAGACAAACAAAACCTTTCGAGAGTTTTAATGCATTTTTCTAAGGCCTTTGTAAGTGTATGAGTATTTGAGTATGCAAATATGCCCAAAATTTAGCCTAAATTCCCAAAAAAATTACCCCTTAATTTCTTGCCGAAAATGTCTGTCTATCGCGATAGATGGTGTCTGTCACGATAGACTGGTTTGTCGCGATAGAGTGGTCTGTCGCGATAGACGGTGTTTGTCGCGATGGACTGAGTCTGTCGTGGAATTTGGTCTATCGTGATAGACAGGTGTCTGTCGCGATAGACGGGGTCTGTCGTGGGTCTCTGTCTGTCGCGATAGACGGGTGTCTGTCGCAATAGACGGTGTCTATCGTCTGTCGTGGTTTGGTCTGTCGCGATAGACGGTGTCTGTCGCGATAGACTGTGTCTGTCGCGATAGACGGTGTCTATCATGATAGATTGGTCTCTCGCGATAGACTCGTCTGTCGCGATAGAGTGGTCTGTCGCGATAGATGGTGTCTGTCGCGATAGAGTGGTCTGTCGCGATAGACGGTGTCTATCGTCTGTCGTGGTTTTGGTCTGTCGCGGTAGACGGTGTCTGTCGCGATAGACTGAGTCTGTCGTGGAATCTGGTCTGTCGTGATAGACAGGTGTCTGTCGCGATAGACGGGGTCTGTCGTGGGTCTCTGTCTGTCACGATAGACGGTGTCTATCGTCTATCGTGGTTTGGTCTGTCACGATAGACGGTGTCTGTCATGATAGACTGTGTCTATCGCGATAGACTGTGTATGTCGCGATAGACTGAAAAAACGTAAATTTTTTAGAAACTTCTAGTGATTTGGAGTGCTCTAATGATGTAGGTTCTCGTGCCAAGCATGCATTCAAAAAATATCAAGTTTTTCTGTCTGTCGCGACAGATAGAGGTCGTCGACTCGGGACCTGTGCAGAGTCTGTCGTTCCTGCGCAAGCTGCTGGAGATGGTGGTACAGCTAGTTCCTGCAACATAAGCTCAAAAAACACACCAAAATAGATCGCATGCAAGCTCTCTCTCGCTCTCTCTCACAATGAAATGAGGGAAATGAGGTGGGGAGTGGAATATGACCAAAAAACTAAAATTCTTGTGGAGATGGAGATGGAGGTGGGAGATGGTGGGGATGATGATGGTGATGCAAAAATAAGAAAAAATGAAGAAAAATAATGAAAATAAAGGATATTACCTATAACTCCAATGTCTCAACTCGACGTCTTACCGTCACATGCTCATCCTCGAAGCTCTCTCCCCGGCAACGGTGCCAAATTTGGTGTCACTCTAGCACAATGGTGAGTACCAACATGAGAAGATCCACCTCATAGTATGAAGACTATGAGCAGGTGAAGGCACAAGTGTGTGAGTGAGAAGCACACAAACATGCACACACATACTCACACACGTGCACACAAGGCAAGAACAAGGAGAGGAACAATGGAGTTCTTTGCATTAGTCAAAAAGTCTCTTACATAAGCTCAATTCACAAACAATCTAACCCCAAAAATGAGCTCTCTAGCTCTTTTTATAGTTTTCTCACTAGCTTTGGCCTTGTCCAGACGTAGTGTCCGGCCTAGTTAAAAATTAGGTTCTAGAGCCTATTTGAGGGCTCAAACGGAGTCTAAAGATTATGAAAATTGGTATGTAGCTAATTCTAATACTCCTCAAGCTCGAGGACTCCTCGGCTTGAACAAAATGGATTCTATTCTACCAAAAACGGAATTTACAATGTTTGTGTAGTGATTAAAATCACTTCAGTTGTGAATGATCCATGGAAAAAATGATTAGGCCTTGTTGCCGTATTGTGCATGACTGCTCTATTGTACCTGTATGCTCTTCATATGACCTGTATGCTCTTCATATGACCTGTATGCCAACACCATCACTTGAAGATATATCAATGCCATGGCAGTTTTATGTACTGGAAGATCAGCTCATCACCTGCAATCTGGGAAATGAGGGTACACCAAGACTGGTCAAGCTTAAGGTTGGGTTACCGAAAAATTTTCAAAATGATCTACTACAGTTGTTGACAGAGTTTGAAGATGTATTTGTGTGGGATTATCAAGATATGAAAGGGTTGGACCTTTGCATCTATCAACACCGTGTGATGCTAAAGCCAGATGCACGTCCAATCAAACAACCCAATTATTGCATGAATCCCAATTATGCTGCTTAAGTGAAAGCTGAATTGGATCGTTTGTTGAAAGTAGGTTTCATCCTCCCCATTGAGCATGCAGAATGGATTTCGCCTATTGTCATTGTCCCAAAGAAAAACAAGCAATTATGAATCTGTGTGGATTACCAAAAATTAAATGCGGCGACCGTGCCTGATCCCTTCCCACTTCCCTTTTTGGAAATGATGCTCGATGATGTTGCCGGACGAGAAATCTATTCCTTTTTGGATGGTTATAGTGGCTATAATCAGGTGCACATGGCTGAAATGGATATACTAAAAAAATTACAAGCTGGGGCGTATATGCATGTACGATAATGTGGTTCCGTCTCCGCAACCCTCCTAGTACCTTCCAACACTGCATGGAAGAAATTTTTCCCCCTACCTAACCACCTTTATGCGGGTGTATCTAGATGATTTCTCGTTATCTGGTGATGCATCGGCACACCTCTATCACTTACGGTGCTGCTTTCTAAGTCTCAAGAGTTTGGTTTGTGCTTAAATCCCAACAAGTCAGTCTTTTCAGTTTCATGTGGCAAGTTGCTTGGTCATATTATTTCACAGCAAGGCATTCAAGTGGACCCACATAAAGTGCAAGACGTGTTGAAGGCTCCTGCTCCTACGACCCAAAAGAAGTTATGTGATTCCTTGGACAAATACGCTGGCATGGATGGCATCTTCGGTGGCTCACACATTTAGCTATACCCCTGAATCAGTTGATTACTAGCGATCCCCGGCAGTTCGTGTGGACTGAGGAGTGCCAAATTGCCTTTGATCGACTGAAAATACTTTTAACCCAGGCTCCTATACTACAAGCACCAAATTGACAGCTTCTGTTCCATGTTTTTGTGGATGCATCGAATAGTGCAATTGGTAGTGTGCTCATGCAACAACAGGATAAGCGGTTCCACCCTATTTATTATGCTAGTCGATGCTTAGCTGCTGCTGAACGAAATTATTCCATCATTGAGCGCGAATGCCTGGGTTTGGTTTGTTTGGTGAAGAAATTCGAGCATTATTTATTGGGACAACCATTTACCTTTCATGTGGACCATGCATCTTTCGTTTATCTTGTCCGCCAGCAACATTTAGTGTGCCGATTAGCCAGATGGGTGCTATTGCTACAAGAATTTGATTATGAGGTTGCACATCATCCGGGATCAGCACATGCGCTAGCAGATTTCTTATCTCGGCTTGATTCTGGTGAACTTCCTGCTGGAATTGATGATACTTTCCCTGCTATCTATATGACTGATTCGGTCCAGAATGATTGTCAGGAGCTTCCAGTGGCACCTTCGTATTATGATACTCTTATGACCTTTCTCACGAGTGGAAGATCCTCGACTAATACTTCTACTTCTGCTCGCCATAAACTGGCAATGTATAGTCGATAGTTTCAGATCATTGTAGGATAGTTGTATTACATGGATCCATGTGGTGCACTCTTATGTTGTATCCCTCCCCATGAAGTTCCTTCGATTATTGACATGGCCCATTCTACTCCTTCTAGTGGTCATTTTTCGGTCGATCTTACTTATCGGAAAATTCTACACAGTGGCTTATGGTGGCCCACTATGCAGCGTGATATTGTTGTTTATGTCAAACAGTGTGATGCTTGCCACTGATCGGGACAACCTTTACAACAGCATCATTTTCCACTGCAATCTGTCTCTTCCCTTGAACTTTTTTAGAAGTAGGGCTTGGATTTCATTGGTCACATTACACCTCCTGCTACAATTACTAATCATCAATATATACTTACTTGTACGGATTGTGCTACTCAGGGGGCTGAAGCTTGGGCTTTACAGTCCGCAACTATGTCAGTGGTGGTCAAATGTTTGATGAGTGATGTTTTCCCTTGTTTCGGTCTTCCCTTAGAGATTGTTTCTGATGAGTGCACACATTTTGTTAATTTCTTAGTACAAGCGCTTACCCAAACCCTGAAGATTGTTCATGAATTTATCTCTCCATATTATCCTCGTGCCAATGGACTTGCTGAAAGTACCAATAAAACCCTTCTTAACATGCTAGGAAACTAGCTTTGGAATGTCCGGAGCGTTGGGATCAATTCCTTCCTTCGGTTTTATGGGCTTACCGTACTACTTACAAAGTGGCTATAGGATATACGCCTTTCAAATTGGCATATGGGCTGGAGGCTATTGCACCCATGGAGTTGGTGGTACCTAGCCTAAAGGTGGCGCTGAATCATAAGCTATTGCCAGAAGAGTCCTTTCCTTTCCGGTTGGATGTGCTGCGATCCTTGGATGAACAACGCCTGGAAAGTTTTCTAACGCTACAAGAAGTGCAACTACGATAAGCTAAGGCACATGATCCGTTTCTCCGCACTCCCGTTTCTACCAAAGGACAATTAGTTCTATTCTATAATGCTAAGTCTAATCGTTCAATGGGCAAGTTCAAACTTCGGTGGTTTGGTCCTTACCATATTTCGGATCAGGTCGGACCCGCTACTTTCCAGTTATCCACTTTAACTGGTACTCTTCTACCTAAATCCATAAATGGATCAAAACATCGTCTCTATTATGCCATGCCTTCCTCATCTTAATTACTTATTGGTATTTCTATTATTCGTTCGGTTTATCTCACTATTGTAGCCTGACTTCTCTTTCCATTATGCGTGTTTCGGTTGATCGTTTGACCGTAAAATTCCTGTTTTTATTACATAACCATGATTAGCCCCCGCACTACACGTCTAGGATTTTGTTACTGTGTGCATGTCGTTATTATGCATGCATGTTCCCAAAAACTCGTGATGATTGTGTTTTCTACCTGTGCTTCCATTCGGCGTTTTTACTTAATCGAGTTCTTCACCCTCTTTTCCGCTATTGTGTTCTTGCTCTTTGTGTGTTCTTTGCTGCATTTTGCATTCACATTCTGTTGCCCCCCATGGAAGCTTTAGCAGATATCACTACTTTTCATGTTGGCCTCGCTCCTGAATTGAGTGAGTTTTTGCATGCACACGGGCTTTTAGCATTCGTCGAATTTCCATGGCATTTGGTCGAATGTCACCCATTCTTTGCTTAGATCATCTCTGCTATAGTCGACACTCCCCCGACAGAAACTTGTTGGCCGCTCACATGTCTTAACCCGTGCATTGTCATAACCCTAAACACCGTGGCCGAGGGATTTTATCTCCCTCAAGAAGGTAGTGTCGATGTGCCCCTCCTGTCGCTGACGACTATGAAGAAGCTCTTCCTGCATCACTCCTCTAATGAATTTGCTATTCTCTATCGTCGTGAACGAGAGTGCTCAGCCCTACAATTCCTGGTGGGTGCACTCAACCTCCAAAAACACACCTACGGTTTTTCTCGACCGTTTTATTCCATGATCAATGCCAGTGCATGTGAAGCGGTTAATTGGGCCTTGTTTTTCTTCCGGCGTATTCACTGGGAATGTCAAGCGGTCTCCCAGCAGATTGCGAAGGGGGACATCCCTCGGATGAGACTTCCACATCTGCTATCCTTCCTTCTTCTGGTGATTCAACATGCACAGCATCCTCCAATGGAGCTCTTCTATTTCACAAAGAATCCGTGCAGGTGATGGAGGTTGAAGACAACGACGACCTCTTGCAGTTTTTTTGAGGAAAGTGTCACAAACTGAGCCCCTCACAGAGTCAATTTCAGTCTTCCTCAACCATCCAATTGCAGGATACTGCCTCTTCTGTACCTATCCTCTATGCTCCACCATCTCCTAAGGATCAAGCCATTCCAGATACTATAATGGAAGACGTTCATCCCGATGATATGGTCATTCAGCCACAGTTCCACTCTCATGAGCAAGCTCTCGACACAGTCATGGAGGTTGTGCAAGTCACAGAGAAAGCGCAAACCGAGGAAGTGTTGGTGCAATTGGATGTATAGCCTATTATGGTAACAACCGTTGTCCTACCATCTTCAGCCAAAAATACACCTCCTCCTCTTTCTCCATCCAAAGTGGCTTTATCGCCTAGCCGTCCTCCTTCGCCGCGACATTCGTTAGCCTTGTGCCATTCCCAACCCATCCCTTCCTCTCCCGATTACTCTCCCCCTTCTTCTTCCGCAACCATTTCGGCTAATCCCTCTCGACCCATATCTACCTCCATCATCCTGACGCCCTTGCTCAATCAGCCCAAAATGGGAATTACCTTATCCACCTCTCCAAGCATCTCCCTCACCACTTACAAGATGCCCATCAATCCTTGCATACGCAGTATCAGTCAAAGGTTGATTTACTCAAAGCTGATATCACGCCCCTCTAGGAAGAAGTCTTAGAAATAAAAGCAGATGCAAGCCTATTGCAGGAGCAGCTCCAAACCTTACAAGGCCAGTTGACAGAGAAGGATGCCATCATTGCAGCTCGTGATGATGAGATCAGTCAACTTAAACAAATAGTGACTGATAAGGAGGACGCTATGTAGGTTTTGGGTAATCTTTTAGATACAACGCAAAGTCAATTCATTAGAGTCGAGCAAAATTATCAAGCATTGGTCGAGAAAGCCTTACAAGCAGAAGCAGAGCTGAAGAAAGTCACTGAATAATTCTTCTAGAAAAGCAGGTCACTGGAAGAGGAAGTAGGTCAGACGATCTTCTTCTTATATTACATAAAGGGAATGTACATGAATGAACTAAAAACAATAATACAACAGGTGCAATATATAAAGCAAAGTACACAAGGAAAATCCTAATGTCCATGAATGAGTGAGCTGGCAAGAAACAAGTGTGTCATCATTCTACATAGATAAATATAGTAAAGCTCACTGTAATATCCTTGACATATATCGGCGTGACCATTGTACATGTCAGAGAAATTAAAAAGTGATATGTGTCATCCTGGATCATCGTTGGGTGTGTGTAGAAGTGTGAGAGACACACAAGACATAGCAAGATACACAGAGAAGATGGATGGTTGGAATAGCTCTCTCTATTGACGATGAACTGAACTAAGGTAAGAGCTTAATAATATCCTTAAGTACAAAGTATCACCACATATGAGTGAATCATGTATGTGGTAACATGGGGAAAAAACCTCTAGCCAGCACTAGAGTAAAAAGTGCCCATGTATAGGGAAAAGGTTCACATCAAAGCTACTCGAAGAACACATGAATGTAACAAACCCCCCTACAGTGAATGATGTGAACACATAGAGGGAGTGACATATCAGCCCCCACAAGGTAATAAGCCTAAAGCTTTGCGAAAAGCTTCAAACTTTTCATGTGGAAGAGCTTTTGGTGAATATGTCTCCCACATTATCTTCTGTACACAAATATACCAAATCATTATCTCCTACATGAAGGTGTGCTCTCACATAGTGATAATGCACCTTAATATATTTGGTACGTGCATGAAACACTAGATTTTGTGCAACAGCCAATGCACTCTAGTCTCTGACTATTAGTGAGAATATGCATAGCAGCATCAATCTCCATGCAAAGATCCATCAACAGGCGTCTCAACCATATACACACCATTGTAGCTGTGAAAACTACCTTGTACTCAGCTTCACAACTCGATGTCACCACTGTAGGTTGCTTCTTACTCAACCAAGATATGTATGAGTCTCCAATTACATATTACAATAAGAGAATAATCCGCAAAATTACTTGATGTATGGTGAGAGCTTGATCTTGTTCTACCAAGTAAAGGTGCACTCAATTTTCTGTCTTGCAAAGTTTGTTTCAACTACTTTGGCATATTTTGTGCACTCTTGATAGACATGCATTCACTATGTAAGACATCATCAATATGTACATCATGCGTTTCATTTCATGCTCATTTTCAGCCATATTTTGATGCAAATATTCAGCCATATGTGGCTGGAAATTTCCAGCAACTTTGACATTTTTTGGCTGAAAAATTTCAACCATGTTGGCTGGAAATTCTCTGTATTTTTAGATCTATTTTGCTCAAATTTTTCAGCCCTTTGAACCTCATTTGGCTGGTCTACATGGCCATAGTCAAGTGCACCATTTTGGAACAAAGTGTTATCCCTTACTTTCAGCAATATAACCAACAAATATATATTTCTTTGCCTTATCAAGTTTGTGACATTGTTGTGATGGCACAAGAGCATATGCCAAACAACCAAACACGTGCATATGAATAACCATGGGCTTATGTCCATTCCAAGCCTCATAAGGAGTGATGACTTTCAATGCTTTTGTAGGGCAGTGATTCAACACATAGTTTGCACACATGACCGCTTCCATCCAAAACTTATTAGGAAGGTGTTTTTCTTTAACTATACATTTTGTCATTTCAAGTAAAGTTCTACTTTTATGCTCGACAACACCATTTTGCTTAGGTGTATATGGCACCGTACATTGATGTGAAATACCTCTTTCACAAAGAAAAGCATTAAATGCATGACATGTATTCACCACCACGATCCGTGCATAGAGTCAAAAGCTTTTGTGAAGAAAAATTTTTAGCCATAGCTAAAAATGCTTTGAAGCAAGAAAATACCTCATTCTTTGCTCTCATAGGATACACCCATGTATGCGAGTAGCATCATCAATGAAGGTAACAACATATACATGCTTCCCAAAAGATGGAGTCTTAAAGCAAAACATACTATCAAATACAAAAGACATGAGCGAAATGAATCATGAACCATGTACAAAGAAATGAGACACATTGACATGATATTTATAAACAACAACTAGAGCACATGTATATGTGTGTATGCCTATGTATATACATGTGTATGTCAATATGTATTATGTGTGTATATTTGTATATGTGTAAATATGTGTATGCATGTGTAAAAACCCTAAAACCTTAATCCTAAAGACCTAGACCTAAAACATGTGTGTGTGTATTCTTGTGTATATATATGTGTATGTGAATATATATATGTGTATGTGTGTGTATGCATGTGTATCTATGTAAAAACCTAGACGTGAATGTGTGTGTATGCATGTGTGTATCTATGTATTATGTGTGTATCTGTGTAAAAACCTATGTGAATATATATATATATATGCATATGTGTATCTATGTAAAAACCCAAAAACCCTAATCTTGAAGACCTAGACCTAAAACATGTATATGTGTGTATGCATGTGTATATATATGTGTATGTGTGTTTATATGTGTATATGTGTGTATGCATGTTTGTATATATGTAAAAGCCAAAAACCCTAACCCTAAAACATGCATATGTGTGTATGTATATGTCACATGTGTTTATGTGTGTATGCATGTGTGTATATATATATATATTTATTTATTTATTTATTTATTTATTTATTTATTTATTTATTTATTTATTTATTTATTTATTTATATATGTTTGTGTGTGTGTATGTATGTATGTGTGTGTATGTGTGTATGTGTGTATGCATTTGTATATATATGTGTATGTGTATATGTATTATGTGGTTATATGTGTATATGTGTGTGCGCATGTGTGTATATATGTAAAAGCCAAAAACACCAATCCTAAAACCCTAACCCTAAAACATGCATGTGTGTATGTATATGTCACGTGTATGTATGTGTATGTGTATATGCATCTCTCTCTCTCTCTCTCTCTCTCTCTCTCTCTCTCTCTCTCTCTCTCTCTCTCTCTCTCTCTCTCTCTCTCTCTCTCTCTCTCTCTCTCTCTCTCTCTCTCTCTCTCTCTCTCTCTCTCTCTCTCTCTCTCTCTCTCTCTCTCTCTCTCTCTCTCTCTCTCTCTCCCTCTCTCTCCCTCTCTCTCCCTCTCTCTCCCTCTCTCTTGTGAAGAGATGGATAAGTATGTGTCTGAAGATGAAGAGGTGTTGCAAAATCCTTGATCTACACCAGCCAAATGAACTCCAGGAGTAGATGGTGGGCCCTTTTAGCTTGCCAATGGATGTATTAGACACCCTATGTACCTTGGAAGATCACTCTCAAAAAGATAGATCAAAACAGATAAGTTGGAGTTAGCTCAGAGGTGAAAACTTGCTATTCTTGGTTCATACACCTGTCCAATGTTTTACATAATTCTCTGAGCACAGCAGCAATTAGCTTAATTCCTCTTGGGGAAGTCTAGGTAGTTTAAAGAGCTAACTTTCAAGAGTAATCTCATCAAAAATAATGAACCACACACTGAGAATGAGTTTTAACAAGTGATGACATCATCCCGATTTTCACGGGCTGCTATAGAAATAGACCAGTGAGCAGAAAAATCAACATAACTCAAAATGTAGAAATCCAATGATTTTGAAAACTTGTATGGTTATACTAGACCGTAAGCTCAATCCAACAAGCTTTAAATCACTGAATTTGGATTAGTAACCACTGAGAAACACCTCTGACAAGATGAGTGAAAAAGTCGGGTACCTGACAGAGAGGTGAAGATGAACAGACCCTGTTGACTTCAAATGAACATAACTGAAGATTGCAACATCCAAATGACATGAAAATTTTTGAGCATATAGTAGACTTATAGAGATAACTTTACCAAGTTAAATCACTGAAAATGATGCACCAAGCTCAGAGAAAACATCTTTGCAAGTTGACTCAGAAAACTGAGAGTAATGGTAGTGAGTAGTACACTTCACAAGAACATGGAAAGATGAAACCAAATAATCATGAAAATGAAAGTATATTTCTTGTACAATACAATGACTTACTGATACATATGTGTGCCTTGTAATCACACCTTGATATGGCATAAAGCTCAGCTCTTGGAGGTCTTCACATAGGTCTCTCTAACCACGACTAAAACTGCCATCTATTTATAGTTGAGTTTGGGAGGCTAACTTCCCTCAATCACTCTCCAATCAATCAATGATTGATTTGATTCTCTACCTACCACAAATCACGAATTCGTGGCTCCTCTTTCCATTCTTGATCAAGTGGACTCAACCACTTAAGATTCTCTTACTTTTACATTAAGTAAACTCTTCAAAAGTTACAAGAGGTAGTTCACAAGTGAACTTTACATAGTCTTCATTTTAAGGCTTCTTTTATGACTTTGTGGGACTCAAGCCAATACTTAGGCTTGTCATAGACTTGCTCCAATAGCTCCCCCTCAAGCCAAGTATGCTTGAGGTCTTCAATCTTCCAAGATTACCTGCAAACCAATCATAGCCTTGAATTTGCAAAGCTTTGTACCATCCAATGCTTTGGTTAGAATATCTGCACATTGTTGATGAGTAGACACATATGATATTTGAATCTCTTTGCTTAGAACCTTCTCTCGTACATAGTGATAATGAACTTCAATATGTTTAGTCCTTGCATGAAAAATAAGATTAGCAGCCAAGTGAATAGAACTCATATTGTCACCAAAAATAGTTGGAGTTCCAAACTCCAATCCAAGATCTTTGAACAATGTCTTCATCCACATAGCTTCTTGTGTAGCTATGGCAAGACCTCTATATTCAGCTTCAGTAGAAGAGAGAGCAACTGTGGGTTGCTTCTTGGATGACCATGAAATAAGCTTTGAACCTGCAAAGGTAAGATAACCTGAAGTGCTCCTTCTATCTTCCTTGGAGCCAGCCCAATCTGCATCAGAAAATAGCTTCAAACCTAAATCAGATACATAAGGATAATAAAGTCCTTCATTTATGGTTCCTTTGAGATACTTGAGAATCCTTTTGGCAGCATCCATATGTGGTTTCCTTGGTGTGTGCATAAATTGGCTTAGCACACTCACACTGTAACATATATCTACTCTTGTCAATGTGGCATAGTTGAGACTACCCACTAGACTTTGATATGATGTGATGTCCTCTATGAGTTCACCTTCATGTGAGCTCAATTTGTGATTGACCTCCATTGGAGTACCTGCAATCTTACAATCTTGCATCTTGAAATTTTCCAACATGTCCTTAATGTACTTCCTTTGAGTGAGAAACAAACCATGATCTTTGTAGACAACTTCCAAACCTAGGAAGTAGGTAAGTGAACCCAAATCACTTATCTTGAACTCTTCTCTCATCTGATCTTTGATCTTCTTCATACCATCTGCATCATTTCCTGTCAATATAATATCATCTACATATACACATAGGTAGATGACCTCGGAATTACTCTTTTTAATAAAGAGTGAAGGATCTGCCTTGCTTGGTTGAAAGCCTTTGTCCTGCAAGAATGAAACAAGCCTGAAATTCCAAGCTCTTGGAGCTTGCTTGAGACCATACAATGTTTTGTTAAGTTTACACACATAATCAGGATAAACTTGATTCTCAAAACCAGGTGGTTGTGCCATATATACCTCTTCTGTTATCCAACCATTCAAGAATGCATTCTTTACATCTAGTTGAAGTATCTTCCAATTCTTGGAAGAGGCAATACTAAGCAAAACCCTAATAGTAGGCATCTTTGCCACAGGAGAGAAGGTCTCCTCATAATCAATTCCCTGAGTTTGTGCAAAGCCTTTTGCTACAAGCCTTGCCTTATACCTGTTAATTGAACCATCAGAATTCTTCTTCAGTTTATAGACCCATCTTGAGCGTATTACCTTCATGGATGAAGTCTTGGGCACCAAATCCCAAGTGTTGTTTTCCTCAAGTGCTTCAATCTCTTCCTTCATTGCATGCTTCCATTCTGTTTTTGCTTTGGCCTCTTCAAATGATGATGGCTCCTCTTGGTTTATGTCCTGTGCTATGTAGATAGAATGTTTAGTTACTAATGAGGTGTCAAACCCATACCTTTCTGGTTTTTTCTTTTCCCTCATAGATCTTCTTAGGCCATGATGTGATGATTCTGCTTCATGTCCAAGTTCCTGCAATTTTGCTTTACCTTTAGACTTCCATGCTTTGATCTTTTCCATGTGAGATTCTTCATCATCCTCTGAGGTGTCTTGTTCTTCAATCTTTGATTGTTCTCTACCAAGCTTTGGAAAATCTTCTTCAAGATCATATGGTAAATTGATCTTCCTACATGAATCTTCATACCATGAATTGTTCTCATCAAAAACTACATCTCTGCTTACCAAGAATCCTTTGTTGGTAGGGTTGTATAACCTGTAGCCCTTTTGATTGTTGTCATATCCAATAAATACACACCTTTCTGCCTTTGGATCCATCTTGCCTCTAACCTGTGAAGGAACATGAGCAAAAGCAATACATCCAAAAATTTTACAATGATCTAAGCTTGGTCTTCTTCCATTCCAAGCCTCATATGGAGTCATCCCATCAAGGGATTTTGAAGGCAACCTGTTAATCAAGTAAGTGGTTGTAGATACAGCCTCAGCCCATAAGTAATTAGGTAAATGCTTTTCATTTAACATAGACCTTGCAGCTTCAACAATTGTCCTATTCCTCCTTTCTGCCACTCCATTTTGCTCAGGAGTGTACCTTGTAGTTACCTCTCTTTTGATTTCTCTTTCTTGAAGAAAAGAATCAAACTCATGGGAGAAATATTCTCCCCCTCCATCTGACCTTAGCCTTTTTAGTGATTTACCTGTTTGATTCTCCACAAGAGCCAAATATCTTTTGAAACATGAAAAAACTTCATCTTTGTGTTTCATAAAGAATAGGATAGTCCATCTGCTGCAATCATCAATAAAGGAAACATAATACCTTGATCCAGATATTGAAGCTTCCTTGCTAGGTCCCCATACATCTGTATGAACCAACTCCAAGAGATCTCCATGCATATAACCTTTCTTCATGAATGGTAACCTGTGAGACTTTTCAAATTGACATGCACTGCACTTATAAATCATATGTTGTTTTGACAAATTAGGAAGTCCAAGTACACTTTGGTCCCGATTTGCTTTAATGACCTTTCACCAATATGTGCTAACCTTTTGTGCCATACTTCCAATTCTGTGAGTGTCTGACTACCAAAATTAAAGAGAGCAATGTTTCTAGTGTCCTGTAATTCAAATGTGAACAATCTACCTGTCTTTTCACCTTTTGCAATTCTTCTGAATCCTTGACTTGGATCTTCAACAAATGCTCCTGCTTTTGTGAACCTGACTTGCAACCCTTTCTCTACTATCTGCCCAACACTTATCAAATTCTTTGTAATGGTAGGGACATAGAGTACCTTACTGAGTAGGTTGATGTTTCCATCAGGTGCTTTGACATTGCCTATTTTCTCCACAGGATGTTTTGTATCATCTCCTGTTTGTACCTCATGCTTATTCCTTGGATCTTCTAAATCTGATAGGAGTGCCACATTTCCTGCCACATGATTTGAACAACCTGAATCTATGTAGAAAACATGCTCATCAGATTTACCTTGTGGCATAGCCATGTTCATGATGAATAATGAATCCTCTTTGTTTGAGTCTTCTGTGTAGTTATTGTAGTCTCTCCTTCCTTTGTAGCCTCCTTGATAGTTTGAATGATTGTAGTTGTTGTAGTTGCCATGGTAGTTGTTGAACCTTCCTCTTGAGTAGCCATAACTTCCTCTATTGTATCCTCTGCCTCTTTGATTCCTGGAATTCCTAAAGCAATTTTCAGTTGTATGATTAGTAAATCCACAAATAGAACATGAGTTGGAGTCTTGGGATCTCCCCCTGCCTTGTCTACCTCCTCTTCCTCTACCTCTGCCATGTCTTCCTCTACCTGCATAGTTAGCTTGATATGTACCTGCTTCATCATCCACTTTCTTTGCCTTTCCTTTGTTATCTTTAGACTTGCTTTTATCCGTGTATAAAGCTGAAGAATGATTACCTTTAGAGCTTTCTCCATTTTCGACAAGCTTTGCCTCTTGAGTAAGTAGTTGTCCAATGAGTGTGTTGAAATCAGGTACATGCATGTCCATCTACAAATCCATAGCTGTGGTGAATGCTTCCCACTTATCATCTGCCTTCAAGCCATTGATGACCTGCCTTACAATCTGCTCTTCATCTATTACCTCTCCAATGCTTCCCAACTGATCCGCTATGTCCTTGAGCTTTGTGACAAAATCAGTCACATTTTGTTTGGGAGCCTTCTTGAGAGTTGTGAACTCCAGCCATAGTTGATGCTTCCTAGCTTTGGTACTTGAAGAAAAGAAAGCTTCAAGTGCATCCCACACTTCCTGAGATGTCTTACAACTTCTAATGTGAGGCAACAAAAAATCTGAGATAGAATTGAGGAGATAAGACCTTGCAAGTGCATCCTTGGAGCACCATGTGCTCAATCTCTCTTGCTCTTCTTGTGTTGGTTGACTTTTGTTCCTAAAACTTGGAATAACTTCATCTCCACCCACATAACCATATAAACTTCTACCTTGGAGATAGGCTTCCATTCTTAATGACCAAGCTGAGTAGTTACCTTTGTCCAATTTGTCAATTGATGAAGGAAATCCATCTGCCATGTTGTCCAACCTTGCTCTGATACCACTGTGAAGAGATGGATAAGTATGTGTTTGAAGATGAAGAGGTGTTGCAAAATCCTTGATCTACACCAGCCAAATGAACTCCAGGAGTAGATGGTGGGCCCTTTTAGCTTGCCAATGGATGTATTAGACACTCTATGTACCTTGGAAGATCACTCTCAAAAAGATAGATCAATACAGATAAGTTGGAGTTAGCTCAGAGGTCAAAACTTGCTATTCTTGGTTCATACACCTGTCCAGTGTTTTACATAATTCTCTGAGCACAGCAGCAATTAGCTTAATTCCTCTTGGGGAAGTCTAGGTAGCTTAAAGAGCTAACTTTCAAGAGTAATCTCATCAAAAATAATGAACCACACACTGAGAATGAGTTTTAACAAGTGATGACATCATCCTGATTTTCACGGGCTGCTACAGAAATAGACCAGTGAGCCGAAAAATCAACATAACTCACAATGTAGAAATCCAATGATTATGCAAATTTGTATGGTTATACTAGACAGTAAGCTGAATCCAACAAGCTTTAAATCACTGAATTTGGATTATTAACCACTGAGAAACACCTCTGACAAGATGAGTGAAAAAGTCGAGTACCTGACAGAGAGATGAACAGACCCTGTTGACTTCAAATGAACATAACTGAAGATTGCAACATCCAAATGACATGAAAACTTGTGAGCATATAGTAGACTTATAGAGCTAACTTTACCAAGTTAAATCACTGAAAATGATGCACCAAGCTCAGAGAAAACATCTCTGCAAGTTGACTGAGAAAACTGAGAGTAATGGCAGTGAGTAGTACACTTCACAAGAACATGGAAAGATGAAACCAAATAATCATGAAAAGGAAAGTATATTTCTTGTACAATACAATGAATTACTGATACATATGTGTGCCTTGTAATCACACCTTGATATGGCATAAATCTCAGCTCTTGGAGGTCTTCACATAGGTCTCTGTAACCACAACTAAAACTGCCATCTATTTATAGTTGAGTTTGGGAGGCTAACTTCCCTCAATCACTCTCCAATCAATCAATGATTGATTTGATTCTCTACCTACCACAAATCATGAATTCGTGGCTCCTCTTTCCGTTCTTGATCAAGTGGACTCAACCACTTAAGATTCTCTTACTTTTACATTAAGTAAACTCTTCAAAAGTTACAAGAGGTAGTTCACAAGTGAGCTTTACATAGTCTTCATTTTAAGGCTTCTTTTATGACTTTGTGGGACTCAAGCCAATACTTAGGCTTGTCATAGACTTGCTCCAACATCTCTCCCTCCCTCCCTCCCTCCCTCCCTCCCTCCCTCCCTCCCTCTCTCCCTCCCTCCCTCTCTCTCTCTCTCTCTCTCTCTCTCTCTCTCTCTCTCTCTCTCTCTCTCTCTCTCTCTCTCTCTCTCTCTCTCTCTCTCTCTCTCTCTCTCTCTCTCTCTCTCTCTCTCTCTCTCTCTCTCTCTCTCTCTCTCTCTCTCTCTATATATATATATATATATATATATATATATATATATATATATATATATATATATATATATATATATATATATATATATATGTGTGTGTGTGTGTGTGTGTGTGTGTGTGTGTGTGTGTGTGTAAAAACCCTAATCCTAAAGACCTAGACATAAAACATGTGTATGTGTGTATGTGGGCATGCATGTGTGTCTGTGTGTTAAGAGAAATTAAAAAATAGAAGACATAGAGAAAGAGAGAGAGTGAAAGAGTATGCACATCACTTACCAAAATGCAAGAGAGAGAGAGATGTGTGTGTAGGGAGAGAGAGAGAAAGAGATGTGTGTGTAGGGTGAGAGAGAGAGAGAGAAAGATATGTGTGTATGCATGTGTATATGTGTGCATGTGTGTATGTATTATGTGTGTATATGTGTAAAAGTCAAAAACCCTAATCCTAAACCCTAATCCTAAACCCTACCCCTAAAACATGTATATGTGTGTATGTGTGTATGTATATGTGATGTGTGTGTATGTGTATGTGCATGTATGCATGTGTGTGTATACATATGTGAGTGTGTATATGTATATGTGCATGTGTATGTAATATGCATGTGTGTGTATGTATGTGTGTGTGTACATGCATATGTGTGTGTATGTATGTATGCATATGCATGTGTGTATGCACATATGTGTGTGTATACATATGTGAGTGTGTATCTATATGTGCATGTGTATGTATGTGTGTGTGTACATACAAATATGTGTGTATGTATGTATGCATATGCATGTGTGTATGTATACATGTGTGTGTACATGTATGTATGTGAGTATGAGTATGCATGTGTGTGTATGTATATGCATGTGTGTATGTAATATGCATGTATTTATGTATATGTGGGTATGCATATGCACGTGAGTATGTAATATGTATGTGTATGTATATGCATGTGTGTATCTAATATGTATGTGAGTGTGTATGTAATATGCATGTGTATATGTAATATGTATGTGAGTATGTGTATGCATATGTGTGTGTATGTATGTATGCATCTCTCTGTCTATCTCATTCTCTTTCTATTTCATATATCTCTCTCTTTCATCTCTCTCTCTTTCACTCTCTCTCTCTTTCACTCTCTCTCTCTATCTCTCTCTTTCATCTCTCTCTCTCTCTCTCTCTATGTTTCTCTAAATCTCTCTTTCTTTCATCTCTCTCTATCTCATTCTATATCAATCGGAAACAAAACAATCAGTTACCTCGATGTAATTGTTTGGAGCGTTATCATCAAAGTTCACTGAATGTTGTCCTTCATCGAATTCCAAAGAACTGACACCAAAAATCTCCTGCAAAACTAAAGAGAAGAGAAATTAGAAAAGGGAAAACACAAAGAAAGAGAAAGGGTGCTACAATATGTGTGATACTTACCAAAATTTGACATCTCTCAACTTGTTTCATCTCTCTCTCTCTATCTCATTCTATATCAATCAAAAACAAAACAATCACTTACCTCGATGTAATTTTTTGGAGCGTTGTCGTCAAAGTCCACCTAATGTTGCCCTTCGTCGAATTCCAAAGAACTAATGCCAAAAAGCTCCTGCAAAACTAAAGAGAAGGGAAATTAGAAAAGGGAAAACACAAAGAAAGAGAAAGGGTACTATAGTATGTGCGATACTTACCAAAACTTCAGACCTAGAGAAATAGAGAGGTGTGTGTAGAGAAAGACAAAGAGAGAGAGAAAGAGAAAGATGTGTGTATAAAATATGCTCAGAATGTAGTTCGCACGTGCAAACTCAACAGTTGCAGACTTTGGTTCAAAATGCGAGCAAACGTCGAATTTTTGCTCTCGGGTCCGATTAAAACATTGTGTCGGTATACGCATCGGTATAGGTGTTGCTATAAGCATCAGTAATTTCCAATAAATTACCGACAACTATAGCAATGCTCATACTATCGGTATTGCATCCATGGTCTTTCAAGCATTTCAACAATCATACCGATGCCGAGACATGACCGTCAGTATGGACAATGTCGCTATGCCCCTCATATGTTGTAGTGATCATTAGAGGAATGAGTGGAACAGGAAGGTTGAGGCTTTGGTTTTGATGAACCCAAAGCTAAACCATACTTGCGTTTTCCCTTTTGTGAGATAGCAAGTGCTTGTGTTCCCTCAATCAAACCACTCATATTCACTCTAGATTGCTCTTCTTGCAAAAGAAGAGAGACAACCTCATCAAATGCATACATATTAGAATTCCCTTTTGCAACCAAATGGAGTGTAGTAGCAAAGCTTTGAAAAGATTCTGGTAATCCTTTCAACAATGTAGAAATGAGTGATGCATCTAGAATAATCTCACCTATGTTTGCCAATTGCTCTTTCAAGTCCTTGATGCATGTCACATACACATCCACCAACTCATTTTCAGCCATACATACATCCTCAATTTGCTTCCTCAAGTATGCAACACGTGCTTCATTATGCACGGCATACAAAGAAGCAAGAGTGTCCCATGCATGTCTTGATGTAGAACATGACCGAATGTGTGGAACTATGTGACGCTTCACAAAAAGGGTAATCAATGCATGAGTTTGAGCATCTTTTCCATCCCATCTAAGCTGGTCGTGTGTAGCTGGAGAAGGAGAAACCATTGTACTCGAAGAAGAAGCTCCATCTATGATAGTAGATTGTGAAGTAGAAGAACCTTTCGGTCTTCGATCTACATCTGCCACTATGTTCAAGAGCTGTTTTGCAACAAGAAAATGCTTCATCATGTAAGACCACATTGGATAGTTGGTCCCATCAAGTTTATCTTCAGCTTGAAGCATGCAAAACAAGTCATTGTTACCCGCCATTTCACTAAGGAATGAGAATGTGACAAAATCTTTACTTCCACGAAAGCTAAAATGAACGCTGAAATTTCAACTCACAAACCGTCACTCTGATGGCGATTTGGACTACACAAATGGATTTGAAATGGGGGTAAAACCCCAACGCATCAGGTCGAAATGTTTCTTCATCGCTAAAATTCACAATTCTAAGCTGCAAAGTCGATTTGCACTATTAAAAGTGCACGTACACCACGATCTGAAAAACTAAAACTTGAGAAGGAGTTGAACGTGCTTTGATACCACTACTGGGTGTGTGTAGAAGTGCGAGAGACACACAAGAAGCACGCACAAGGAGCACAAATGCAGCAAGACACATAGAGAAGACGGATGGTTGGAATAGCTCTCTCTATTAACAATGAACTGAACTGAGGTAAGAGCTGAATAACCACCACATATGAGTGAATCATGCTTTTGCTACCAATCATGCTTTGTACCTGCTTATGCTACCATCAGCATTGTGCTTTACCTTGTAAACACATTTGCAGCCTATTGGTTTCTTTCCTTGCGGCAATGGAACCAGCTTCCATGTATCATTTCCATAAAGTGGAGCCATCTCCTCATCCATACCTTTTTCCCAATCTACAGTTCCAATTGCAGCTTCAAAGTAAGAAGGTTCAACATCTTGTATTACCTTTGTCATGTAGGCACAATGGCGAGCCATATAACTGTCATACGTCAATCGTTGCACTGAATTCTGCATCCTCCCAGATCTTCTTGATCCTGGGTCACTTCTCCTTGTATCATTTGCATGTGCCCTTCTTAGTCCTAGAGTCTTCATAGAGGGAAATCCAAGTTCCTCACCAAGACTCTTTTCTGAACCACTTGAATCTCCATCAACGTCTTCAAAGCCTGCACATGTTTTACTACCAAAAGAAAGCTTTTCTTTACCTTTCTTGGATGTATTTGATGAATTTGCTGGACTGAAATTTCCACACAATCTTCCACTCCATGGATTTGAGTTGGAACTATTGCTTGGTGATGCATCCAGTCCACTCAAAACTTGAGATTTTACACTTGATTTTTCAGCATTTTCTTTGTCATTTGGTTCAAGATTCAATCCTTCTTTGGCATCCACATAAAAGCTTGACATTTCATCAAATACCACATCTCTGCTCACCTTTATCTGTCGTGTGAGTGGGTTATAACATTTATATCCCTTTTTCTCATGGGAGTATGCAATGAAGACACACTTTTCTGCTTTTGGATCAAGCTTCGTCCTAAATTCATCTGGGACATGTACATATGCAATACAGCCAAAAACTTTCAGATGTGATAAGTTTGGCTTTTTACCTGTAAACTTCTCTTCAGGTGTAATTTGATGTACAGCAACAGTCGGAGTCCTGTTCATGACGTATACAGTAGTATGCACAGTTTCTGCCCAAAAACAATGAGGCATATTCTTCTCAGCCATCAAGGCTCTTGCTATTTCTGCAATATGTCTATTTTTGGATTCAGCAACGCCATTCTGTTGCGGTGTGTACCTGCATGAAAATTGGCGCCGAATTCCATGATTTTTTAGAAAACTGTTGAACTCATTTGATATGTATTCACCTCCTCCATCAGATCTTAATGTCTAAATGTACTTCCCTGTCTTCTTTTCCACCATAGCTTTAAAATTTTGGAAGTGAGTGAACACCTCACTCTTCTCTTTCATGAAATATACCCATACTTTGTGTGTATGGTCATCAATGAAAGTAACATAAAACCTACAACCGCCCATAGATGTGGTCTTTGTTGGACCCCAAACATCTGTATTTACTATCTCTAGTACATGCTCACTAACATGCTTGTCATGTGGAAATGATGCTCTTGACTGTTTACCAAATTGACATGATGCACATACCTTTTGCATTTCTGCATTTTTGAAATTTGGTAGTCCATGGACAATCTCCTTTGACTGCATCAATTTCAGCCTTTGCAAGTTTGCATGTCCGATCCGTTTGTGCCACATCTCTATATCTGCAATAACTCATGCACCTTTTGCAAACATGGCTGCATTCATTTCAAGAATCTTCACATTTAAGGTGAATATCCTACCCACTTTGTTTCCTTTGGCAACCAATCATCCATTCTGTTTGTATTCCTCTACATATAATCCATCAGCATTGAACCTGACTTGTAATCCCTGGTCAACCATTTGTCCAACAGAAACCAGATTCTTTGTTATATTTGGAACATGCGGCACATCAGCAAGATGTTTTACCTTTCCATCCTCCATAGATAGTGCTATGTTTCTTGTATGCTGAATAGGATGTGATGTGTCATCACCTGTTTCAACATATCCAAGAACTGGCAATTTCTGCAAAGTACTAAACCATTCTCCATGACTAGTCATGTGATTTGAAGCACTTGAATCAACATACCAGACATTGTCATTTGATTTTGAAACACCAACAGACATCGTATTCATCATGTGATCTTGAACCATAGACAGCTTCTCAGAATCATCTCCACTTGTGGATGCATAGTTGTTTTGTTGCCTTCTGTTATTTTGATTCTTTAACCTGGCAATCACGTTCAAAGTGTCCAGGTTTACCATAGTTCCAGCATCCTTTACTATCATTACCTAAATCATTTCTTTGGAAATTTCTGTGACCTCTTTGGCTCCCCCTGCCTCGAAACTGTCCTCTTCCTCCTGCATGATTTTGTTGTTGACCTTGGTCTTGGTTAGTGTTTCCTCTTCCACTTCAGAAACCTCTACCTCTGCCTCTTCCTCTGCCAGAGTAGAATACCTACTCAAAACTAGGCTTTCCTTGGGAGTTTGAATCCTCACCAAGATTCTTTTCTTCAACAATTAGCATAGATACCAGATCACCACTATTTGGAATATTTTCCATGGTCTGTATAGAAGTTTTGAACTGCTTATATGTAGCTCCTAAACCACGAAGACACACTTCCACCTTATCATCATCATCTACATTCACGCCAATAGATGCAAGTGACTCACATATGCTTTTGATTTTCAGGGTATAGTCACTTACCGACATGCTCTTTTTCTCCAAGGTATGCAGCTCGTTCTTGAGTTGCAATTTCTATGCCTTTGTATTGGTCTCATACAATGTGACCAAACTATTCCAAGCCTTTTTCGGAGTCTTGGCATCCTGTACGTGCCCAATCATGCTATCCTGTATGCTAACAGATAGCCAATACATTACCTTTTGTGCTCCTTGATTCCATTCCTCATATGCTCTTATCTGTTCTGTAGTTTGATTCCTCTCTGGTAACTGTGGAGCATTTTCATTCTCTCCTTCGATGTACTTCTAGTAGCCTTTTCCCATCACGAAATTTGTCATTCTGAATCTCCAAGCATGGAAGTTGTTCTTGTCTAGCTTATTGCTCATAAGTTGACTCATTCCATTTGCGTTTGCCATTTCTGCAGCAACTCACAACACTGCAAAACACTACAAGCAGCACTTCTGCTTGAACACTATCGCACTATGGCGTGATAGTTCAATCTCAAAAAAAAACACAACTTTTGTGTATCAACAGTACACAAAATCTCTTGAAATTCTGGATCTGGAATATAGGAGTGTTGTGGAACACGGAGCAAGTTATAGTTTCTAGAACTGACTTGTTTTTTTTGTGGGCCCCTCCTTGCGGGCTCGAAACAGAGGTCGAGATGGCTCCGAAACTTCGTTCTGACAAAACAGAGGTCTTCTACCTTCATACCAATTTTCGTAGCAAATAGAGGTTGTTTGTGAATCGTGTTTTCTCCATGCCTTGCTGCGTACTCTTCACCGTCGCCTTATCCATGAGCTCTCTATAGCCATGCTGGCTCTGATACCATGTCACAAGGAAGGAGATAAGGAAGAGATCTCACACACACACTCTCACTTTCAAGGAGAAGCACACACATAGATTGAGGCAAGGAAGAATGATCTTCTTCTTCTTCTTCTTCTTCTTCTTCTTCTTCTTCTTCTTCTTCTTCTTCTATTACATAAAAAGGAATGTACAAGAATGACCTAAAAAACAAGAATACAAAAAGTGCAATATATAAAGATCAGTACATAAGGAAGAACCTAATGTCTGTGAATGAGTGAGCTTGCAAGGAACAAATGTGCCATCACTCTCGGTAGATAAATCTAACAAAGCTCAATGAAGTATCCCTGACATATACCGGTATGACCACTATACATGTCGTAGAACCGAAAAACTGGTACGTGTCATCCTAGATCATCACATGTTGAGCTTGATATCTCAATAGCTAATATGTCTGTTTATTTGATGAACAAGTGCACAATAGCTGGAGTGCATAATTTAACTCTAGAGGAGGTTTATTCTGGTAAGAAACCTGACCTTACACATCTCAAAGTTTTTGGATGTGTGTGTTATGTTCACATCCCTCAAGAACTAAGGACAAAGATGGAGGCAAAGTCAGAAAAATGTATTTTCATTGGATATTCATCGGAGCAAAAGGGATACAGGTGCTACAATCCAGTGACAAAGGACCTACGAGTGTCACGAGATGTGGTATTTGATGAGCTAAGACCATGGTTTGGCGACAAAGGGAAAGAGAAGATCCTTGAAGAAGATAGATGATGGAGGTGCTATCTAAGAAGAATTTGAGCAAACAAATACTCAAATGTCAGGTCCATAAGCTTCTACATAATATGGAGAAGGCTCAACATGGAAGGGGAGACTAAGGAGTCATTGCTCATCACCAACATTAGGTTATGGAAGATTTGAAGCTGAAAGTGATGCCCAAAATAGTGATTCAAATGCAAGCAAAGAAGAGTATGAAGAGGTGATTACACCAAAGGTAAAGTTGAATCGGTTGAAGAAGCAATATTCAAAAGAAATGAAAGAAGGTCTTCAAGAGTAAGGTATCCAATTCAAAAGCTAAGCCATGATATTTTTATTGCAAAGCATTTCGCATATATGACACAAGTGGTCAAGGACAAAGAACCGGATGCATATGAAGAAGCACGTACACAAAAAGAATGGGAAGAAGCTATGCAAGAAGAGATAAAATCTCTCAAAGATAATCACACATGGGAGCTAGTTCCAAATGCTGAAGGTATGAAGATTGTTCCAAATAAATGGGTGTTTAAAACAAAGAGAAATGCTAATGGTTCTCTAGCTAGGCATAAAGCTAGACTAGTAGCAAAAGGATTCAAGCAAACTCACGACATGAACTATGAAGACACTTTTAGCCCGGTTGCAAAGATGGGAACAAATAGAACCTTGATTGTAGTGAGTGCAGCAAGGATATGGACATTGCATCAACTTGACATAAAAAATGCTTTTCTCAATGGAGAACTTCAAGAAGAGGTATACATGAGTCAACCGATTGGATTTGACGATTAAAAGCATCCAGATTTTGTTTGTAGATTGAAGAAGCTTTGTATGGGCTAAAGCAAGCACTACGTGCTTAGAACCAAAGATTGGTTGAGTACCTCACAAGGTGTGGGTATAGTCCAAGTAGTGCAGATCCCTCTCTCTACAGGAAGAAAGAAGAAGGCAAACAGGTATACATTTGCATATATGTTGATGATCTCGTCATAACAGGAAGTAATGTTGCAGGAATACAAGAGATAAAAAGAAAACTCGGTAAGGAGTTTAAAATTTTAGATCTTGGTGAGCTGAAATTTTTTTTGGGCACTGAGGTAGTTTATGGGAAAGATTGCATCTACTTGATGCAAAGAAGGTACCTACTGGATGTTCTTTTCAAATTTGGAATGAGTTAATGCAAACCACTCACTCAACCTATGGACACAAATGTGAAGCTATGCTCAAATGATGGAGAGAAGTTACATTATGTAACTACATACAAGAGTATTATAGGTTCATTAATCTATGCTATGATCACAATACTAGATTTGTGTTATATCATTGGAGTCTTTCTCAATTTATGCAAGCTCCAACAAGTGAACATTTAAATTCAGTCAAACGAGTGTTAAGATATGTGAAGCACACAGTCAATCATGCCTTGTTTTATAGATATCATGAAGAATTGCAAGTAAAGGGCTTCAGTGATGCTGATTGGGCTTGTTTGAAGGAAGATAGAAGATCCACTTCAGGTTATGTATTCATGATAGGTAGCAAACCTACCACATGGAGCTCGAAGAAGCAAACTACTGTTGCACTATCATCTATAGAAGCTGAATATAGAGGATTGGCCTTTGCAACTTGTGAAGCTATGTGGATTAAGAAGCTTTTGGCTGATCTTGATGTGCAGGTGGAGACCATTCCAATTTATGGTAACAACATGTCAAGCATTCACTTGACAAACAATCCAATGTTTCATGCACGAAGTAAGCACATAGAAGTGCATTATCATTAGGTTCGAGAAAAAATTTTGAGCAAGGATGTAGATATAAAGTTCATTAGAACTAATGACCAGGTTGCAGATATGTTTACAAAGTCTTTAAATGCTTCTAAACTAAAGAGGTTCAAGGATGAAATCAATTTGTAGGATATGGCTGAAGGTGCAAGCTCACATGTGAGCTTGAGAGGGAGTGTTAAAAATAAAGAAGCAAGGTCGTATATATTTTTGCAAAAATGATTTTCTTCAAATAGAAGAAAAATACACAAAAGAAAAATGGAAGCATTCAGTTTAGCAAGTAGTGGAGGCCAAAAGAGAATCAAATCCAAAAACTGAATTGTAAGAGGAGTGGCTATCCAAAGTAGTGGTGAAGTTATGGAGAAGACCTCTCAAACTCATCATGAGATCTCATGGTCATTTGGGTACAAAAGAGGCAAGGGAGGAAACTCAATAATAGAGGAAGGAGGCGTGCAAGTCCCCTTGTAGGTAGTTCATTTGGTTTGAGTCATTTTGTTCTCTTCACTCTCATAGACTATGTCCAACTGCATACCAATTTCTAGGTAGCCTTCTTGTGAGAGTCATATCTCTCAATGCATGTATCAGTTCTTAGAGTTTAAATATTCATCTGAAAGCTTATCATGAGTACTTCCTCTATCTAGAAGAAATTTATCAAATTCATTATGACTTGTGAGTTATTCAATTTTTAGTGAAGTCCAGTTTTTAGCCTAACTGAGTGGATAGGTAGCCTATTTTGAGGCAAAGAGTTTTCATACCAAACCTACTCCAAATTGAGTGTTTGATAGCACATTTGAAAGCTATACACGTAAAGTTTGAGTGAGCAAAGTTTCAAGTTCATTGCATGTTTCAAATGATACCAATTTTCATTTGAAGGTTCAGCTGTTGTTAAAAGTCTTGATCCTGAGAAGGTCTTCTACACTTCACTGCGAATAGGAGAGGAATTCTCCAACAAAGTCCCTGTTCAACCATTTGTCCAAAAGAAACTAGATTCTTTATTATATTTGGAACATGCTGCACATCAGCAAGATGTTTGACCTTTCTGTCCTCCATAGATAGTGCTATGTTTCCTGTATGCTCGATAGGGTGTGATGTCTCATCACCTATTTCAACATATCCAAGAACAAATTTCTTCAAACTACTAAAGCATTTCGCATAGTTGGTCATATGATTTGAAGCATCTGAATAAACATACCAAACATTACCATTCGATTTTGAAACATCCATAGACATCGTATTCATCATGTGATGTTGGTACATGAACAGCTTCTCAAAATCATCTACACTTGTGGATGCATAGTTGTTTTGTTGCCTTTTATTATTTTGATTCTTCAAGTTACAATCACGTTCAAAGTGTCCACGTTTTCCATAATTCCAACATCCTTTAGTGTCATTACCTCAATCATTTCTTTGGAAATTCCTATAGCCTCTTTGGCTCCCCCTACCTTGAAACTTGTGAAGAGATGGATAGGTATGTGCTTGAAGATGAAGAGGTGTTGCAAAATCCTTGATCTACACCATCCAAATGAACTCCAGGAGTATATGGTATTAGACACCCTATGTACCTTGTATTAGACACCCTATGTACCTTGGAAGATCAGTCTCAAAAAGATAAATCAAAACAGATAAGTTGGAGTTAGCTCAGAGATGAAGAACTTGCTATTGTGGTTCATACACTTGTCCAATGTTTTGCATAATTCTCTGAGCACAACAGCAATTAGCTTAATTCCTCTTCAGGAAGTCTATTTAACTTAAAGAGCTAACTTTCAAGAGTAATTTCATCAAAAATAATGAACCACACACTAAGAAAGATGTTTAACAAGTGATGACATCATCCCGATTTTCACGGGCTGCTATAGTAATGAGACCAATGAGCAGACAAATGAACATAACTCCCGATTTAAGAATCCAATGATTATGAAAATTTGTATGCTTATACTAGATAGTATGCTGAATCAAGCAAAGCTTTAAAGCATTGAATTTGGGTAAGTACACACTGAGAAACAGCTCTGACAAGATGAGTAAAAAAGTCAGGTACCTGATAGAGAAGTGAAAATGAACAGACACTGTTGACTTCAACTGAAGATTGAAACACCCAAATGAAATGAGAATTTGGGAGCATATATTAGACTTATAGAGCTAACTTTAGTAAGTTAAATCACTAAAAATGATGCACCAAGGTCAGAGAAACCATCTCTGCAATCTGACTGAGAAAACTGAGAGATATGGCAGTGAGTAGTACACTTCACAAGAACATGGAAATATGAACTCAAATGATCATGAAAATGAAAGCTTGTACAATACAATGGACTTACTGATACATATGTGTGCCTTGTAATCACACCTTGATATGGCATAAAGCTCAGCTCTTGGAGGTCTTCACATAGGTCTCTCTAACCACGACTAAAGCTACCATCTATTTATAGTTGAGCTTGGGAGGCTAAATTCCCTCAATCACTCTCCAATCAATTAGTGATTGATTTGATTCTCTACCTACCACAAATCACGAACTCATGGCTCCTCTTTCCCTTTTTGATCAAGTGGACTCAACCACTTAAGATTCTTTCACTTTTACATTAAGTAAAGTCTTCAAAAGTTACAAGAGGTAGTTCACAAGTGAAATTTACATAGTCTTCATTTTAAGGCTTCTTCTATGACTTTGTGGGACTCAAGCCAATACTTAGGCTTGTCATAGACTTGCTCCAACAAAACTGTCCTCTACCTCCTCCACGATTCTGTTGTTGGCTTCAGTCTTGGTTATTGTGTCCTCTTTCACTTCCGAAGCCTCTACCTTTGCCTCTTCCTTTACCAACGTAGAACACTTGCTCAGAAATAGGTTTTCCTTGGGAGTTCAAGTCCCCACCAAGATTCTTTCCTTCAATAATCAACATGGACACTAGACCAGCAAAATTCAAAATATTTTCACTAGTGTGAATAGATGTTTTGGACTGTTTATATGCAGATCCTAAACCACAAAGGCACACTTCCACCTTATCATCATCATCCACGTTCAAACCAATATATGCAAGTGACTCATATATGCTTTTGATTCTTAGTGTGTAGTCACTTACCGACATGCCCTTTTTCTCTAGTGTATGCAGCTCATTCTTGAGTTGCAACTTTTGTGCCTTTGTATTGGTATCATGTTATCATGTATGTTTATAAATAGCCAATACATTACCTTCTGTGCAACTTGATTCCATTCCTCATATGCTCTTAACTAGTCTACAACTTGAACACTATCGCACTTTGACATGATAGTTTGATCTCAAAAAAACACAACTTTTGTGTATCAACAATACACAGAATCACTTAAAATTCTAGATTTGGAATATTTCATTGTTGCCGAACAAGATGCAAGTTATATTTTTGCAAACCGACCTAGTTTTTTTGTGGGTCCCACCTTGCTGGCTCAAAATGGAGGTCGAGATAGATCTAAGGTTGTTGTGAATCCAACTTTCTCCATGCCTTCTCTTATACAAGAATCTTCATTTTCGACCTTCTCCACAAGCTCTCTACAGCCGCACACTAGCTTTGATACCATGTCACGAGGAAAGAGATAAGGAAGAGAGCTTACACACACACTCTCACACTCAAAGAGGAGCACATACACAAATTGAGGCAAAGAAGAATGATCTTCTTCTTCTTCTTCTTCTTCTTCTTCTTCTTCTTCTTCTTCTTCTTCTTCTTCTTCTTCTTCTTCTTCTTCTTCTTCTTCTTCTTCTTCTTCTTCTTCTTCTTCTTCATCTTCTTCTTCTTCTTCTTCTTCTTCTTCTTCTTCTTCTTCTTCTTCTTCTTCTTCTTCTTCTTCTTCTTCTATTACATAAAAGGAATGTACAAGAATGACCTAAAAACAACAAGTGCAATATATAAAGAACTGTACATAAAGAAAATCCTAATGTTCGCAAATGAGTGAGCTGGCAAGAAACAAATGGGCCATCACTCTCGGTAGATAAATCGAGTAAAGCTCAATGAATTATCCCTAACATATAATGGTGTGACCACTATACATGTCAAAGAAATGAAAAAGTGATACGTGTCATCTTGCTTCATCTTTCATTTCCACTTTTGAGACAACTTCCACTACTTTTGTGTTGACTCTTGTTCACCCTTTCTCACCCACACCTTCTTCATTTCTAGAATAGGTGGGTTTTTGCATTAGTCGATCAGCATGGTGGGAGGCGCTCATCCTGATTTATGTTCCTTCTATGGTTGTATCTTATGCCTTTCTTGTTAAGATTCCCCACTATACACTCAATACTCCACCCTCAAATGACCACAAATGATCCATGGTGCTCTAAATTGTAAGGCCCCCATTATGAGGAGAAGCCACTATGAGATCCCAGACATTTGTGGAACCCTAACTTCCAAGTTTGATGAGTTCTATGTGTGAATATTGATGATAATAGATCATCTTTGTGATCCTAACCATTAATTTAGGTAGTTCATAAACTTCTGAGCCACTGGGTAGTCATTCAAGGTGAAAATAAAGGCCTTGTGGTTTTGTGTGGTTTTTCCATGGAACCTCAATGGGGGGAGTGCAAAAGGGGGCTTGCCCCCTTCTAAAGCGTCTGAGGGGCCTATCCCCTTAGCTCGTAGGGCCAAGATGATAGGACATTTGTTAATGGAGATATTTCTAGATTGTATATTTTTTCGAATATTTTGTATCTCCCAATTACGTTTATCTATATAGAGTCCCCTTGTAAAAGGTATATAAGCATGGTCCATGTTGAGCTTTACGTAGCATTGCGCACTACTAAGCCTTTGATCTAGAGTTTGTGTAGATCACCATCTAAGCTCCACATTGGGAGCACATGGCTGGATAGCACCATCATTGTGGCTTCATTTCTCTTTGCAATTTGAGAACTTGACATCTCTATCTCTTAGTCTACATCTATCTTTGTTTGCATTTTTCTCTCAACTCTATTTACTAGTCTATTCTGTTGTGTTATTATTTTCTTACATGGTACCATAGCTCAAGAGATTGTTAGTGGTGTACAATCAAAAACATAGAGGTTGCAAAGGCCTCAATGACAAACGAGAGAAGATTCCAAGTGGTGCATCATCATCTATGATTGGAAATCAAGGTGGTTCATCAAAAGGAGCAAGTGAATCACAAGTAGGAGCAACAATGATGTTGGTCATCCCAATGTTGTAGGTACAACCACTAGCCTTCACAAAAGGTAAACTTCATGGTACAAATTACACCCTATGGAAGTTTAAAATCACTTATATCATTTGATTCGTATGAACTTATAATTCCTCTTGATGATGATCTTCTACATGCTTGGAAACATAGAAATGTAGATGCACTCTTTGCTCTAGTTACAAATGTTATTGATCCTATTATGACTCTCATTCATCATACTACTAAGTCTCTTGAGGCATGGAACATATTGAGAAATTGATATGAAACTCCTAATCAGACATAAATTCATGACTTGGAGAATCAGCTAGGATGATTAATGTTTGTTGATGGGGAGACTACAAAGGTGTTCATCACTTGCATAAACAATCCATAAGATCAAATGGCAAAAGGAGGTGTACAAAAGTCAACCAAGGATCTAGGTTCGCATTGTCTTTGAATCTCTCCACCAAAATCTGATGGTTTGGTAATCGCTCTTAATAATCAAATTAGACCTCAACCTCTAACTTTTGAGGGATTCAGTGCCTTACTCATGGAGGAGGATATGCGGCTCAGTGCAAGGAGCGGTGGCAACAAAGGAGATGTCGCATTCATAGAAAATCACAAAGCAAGCAAAGTGGACTCTTTAAAAGATGGAGACAAAAATAAGAATGACAAAAAGAAGTTCAAGGGAGAGTGTTTCCACTACAAAAAGAAAGGCCATAGAATTCAATATTGCTACATCAAGAAGGCAAAAGAGAAAAGTTACTCTTCAAAAGGTGGAAATGGTGAGTTTGCCAACATTGTAGAAATAGAGCTTGAGTTATTTTTTATGATAGAGGAGGTATGCTCCTCAGCTGAAGTTCCAAGAACAAATGACTCATAGTGTTGGACAATGATGCCTCTCATCACACGATGAGCAAAAAAGACCTTTATAGCTCCTTACAACCTTTAAAGGAACCCATCAGAGTAAAGATAGGAAACAATGCAAGATGTCCTATAGAGGGTGAAGGTATTATTTATTTCATTAACTCTAACAGGAATATCAGAAAGCTTTCAAATGTGTTGTATGCTCCACAATTCAAATGAAATATACTTTTAGTAGCTTCTATAACTGATCAAGTTCATGAAGTATTCTATGAAGGGAATTGTGTTTTTCCACAATTCTATGAAGAGAATCGTGTTTTTCATGATCCTATGAAGAGAATCGTGTTTTTCCACGATTTTGTGAAGAAAATCATGTTTTTCCACGATTCTATGAAGAGAATCGTGTTTTTCCACGATTCTATGAAGAGAATCATGTTTTTCATGATTCTGTAAAGAAAATCATGTTTTCCACGATTTTGTGAAGAGAATCGTGTTTCTCACGATCCTGTGAAGGGAATCGTGTTTTTCCATGATTCTGTGAAGAGAATCGTGTTTTTCACGATTCTGTGAAGAGAATCGTGTTTTTCCATGATTCTCTAAAGAGAATCGTGTTTTTCCACGATTCTGTGAAGAGAATTGTGTTTTTCCACGATTTTGTGAAGAGAATCGTGTTTCTCACGATCCTATGAAGGGAATCGTGTTTCTCACGATCCTGTGAAGGGAATCGTGTTTTTCCACGATTTTGTGTTCCCTCACAATCGTGATTGCTCACAATCGTTGGAAACACGATTTTCAAATGAAAATCATATTCAGGGAATCACAATTTTGTGTTTGATTATGGAATTGTGATTTTGTGTTTGATTACAGAATCGCGATTTTGTGCAACTTTTTGTAAATTTTTGGTTTTCTTTTTTCTGATTTCTTACTCTAAAGGAAGCACCTTAGCAAAATAATAGCATGCAATAAAGAACTTTTGACAAAATAATGAATTTTTCTACCAAAAAATTCAAAAAACAGAAAGTTACGATTCTCTGTTTTCCACAATTTTATGTATTTTTGAGCTTTTTTCAAATACCTCTAACTTGAAAAATTGTAAAAATTTTATGTTAAGAGTATTACCTTGTAGTCTTATCCACCAATGTCCAAAAACTTTGTGTTTGCAGGAAATCGCGATTCTGTCAGTGCTCTCTCCACTCACTCCCTCACTCAAATGACTATTTTTATAGACTTGAGACGATCACGATTGTGAGTTATTTCTCAAAAAATTTTAATTTCTCACTTTATGATTCTTGTCCCTTAGTAATTTTGTGGTTTCAATTCACAAGTCTTATCCCTTCCAACAAAATTTGCATGCTCCCTCTTTTGATGAAAATCGCGATTTTGTGTTCAATTCTTAAACCTGATGACTTAATGCTCAATTCTTACTGAATTTTTACTTTCCTTTGATTGTGTAGCTATTGGAACCTTAAAATTACTTACCTCAATACCCAATAGTGCAACTAGATCATTTTCATACTTTTACTGAAAATCGCGATTCTGTGATGAGAATCGTGTTTTTTCTGAACTTCTTTTCTTTTGCCCTTTCTGACTTTTCTTTCCACCTAGTCTTCTCCACTATTCTTCACCAAATCCAAATCAATTATCACCTGCAATTATACACCACCAAACTCATTCAAAGAGATTTAAAATTTTGAAAAAATTTAAACAACAACTTTTACTCTATTTTTTTTTACTTTCTGCATTTTTCTTTCACTATTCCCCTTCCCCTTTTCAACACAAATCCTGCTGCAAAATTTCCTAAGAAAAAGAAATTTGTTTGGATTTTTAATAGATTTTATGAATTTTTTTAGTATTTTAACCCTAAATCAAGGAAAACACTTCACTTAGGGTTTTCTTGTTTCAAGATCCATTGATCTTTTGTTTCATGATTGGTTATACTCTTTTATGCTTGCAATCTAATCAGTTTGGAAGTAGAGCTTTTCAAGAAAATATGTGCTAAGAAGTACAAGTATCAATTCATGCAAAGATAAAACCTTTTTTTTTCAAGAGCCAAATAAAATTTTTCAAGATTATTATCCTTCCTTGAATAAACAAATGGATCAAACAATTTGCACATAGCTACTTTACTTGACTTTCCTCATTGCAACCATGTCATCTTATCCAAAATTTGGCAAATTTTGCTTGGTACTTAGTCAAAGAGCAATCTCCTTATGAAAAGATAATCAAATTTTACCTTTCCTTTAACAATCTTGATTCAATTTTTTCCACACACCTGCACTTTACTCTTAAAAGGTATGAGCAACTATCAATTTGCAAAAATTTCACAACTTCTTTATCTCAAAAGGTTATTTCATGCTTCCTTTTCCCAAAAGACAAGCAAAGAAACCTACCTTTTCAGTTTTTCTTTCTTGATTATAGAGTAGTACCTTTTCAATGTGTTCAAATACCATCAACAATGGAAGATCCAGCAAGGTCCAAGACTTCAATGAAGCTTTTGCTTTGTTCCCCGTCAACGGCACCAAAAAATGTTTGTTGTTAACCTTTGGAGTTGTCCTCTCCAATCATAATAGCACAAAAGATCAACTACACATCTTTAAATTGTCAATCCGGGAAGTATGCAAAGACCACAACCCCTTCTAGTTAATGGAATCCAAGAATAACAGTTGGAATGACTGATTTTCTAACAAATTATGAAATAGGAAGGTAATAACTAGGGTTTTGATTACCTGGAGTTCTTAAACAACATTTTCAATGATTCTTGTGCTTGAAGTGTGCTATTTTCTCTGTAGAATACAAATATGAAGTCACATTTCAAAAACAGTACCTGTATCACATAGACGAGGCAATCGTGATTCTGTAAAAATTGATATTTTCTGATTCCAGCTTCATTCTTCTGCTTATTCTTGCTTACATCAATAAGATTCACCTATCCTTCTTCATCTCACTCAGAAATACACAACTGAAGCTCACAAATTCCATGGATCACACAAAGAATAAACTCAACAAATCAAAAGAAAGATCATGAAAGGAGAAAACACGATTTTCTGTAGGAGAGCTCTTCTCATTACTTGGATAGCATTAATAATACAACCAACCCTCTCAAAATAGAGGAAATTATCTTTTATACTTTTTCAAGTGTCCTCTTTCACACTTGAATTTTGGTCCTTTTCACCTTCTATTCTAAAAACATGCTATCAAAGAGCTTCCAAAAATTCTAGAAAAAATACATATGATCCTATTTTACATGAGGAAGACTCTTCCTCAATTTTTACATCATTTGTATAAATATTTCTACAAATATTTGACATTTTACAAATAATTTGCTTTCAAAAATTGCTTCTTCTAACAAGGGGCTCGATACATTAGCTCCTAAGTTCCATTCTTCATGATATTGTTGTATTTTGTTTGCATGGAAGCCCTCCGATTTGGATCATGGAGTGTATCTTCCACATTGGTTGGTTCCTTTGCTTGTCCTTGAATGCCCTCAGCCATTAGGGACGGATTTACAATACGGGGCTTTCCCATTTTATTCCTCTATTTCCTCTGATGTCCATTTGCAAACTATTCTAGTGAATATGGGATGGGGTTTGCAAAATCATAGAGCTTACTCACCCAATGTGGCAATGGATTTTCCACTTGGCTAGATGCAAGAAACTAAGAATTATGACCACCATGTGCTAGAAGATGATTCTCCTCCTAACCATATGCCTGTATATATAGCTGCTGGAATGAATGAGGACAAGTGCATGTAAAATCTCCTCCACTCCTTTAATATCTTCCACTAGAGTCTACTAGTGGTTAGAGTGATCTCGACCACTACTTTAGTACCTTCCACTAGACTCCACTTGTGGTTGGTGTACTGGCCACTTGAGTTAAGTCTCACTGGACTCAAGTTAACTCATGTTAACTTGAGTTAGAAGGCTCTAGAGCTTCTTCGGCAAAAGTCTCTCCCCGTGCTCCCCATGGGGCTTGAACCCAAGACCTCTTCCTTCACATTCTTGAGACTTAACGACTAGGCTAAGTGGATCACTTGCACATGAATTTATGCTTAAGTCTAGTCTGGAGATCTTTGGCCATACACATGAGTGACCAAATGGTGTCCGATTTCAGATATATCTGAACTAGCCGGACCCTTAGATCATAGAATTACTTTATTATAGTAGAGGTAGGTTGGTGACTTTGAAACTCATCCACCCAAAATTGATTTGGCAAACCCTTTCTCTCCAACATGCACCTTGCCATCTCCATGATGTTTTGATTTTGATGTTCTGCACACCATTTTGCTAAGGGCTATTTTTGCAATTGTGGAAATGCCCATTGTTGATAGCTTACTCTATTTAAACTTTGTTGTGGAAATGCCTTTCTCTATTGCTTGCACATCATGCAAGTTTCACATGGTTCCTTCATCTATGCAATTGATGGTAGGTGTGCAACCATACCCCTAGGATAATAGTTGAATGATTTTGAGATCTGGTAATAAATTGTTTACACCTGATAAACAAGAGTTAAAGAGGAAAGAGATAGAGCTAGTGTTAAGAGATTTACAAGAAAGGGATTTAGGACAGACAAATAACATGGAAATTTTAAATGAAGCAAATGAAACCTCTGAAACTGGTGATTATAGAAATATTCTCAAGTACATGTATATAGATAGGTTTGGAGCCTATGTGTATCAAGATGGCATGCATAAGTTTCTCATTAGGTTGAGAAACTTAGAAATTCCCTTAAATTCAATGCCAGTGGCACAATTTAAGGATGGCAGATATGAGGATAGACAGGGATGTGTATACATATTTTCACAAGATCCAGAAAACTCTAATGATTTAGGGAAATGTGCAGACAAGAGACCTTGGGAACAAAACACAGGACAACCAGAATCGCCAAGACAAAATGAAAACTACATTTTTTTTGAACAACCACAAGGAAGGAAATTAAACACTTCTCCAAATCCTTTTGATAGAGAAGCTGAAGGAGTAAATGATTTTCCAATCAGGATAAGACATCAATGGCAAAACTAGGGAAGAATTCTGAGGCCCTATCAAGTAGCTAAATGCATGAAGAATCAATATGAAGGGTATTCTGATCCTCATGCCCATGTTATAGAATTTAGACAATTAATTAGGGCAAAAGAAGTAGAAGATTACAAAGTGCAATTTGAAGCATTTGGTCTAACCCTAATTGGACATGCATTATCTTGGTTTATTCCATTAAGAAAGGAAATGTATCCAGATATTGAATCTTTTCTTGAAGCCTTTATAGGATAATTCTCCAAAACTGGAATTAAACATAGTACAGCTACCTTGATACATAGTTTTAAACAACAAAAAGATGAAAATGTCAGAGAAGTTGCTAGAAGATTCAAGCAATACATTGATAGATGTCCAAGAGAAGAGGTACCTTCAATGGCAAGACAAGTGTCTTTGTTCATAGAAGGACTGAGAAGTGCACAATTAAGAACCTTGGTGTATTATAGGAGATGTTTTTATCTAGGAGCATGTGTGAAAGAGGCAAGACTTAGAGGATAATAGAGGACAAGAGTTATTAGCATTTGACCAACCAAGAACAAATGAAGATAAAATTCCACCAGCAAAAGAGTTAGCACAAGCTATTGCTAAAGCCCTAGAAGTTAACACCAAGACAAATTTGATAAACACCAGGATAGCAATTAATAAGAAATGCTATAATTGTGGAGAAAATCATTTGGTACAACAATGTCCTTATCACAAACCACAACATTTGCAAGATAGAAAAACACTCAAATACTGCACCTTAGAAAGAAAATGGACAAACCATACCAGAGAAGAATGCTTCTACAATAAACAACCCATTAAACAAAGAGAATATGTAAACCAACACAGCTTACAAAGAGAATCTAGATTTGTTGAGCAACCAAGGTCTGTACTTGGACAACAACCACCATTACCAACAAATGTAGTACCAGTAAAATACACACCAATAGAAGAAGAAAGCTCAAGACTCAGATCATCTTACAGAGAGGATTATCATTGGAATGAAGGATATCATGAAGATTGGGAAGGATATGAACAGAGAGAACCAGAACTGCAAGCATTGGACTTGGGAAACAGGGTAATTGAAATGGACACAACCACATTCATGTACATAACCAATAATTACATGTCCAATCAAAAACCCTAAATCAAAGGAAGTCAAAAGATAACTTGTTATAGATGCGGGGGGGAACATTTCATTAGAGATTGCCCACAACCTCCTACACTAAGAATAGAAGGAGCCTATTGCAAGGATTGTGGCAGGGAACACTAAATAAAGGATTTCCCAAGAAACCCTCAAAAACAACAGAACACATCTAGTAACATACCATTAACAACAGTTAACATAATGGAGCAAGAAGAATTGAGTGACCATGATCAAGCAACTGTAAATGCTATAACAAGAGCACAAGCTAAATAACAAGAAACAACAAAGGGGACACACACACAGGAACATAAGAAAATTCCATTTCCAAAAGAAAAGAAAAACAGACAAAAAGGAAGATGGGAAAGAAAGATTAGAATGGGTAAAGAGTTGGAAGAAGAAACTATGGAACATTCAAACAATAGCCAACCACAAAATACACAGACTCAAGAAGAGGAAAAAAATTCACTAAGTTTGGAGACTCTGATAAAAGCATACAAAGGAAGAATTCAAGATGGACCAAACCCTACAGATCATGTAATGGCATATCCTATGCCAGATTTAGAGGATGAAAGAATGTAAAGATGTAAACAAATCATACAAGAAGCACAAATTCAGATTGAGGAAATAGACAATCATCAAGCAACAATTGAAGGGACAAATGCATCAGAAACCAGGAAACATCTTGATCAGGAAGATAATTCACAAATAACCTTCCAAATCAATCTAGACAAACACTGTACAATTTTATACCACACCATAATGGAGGAGATAGTAAAACAAAATCCTCACTTACAACATAATATGAAAAAGTGGGAAACAAAGTCTAAGAACCTAGATCCACCGCAACAAGAATTAGAAGAGTTGTTGTACATACCTATTGATAAAATAGGAGGATACTGTGAAGGAGAAGAAGGAAACTCAACTTTGAAGATAAAATTTAATGAGAATCATGCCAAGGCTATATTAGAGAGTGGATCAGGAGTGGCTATCATGACTAAACAAACCTGGGAGAAATGGGGAAAAAATGAGTTAATACCCACTAAAATGAGATTACAACTTGCAGACGGACACATAGAAAAACCCCTAGGAATAGGGGAAAAGGTGATTGTGAAAATATGTGGAATAGAGATAGAGCATACTTTTGCCGTAGTCGAATTACCACAATCCACTTCATGTGAAATCATCCTAGGAAGACCATTTATGAGACAAATGCATGTGCAAGATTGGGGTAATGATTGCCTATATCTTCAAAGCACAGGAAGGATAACTAGAGTAAATTTAAGAAATGGTCAATATTGTGATATATCCCATAAGGAATGGTTCAAAGTACAGCAAAATCAAGAATTAAGTGAAGAATCAGGGAATGAAGGCCAGAATGACACAGAACCATCAATTTGGAAATGTAATGCCATAAGGAATCACACATATAGAAAAAAGATGTTAAATAAAGGAAGAGGAAGTCAAGGGCCCCCTTAATCCAGAAGCTGATGCAGATGGGTTCATCGAAGTCAAAAGACGAAGGAAAAGAAGCCCTAGGGTGACTTTTGAGCAAAACAACATGTCAGTCACCCCCTCTAGCAACTTGTATTGCAATCTAGAAAAGGAGATCAATGAGTTCGACTACCCAGGTAGGAACCAACTTGAGGTGGACACCATCGACAAAGCCCTAGAGATCCGTGACAATAAAGAAACCTCCCAAGAGGGTTACACTACAAGCAAAGAAGACGACTTTACTACTAGTAACGAAGATAACATGGATAGTGAGAGTTCCATCATCGGATCGACTATTCTGCAAACAGTGTTGAAAACGGCGCCTTGTTCTTCCCAGCAGCAGGCATCCCGCAAAGGAAAAAAACCTATGGAGCTACCCTGAAAAAGCCCCCACAAGAAATTATTACTAAATCGAGATCCGATCCTAGCAAAAAAGAAAGATGAATCCAAGAAAAGAAAGGACAAAGCTCCCTCCCGCAAAGAGGGCTCACTATGACAATGATCATCATCTTGTTAAATGCTAGAGGGCTAACCGACCCCTCAAGAGCGACCATCATTGGTCAATGGCTTCGTGACATTAGCCTAAACCCAGAATTTATATGTATTCAAGAGATTAAAATTGATGGAGAAGACCTCCAGAAATGACTTAGACATGTCTCCTCGACCCATGTTTGGATTTCAATGACGCACCAGCGGGGGTCCAGTGGAACGGTAATCGGAATTAATCAATTCTGGTTTGAAAAGCTTGAGAACTCCATTGAAGATGAATGCCATCGATGGATTGCTGCTTCTTTTGGTGCTCCTTTTTGTTTTACCTTAGTTTCTTTGTATGCCCCTAACGGGGAGTTCGAGAGACTGAACACTTGGGCCTCTTTGGACTTGCTCCCCCACAACGTGCTTATTTGTGGAGATTTCAACATGGTGGAGGACCCTATGGATAGATGGATGGGCAAGGGCAGGGTCATCAATAGTCAGGAGAAAGAATCATGGGACAAAACCAAACTGCACTTGGATTTGGTCGAATTCAAAGATCCAAATGGCTTTTCTTGGTCAAATCTCCAAGCGGGCGAGGACCTGAGGAAAGCTAGACTTGATAGATGCTACATTTCTCACAGTTTTACTCATCAATGGGGCCACCCTTCCCTCTAGCAATGCACGGACCTCACCATCTCTGATCACTACCCGATCGTTATCACTTTCCAACCTTTCACCAAGATTCGTAAGGCTCCTTGGTTCCACGCCAGCGTGCCCTCCTTCTCTCTCCCCTCCGTCCATCAAGAAATTGCTGATGTGTGGAAGGAGGTGTTTGCCTCCGGCTTGTCCCCAGCCAAATGCTAGAGAAGAGCGGTCGATAAGTCGCAATAGATCATGATTAGATGCAGGAAGATGTTCGAGTCTGTGCGGCAGGCTCGTAGAGAAGCTCTATATCATAGACTCTGGAGGCTCGAGGAGGAAGTGAACAAAGGAAAATCTCAATCCCAAAAAGGTCTTCAAAAAATCTGAGCACTGCTGAGATACGAGGAAGAAATACAAAGGAAAATTTTGCAAATTTTCTTCAAGGAGTGGTGGGCTGGCAAAGCCGACAAACCCACCAAAGAGATGTGCCGTATCCTTAAAAGGAAACATAACAGAGAATCAATCCCCTTATTGCTAGACTCAAACGGCAATGTATGCAATATGGAAGAAGATAACTTTGGGATCATTGAAGGCCACTTCACGAGACTTCTGGGGACCTCAAACCCCCTCTCCCACCATAGAAGGGACTGCATGGCAGCCATATCTAGGGTTTCCCCCCACAGGATACCACTCGACCTTCGCTCCCTACTTGATGCCCCCATCTTAGAAGCAGAAATCACTGAGGTCATTGATGCCCTCCCTTTTGGTAAAAGCCCAGGACCCGATGGGCTCACTAATGAGCTCTTTAAATCCTTCAAGTCGGTGATTGCCACTCCGCTTCGTCTGGTTTGGCAAGAGGCACTTAAGTTTGGCGCGCTTCCGTCTTGTCTGAACAATGGCATTATCAAGTTAATACACAAAAAAGGGGAAAAGAACAGAATAGAGAACTAGCATCCTATCACGATGCTCCAAACGGGATACAAGATCATTGCCAAAGTCATTGCCAACAGAATCTCTTGCCATTTGAGAGTGTGGTTAAGCGAGGACCAAAGAGGTTTCATCAAAGGCAGGTCAATTTTGGAAACCATTATAGATATCTAGGAAGGCCTTGACTTTGCAAATGAGTCTAAACAAGATGTGGTCTTCCTCAAGATTGACTTTGATAAAGCCTACGATAGGTTGGAATGGGACTATATTCTACAGTCGCTTCAAGATCTTGGATGTAGTCTAAAATTCACCAAGATGATTGCGACCCTTCTCGGAAACGCATCAACCCAAATTAACATTAATGGCAAACTTTCGAAGGTGATCAAACTTAGAAGATCTATAAGACAAGGGTGCCCATTGGCTCCCCTTCTCTTTGCCGTTGCCACGCAAGGGCTTAGCAGGCTGGTGGAGCATCAAGCGGAAGCTCGTAACTATTGGAGAGGTATGCAAATCAATCTTGCTGGTCGTGCTATGGTTATTAACATGTTCCTCTTATCTTCTACCATTTATTTCCTTTCTTGTTGGAGATTGAAAGAGCAAGATCTGTCCAAACTGGATAGTATTTGTAGAAACTTCCTTTGGACGGGCGACCACAATAGGAGGGGGGTGCCTAAAATCAAGTGGTCCATCTGCACGAGCCATAGAGATAGTGGGGGCCTTGGTATCCTGGACATTGGGTGCATGGCTAACAAATTGGTAGCCAAATGGATGATTAAAGCTTGGTGCAATGGGGAGGCCTCGTGGGCCAAGTTGATCTTCAGAAACAAGAATGAGCTGGCTCTCATGGGTTTCCCAAATTGGAAGAACCTTGACATCTTGACCTTATTGTTTTCCCCGATCCCCGTCTTCCCGAAAGGCTCCAATCTTGTGTGCTCCCTATGGAAGAGTTGGAATAAAGTCAAAAGCTACACAAGAATAAGTGAAGACTGGAAGTGGGCTGCCGGTATCAGACAAAATGACTCTATCTGGTTTCCGATCCATGGCATCCAAAGTGTGGAATCTTGGAACATTCAAAATGCTAAGAAGTCATGGAACAAAGGCTTCAGAAAATGGAAGCATCTCTGGAAAGAAGACACGAACCGATGGATCAATTTTGAGGATATTGACCCTAACGTCAACATTTCATATGAAGAATGGAACACTTTGCAAAGCAGATGTCTGGCTTGGGATCGCCACAAAGTTCGCCTTCTCATGGGACATGACACGTCAAGCTCGCTTGGTCTCAAATGGCACAATGGGAATAGCCTATCAAAAATCCCGAACATCAAAGAAATGATTGACTATCAGGTTAACCTCAACATGAGGTGGTGCCTGTCATGGACACGGCTTCGATGGGACATGAAGTTCATGGCTATCTCGCACCCCCTCATAGAAATCAAAAAGTATGTCCTCTTATGGCAGATTCTTCATCATGGAATCTGGACCAACCTTAAGGCTAGCAAATTTTGTGGGATTCCTCCCTGGTGCAAACGCTGCTACCGATCTATCGAAGATGTTCCACACATCTTCTTTACCTGCCCCATCTCCAACAAACTCTGGCAGATGGTTGGAAGAAACTTAGACTTCAGAAACATCTCAGTTGGAAGCAAGCTCTACTGGGAGAAGCGATTGGCTGCTCCGCGACTCTCTGGAACGCCATCAGAGGGGAGGTCCTATGGAAAATCTGGAGGGAAAGATGTGCTTTTAACTTCGACGACTCCCCCAAAGAGTGGTCAATTGAGAAATCGTTGTTCCTCCTTGGCAAAAGGATCATTAATTGTAAGAAATCCCCCCCCCCCTTCAGGCACCATCAAGTACTCCTTTTGATCAATAACAAGCTTAAAGCCAAGTGGGCCCCACATGAGGGTGATGAGAGGGTGATTAACCTTCTCTGTAACGCCATCTAAGCTCTGTAAAAGCTTCCCTTGCTTTGTGGGATTTGGGGGGTCCCGTGGGCACTAGTCCCCTTCCCTTGTACTTTTCTTTATTTAATTCAAGTCCGAGACAGTAGGCTAATGCCGAACTTCCTTTATATTAAAGAAAAAGTTGAAGAAGGATATGATATTTTTCATATAGGAATACAAATGATCAAGGTTTCAAAAATAGAGGAAGATCAAGAGGAAAGAATAATTTTAAAAACTGGAAAAACACAATTCCTGGAAGGAGTTGAAGCTACAGATGCTATAAAAGACAAAATCTCAGGAACATATAGAAAAAATAAACACAAAGAAAAAGAACAAGAAGTTGAAAAAAATAAAAAAATAATAATAAAAGAAGATCAACAATTTGATGTTCCTTCAAATTTCAAGACCTATGAAGTAGAAGACAAATTACTCCTAAAAATGAAACCAAAAAGAGAAAAGAAAAAGGGGGAGGCATATGACAATGAGGAACAAACTAAGAAAGTGGTGATCACTCAAGAAGAGGAGGAAGATACACACATTTTCATAGTTGATGACATGACAAGTCAGGAAGAGGAAGCATTGAGAAAATTGGCAAAAAAATATAGAGATGTGTTTGCTTACAGTTATAAAGATTTGAAAGGAATTGATCCTAACATTTGCGAACATAAGATTCCTATTACTCCTGATGCAAAACCTAGCAAATAAAGACACTATACATTTAATGGCAAATACTATGCTAAAATAAAGGAAGAAATTGACAAGTTGTTGGCTACCAATTTTATCTATGAGATTGAGTATACGGAGTGGATATCTCCTATAGTTGTGGTATCTAAGAAGAATGGAAAACTCAGGGTATGTATTAACTTGAAAAAAGTTAATGCTGCAACTATAAGGGATAGCTATCCATTACCAATAACAGACCATCTTTTGGAAAGAGTTGCAGGTAAAGAAGTCTATAGTTTTTTGGATGGTTTTTCAGGATATAATTAGGTGCCAATAGCTTTGGAAGACCAACATAAAACTGCTTTCTCCACAAAATGGGGAATTTATGCATTTAGGGTTATGCCTTTTGGTTTAACCAATGCCCGAGCAACCTTTCAAAGACTGATGTGTAACATATTCAAAGAATTCATTAGAAATATAATGGAAATCTATGTTGATGATCTTTGCACTTTTTCATTAAAAAGACAAGATCATTTGAAAGATCTGGAAAATATATTCAAAAAATGTAGAACATACAGAGTATGTTTAAATCCAGAGAAATGTGTGTTCTTCATGAGGCAAGGGAGAATGTTGGGACACATAGTTTCTAGAAATGGAATTTCAACTGATGAGAGAAAAATTAAGGCCATAGTGGATCTTCCAAAACCAATAAACGTAAAAGAACTTCAAACTTTCATGGGTCATTGTGGTTATTATAGAAAATTTGTACACAAGTTTGCAGACATTGCAAAACCTTTGTATGCATTGATTACAAACTTTGAATGGACCACAGAATGTGATCAAGCCTTTGAGACTTTAAAAAATTGTTTGGTAACAGCACCAATTCTAAAAACCCCACAATGGAATAAAATTTTTCATGTTCATGTGGATGCTTCAAATTATGCTTTGGGATGTGTTTTAGCACAACCAATAGAAGGGAGCAAATTAGACTTTCCAATTGCTTATGCCAGTAGGCAATTGAATTCAGGAGAAAAGAATTATACAACAACTGAAAGGGAAGGATTGGGTATGATATTTGCTATAAAAAAATATAGACATTATCTTTTAGCAAACAAGTTTAAATTCTTTGTGGATCACCAAGCCTTACTCTACTTGGCAAACAAACCATGTCACACAGGTAGGATAGTCAGATGGTTCCTCCTACTGATGGAATTTGAATTTGAGGTAGTGGTCAGACAAGGAAAAACTCATTTAAGAGCAGACCATTTGTCCAGAATCCAAACCAGAGAGCCAAGTTCACCTTTAGATGATGAATTACCAGATGCATATCTATTCAAAATAGAAAGTATTCCTGAATGGGCCATGACTTTAGTACCTTTGCTAACCATGGGACCTTGCAGAACACCTGAAAACAACATAGATTTGGTATTACAAAGTAGGAAGTTTGTGCTACTAGCTGGACATTTGTATCATCTCAATAATATGGGTATATTGGAATATTGTACTCCAGAAGATGAGCAGCAGGAGTATTTAAGAAGAGCTCATAAGTGGAATCCTTGTACTCATGCTTCCATGATAGTCACCTTAAACAATCTCAATAGAATGGGAGTACATTGGCCTAATAAGATTCAGGATGTAAAAAAATATGTTTTCAACTGCTGGGAATGCCAATCCTTGCAAAATTTAGAAATTACAACTTTGTATTGGTTTCAAAAAAAACCAAATTGGAGTGCAAACATAATTGAGGAGTTGAGAAGAAATGGGAAAGGAGAGCTAGTAAGAGCTAGTGCAGATTCAAGGAATTTACAAATGATTTCTAAGGAGTATCAACTGATAGGAGATCAATTGTACAAGAAAGGGATGGATGGATATTTAAGAATCTGTGTTCTTGAAAATAAGTATATGGAAATGTTAGAGATGGCCCATTCTGGAGTGGCAGGAGGACATTTTTCAAGTGAAAGGATTGCTAAACTCATATTATATTCTGGTTTTTGGTGGCCAACTTGATTTCCTGATGCAAGAACCTATGTGAAAAGATGTGACATTTGCCAAAGAGTGAGTCAACCAAATAAAAGAGATAATATGCCATTAGTACCACTTATTTCAACAAGAGCATTTAGTAAATGGGGGTTGGATTTCATTGGACCTATACATCCTCCAGCAAAACAATCCCATGCTGAATATATACTAGTAGCCACAGATTACCTGACCAAATGGGCAGAGGCCAGGGCTACAAAAAGGAATGATGCTCAGACCGCTGTAAGATTTCTTTATGAAAATATTATCACCACATTTGGATTACCAATTGAATTGGTAAGTGATAGGGGGACTCATTTTTTGAAAAAGGTAATAGAAAACATAACTGATTATTTCATGATTAGTCATAGAAAGTCAGTCCCTTATCATCCACAAGCCAATGGATTAGTAGAAAGTACTAGTAAGGTACTTTGCACTGTTTTGTCAAAATTGGTAAATACAAATAGGAATGATTGGGATTTGCAACTTAATCATGTCTTATGGGCTTATAGAGTGGCATAGAAAACTACAATTGGATAACACCATTTAATTTGGTATATGGACAAAATGCAGTTTTACCTTTGGAATTTCTCATTCCAACATTAAAGGTGGGAAATCAATACAAGTGGACTGGACATGAGTTATCTAAGAGAGTGGTGGAATTGGAAAAACTTGGAGCTTCCAGACTTCAAGCAATCATGAGCATATATGCAGATAAAAGAAGGCAGAAAGCTTATCATGATGTTCATATTAAAGAAAACTATTTGCAAAAAGGGGATTTAGTTTTGGCATATACAGTGAAGGAACATCAGAAAAAATTTCAGAAGGGTCATGGACCTTATATTATCAACCAAATCAGTAATAGTGGAGCTATCCAATTAGTTAATATAGATGGAGAAATCATGTCAAATTTCATAAGTGGATGTAGGGTAAAAAGGTATGATCTTCCATTTACTGTTTCTGAATGGAGAAGAATACATCAAGCTCAAAACAAGAAAAAGGAAGAGGAAAAAATTAGGTATGAGGCTCAACAGGAGGCAAAGGAAAGAATCAGAAAGATCAAGGAGATTAGAGAAGTCCTCTTGTGTGGAACACCTTCAAGAGTGAGAGAGCATTTGCCTGTTACAACAATGAATCTTAATAATGAGAAAATCAAAGTTTTGATAGATTCAGGTGCACAAGTTAATTTGATCAGTTCACTTTTGTTGGATAAGTTTAAATTTAAAAGGAATAAGAGTAAAACTCTTATGAAAACACTGGATGGTCAGATAATACAAAGTTTGTCTTCTCCATCTATTGAAGTTAAGTTCAATGAAGAAAAAATGAAAATAGATTGTGAAGAATGGTCTGATCATATGATGACTGAGAAATTAATTTTATGACAACCATGGCTAAAGCAAGGAAAAGTAATTTTGGATTTTGAAAATATGAAGCTCAAATTGACAATAAATGACAAAAGGTTTTTAATGTTTTTATTGAGTTGTGAAGAACAGGAAACTCAACAGGACATCTATGATTCAGATTTGGAAGGATTCACTTTTCCTTTGGAAATTACAAAGGAATCACAAACAAAACTTCTCCATGACCAAACCTATTACAGACAAAAAAAGGAGAAAAATAGAAAAAACAACTATGATGACAAGACAATAGAAAGGTGGGAAGCAGGGAATAATTAGAAAAATCTAGGCACCAATTCAGAAAGGTTGTGGAAACCAAAGAAATCCAAGTGTTGTTCATCACAGAGATTCATTAACACCAAATGGAAGGAAAAATTGAAGACATCCCAGCACAGTTTATCAAAAGCAGATTGTATTACCCCAAAGATAAAGTCAACAGGAATCAAGTATTTCTAGGTGAAAAAATCAGACTTTCTTCAATGGAGAAAAAACAAAGATGGAGATACAAAAATAGTGCAGAAGCATGAAAAGCAACAAATGATTGGATTCTCATAATTTCATCAAGATGGATTTAAGACACCTTTGAAATTATTTCCATGTACTTTACCTCATTCTTTTTTCTAAGAAAAAGAATAGGAGGGGAGGAGAAGAATAATATAAAAGAAAAAATTATTGGAAATTGGAGAAAATCATTAAAAAAATTCTTTAGTAAGTTATAAAGCACCAGCAAGATTTAGGTTATAAGTTAGCAAAACTAAGCAGTCACTATGTATTTATTTGTTTTCTTTTTCTTTTGATATTTTTTTAACCTGTCTAAATTCTTTTAAATTTACTTTCTTATTTTTTTATTTAAAAAAAAAAGAAGGGGAGAGCACTAGATATCTTGCTAACACATGTGATGATCACTTCAATTGTGTAATGCCTGTAAAATAATTGTTTCTCTTTGGGTTTTCTTTTTTATCAAATGTAATTGTTACCTCAAAGATAAATGTGATTTCTTTTTACATTTCTTGTGACTGATGTGGGTAGATTTTATTTTACTATGATATACTTTCTCCAGAATGGTGAATCCAAAGGAACTACCCATTCATGATTTCAAAGCTGACTTTGTAACTTTGTCACGAGGACATTTGTTTTTAGACAGCGAAGCAAGAGTGGAAAGTGTGGAGCTGGAATCTGATGAAGAATAGAATATCCCAGAAGAAGAAAAGATAGCTAAAGAGCTAAAGGAAACTCTCAATATCATTGGTCAGCATATTTTTACAGTAGGAGTTGGAGGTCATAAGTATACAATGCTATGTCAGGAATTCTACAAATTTTAGAAAGTTGCAGCCAATTATAAAAGATGGAAAGTAGTGGGGTTACACAAACTATTGTATGCACCTCTCTTCTTTATAGATTTTGAAAGAGTATCACAAGTTATGAATAGTCTGCTAGAAGTTGGTAAAGGTAATGATGCATATTTCACATATTTAGTCAAGGATAAAGAAAACAAAGAGGTTCAGATCACTATAAAAGCAGAACATATCAGGGCAGCTCTTCAGTTTTATTCCATGGGAACTAAATTAGATTGCAGTTTTGTCAAGAAGAACAAAGCAACTTATGTTGGATATTCAAAGTTTGTGGATTTCAAAGGAAAGGAAAATGAAGAATTTGCCATCAGAATGTTTCTTCAATATTTGTGTTTTCCAAAGTTTCCAAGATATACAATGCCACATAAGCCAGTAACATTGGTCATGCTCAATAATAAGGACAAGAAAAAACCATTTGGAGTAATGGATGTAACCCCTTACATTCATGACCAGTTGAAGGAAGCAGCAAAGCATTGGGAACAAAGGAAGTTTATGAATGGAGCACAGTTTTTAACCAAAATTATATATCATGTTTTAGGAATGGAGGATCAGTTAAAATTGGCTCCTGAAGCTCAATATTTTAGGAATTTGATGTCAGGAGTTAAAAGTCCTTCTAAGATGATGAACATAAGAGAAGTAGAGGCCCAGACAAGCATGAGGGGATCAGAAAGGAAAAGGAAAGGGGTATCAGAAGAAGTTATTCCAGTAAAAAAAAAGAGAAGATTGGATCCCAGGAAGGTAGTATTGGAACAGGAAGAAGCAACAAAAGAAGAGTATGAAGCGGCTCATAAGGAAGTACAATTCTCAAAGGAACCTCATCCACCTCAAACCAGTAAGGAACAGTTGTATGCTTATTTAACTCAAGGAAATGATAAAAGGGCAATCTATGAAGCTCAGTATCAGAAGATGTTGGAGAATTATTCATGTAAAGCAACTGATTGGATACAAGAAGAAGTGGAACATTATGAAGAACTACATGATCAGATGATGGCTGCAGAAACTGAAGAAGTGTTTGTCAAAAAGGAAGTAGAATTGTTGGCATATTTTAAGGAATTACAAGGTCCTCCGGAAACCAGAACTACAGTGGTAGTGAAGAAGAAAGTTCAGAAGAAACTGGTTCAAAGAAGGAAGTTAACCAAAAAAGATAAGGGTAAGGCAGTAGAACATGTATAAGTTGCAGAGCCAACAAACAACTCATTAGAAGAAAAGAATCAGAAAAATGCAATAGAAAAAGAAGAACACAAAATGGACAAACAGGGGGTGGATGCCCTTTCTCGATTTTCTTCAGATTCAGAAAGTGACATTGAGAATTTTCTTTTGAAAAGTTTAAATCTTTCAGTTCCCAGTACACCAATCAAAATAATTGAAGCCTCAGGAAAGAATGTAACACCAGAGGAGTTAAGCCAAAAATCAAAGGGAATACACCTCTGTGAAGAGCCAACGGAATAAGTGAATATTGAGGAAGCAACAAGGAAATTGAAAGGTAAAGAAGTAATGGAAGAAGGTGAAGTGAAAGAAGCAAAGGAAGAACTCAATAGTGGACTGGTGGACACAAGATTTAAAGCTATATGGACAAAATTCTCACAACAATTTCATTACCAACCATATGAGGAAAAACCAGGATTGGAAGGAGAAGCACAATTATATAGTCAGATGCAGAATCAAGAGGATGGAGGCAAAAAAGAAGAAAATGTTGCACTATCATGAAGATTAGAAGGAACAAATTCTAAAGAATATACAGAAGGGAAAACAGAAACACAAATAAAGCAGAGTATAGAAGAAGTACTTTTTGATTTAAAGCATGACAAAGAGTCCACACATACAGGTGATCACGAAAAAGAGGAAGAATTAGACCTTATGGATATAGATGAAGAGGAGGTGGAACAAAAAGAGCAGCAATTGAATGATCAGATAAAAAACTCAGTAGAAAGTGACTCAACCTCAATTCAGGGAAATAAGGTCCATGAAGAGGAAAGACAAGATACTCAAGGAAAACAACAGGAAATTGAGGAAAAGAAGGCAAAAGAAATGGAAGAAGAAAAAGACCATGAAGAGGAAGAGAATCAGGTTATAGAATATGAGGAAGGGGAGGGAGAAAAAAATGAATATAAAGAGGAAAAGCAGATAGAAGTAAAGCAAATCGAGTAAAAGACTCGCCTTGAGAGGATACCAAGGGATATTAGATCTGCATGTCAAATCATCATGAGTAACATAGAACAATTAAGACCCTCCAGCAGAAACATGATTATATCAGGGATGGTGGCTGAGTCAGAATTTGTGAAAGGTAGTAGGATTATTAAAGAGCAAAAGAAAGAAAAGGATCAACTAGAAGATTAGACTAAGGCCATCAAGGAGAAGAATGATATTTTGTCTCAAAGAATAATTTCATTAGAAGGACAAGAAGTTCAGAGCCAGAATAAAATCCAATTTCTTGAGGACAAGTGTGCTAAGCAGATGGAGCATAGTAGCAAAATGGAAATGAAATTAAAGAAAATGGAAGGAAGATTTAGAACTCTTCAAAGATCATATCAGATCATGGTCAAAGCTAATGAAGACATAAACAGATTATTGATGGAGGAAGGCCAAATGAAAGAAGAGAGTAAGATTGTACAAATAACCCAGGATGAGAGGGAGGAGTTGAATAAAGAAATTCTAAGGTTACAGACAGAATTAAAGGAAGTCAAGGAATTGGAGAAACAAGCTAGTGTGCATGCTGCCAGTGCAATGAGAGGATACAATAAATTACATTTGGATATAGCAGAAGAAAGGAGTAAATTGCATTTGGATATGGGAAAAGAAAGAAGTGAATGGAAATCAGAGAGAGAGTTATTGATATCCCAGAATCAAGGATTAATGATGATGGTGGAGAAGCTACAAAAAAACTTGGAAGATTCACAAAAATAGGTTGAAGAACAGGTGGTGACTACACAAGCAGGGGAACATGAAGGAGCTGAAGATAATAGAATTCAAAATTTTGATGAACCAGAAGACAAAGTTGTTGAAGAATGTTCAGATGAATTTGTTCAAAAGCTTCTAACAGACAGGGAATCAAGAATGGAATTCATAAGAAAAATGCATAATGAATATGAAGAACAGATTGTAAATTTTGCTCTCAAGAAAGGAGTAAACCCAGATCAAGACCATTGGGCAGCAGATGGTCTAGGAATACCATTTTGTATGATTATGGAAAGTATTAGAAATTATCAGATTGCAAGGGTACGACTACCACCAAACATATATTTGGAATATGAAGAAGATATTAATGTCACTAAGGAGTTGTTCGAAAAAGCTAACCCAAAATGGCGGAACAGATGGTTAGATGCTAAAAAGGAGTGCAGGAAGATTTGGAAAGAGGCACCTTTGCAGCTAAAGATAAATCCAGCTTATTTTCCAGTAGCAAGAAGAAGGGAATGGACAGTGTTTTGGGAAAGGAGAAATGCAAGGCAGATTCCAGCAAAATGGTTGAATTTTCCAAAAATAGCAGGACCTAAAGTAAGAACATGACCAACCAAGAAGTATATGATTGATACAACAGAGTCTGTTATAACTACATACAAAGATGTAAATGATCCAGCTTGTATTTTATTAATAAGAGTGATGCGACTCATAGTGGCATGTATAGAAACATTCACAGATACAGATGTCAAGACTCAATTACATTGGATTCAATTCACCGACCGATGCTTTACTTTTTGATCTAAGTGAAACTCCAGACAGAATTTGCTTAATGGCATATTACAACAGAATAGTATTTTTAGCTAGTTATTATCTCCAAATTTTTGAGGATGCCTTCGACTGTGGATTTTTTGAAAGGGAGTCAGAAATTTTTGGGAATTTATTAGTAATCACAAAATCAAGACTCACTGCATATGAGGCTGCTTATACACAATACTTGATGAAAGATGTGATATACAATGAAGGAAAGCTTTATTCGAGATGGTGAATAATTTGAACATTACAGAAAGGAGGATTCATGATCTATTATCACAGGTTTATCAAAGAAAGAAGAAATGAAGGAACTCTCATTACTTATCTCTAAGAATATTTTTTGTCAGGAGCCAAAAAGTCTAGGAGGGGCAGAATGTTAGAAGAAGCAATTTTTTTAAGCAATTTATTTGTAAAATGTCAAAAATTTGTAGAAATATTTATACAAATCATGTAAAAATTGAGGAAGAGTCTTCCTCATGTAAAATAGGATCATATGTATTTTTTCTAGAATTTTTGGAAGCTCTTTGATAGCATGTTTTTAGAATAGAAGGTGAAAAGGACAAAAATTCAAGTGTGAAAGAGGAAACTTAAAGTATAAAAGATAATTTCCTCTATTTTGAGAGGGTTGGTTGTATTATTAATGCTATCCAAGTAATGAGAAGAGCTCTCCTGCAGAAAATCGTGTTTTCTCCTTTCATGATCTTTCTTTTGATTTGTTGAGTCTATTCTTTGTGTGATCCATGGAATTTGTGAGCTTCAGTTGTGTATTTCTGAGTGAGATGAAGAAGGATAGGTGAATCTTATTGATGTAAGCAAGAATAAGCAGATGACTGAAGCTGGAATAAAAAAATATCAGTTTTTACAGAATCGCGATTGTCTCGTCTGTGTGATATAGGTATTGTTTTTGAAATATGGCTTCATATTTGTATTCTACAGAGAAAATGGCACACTTCAGGCACAAGAATCATTGAAAATGTTGTTGAAGAACTCTAGATAATCAAAACCCTAGTTATTACCTTCCTATTTCATAAATTTCTCAGGAAATCAGTAATTCCAAGTCTTATTCTTGGATTCCATTAACTAGAAGGGGTTGTGGTCTTTGCATACTTCCCGGATTGACAATTTAAAGATGTGTAGTTGATTATTTGTGCTATAATGATTGGAGAGGACAACTCCAAAGGTTAACAACAAACACCCCTAAGCATAAATTCATTGTTACCAAGTGTGCCTAGAAGCTAAAGTACAAGGCTGATGGTACTCTAGAAAAGTACAAAGTAAGACTTGTTGCACAGGGCTACTCATAGGTTGAAGGGATTGACTTTTGTGAATCATTTCCCTAACTCCAAGGATAATGACTATCCAATTAGTACTAGATGTGGTTGTGCATAAATGATGGCAAGTCTATCACATGGATGTCAAATCTGCATTCTTGAATGGAGAACTCATGCATCTCAACCACTAGGGTTTGAAGCTCTCCATTCAGAGAACAAGGTATATAAGCTAAAGAATGCATTATATGGGTTGAAACAAGCCCTTAGAGCATGGTACGAGTGGATAGTTAAGTATCTCTTGTATCTAGGTTTCAAAAGATGTGTTCTTATGCTAACTTATATGTTCTAAAGATAGGAGGGAAGACAATTGTGCTTGTACTCTATGTAGATGTAGATAACCTTGTGATTATAGGAAATGATGATGCTCTTCATCAACAAATGAAAGATGCCATGTGTTCAAAATTTGAAATGACATACTTGGGCTTAATGCATTATTCCTTAGGCCCTAAAGTTTGGTACAAACTAGGGAAGATTTTCATCTCTCAATAAAAGTATGCAAGATAGATTTTGAAGGCATTCAACATGGAGGATGCAAGCAAATTTCTACACTTATAGAGGTTAACACAAATTATCTATTGAACATAGTGGATATTAGAAGATGAAAGAAACTATTTGGAAGTCTCATCTACTTGTGCAATAGCAGACCAAATATCTCTTATGCTATTGGAATAGTAAGCAAGTTCTCTAATAATCCTTGCCAAACTCATTGGAAGGGAAGTATGTGGATACTTAGGTATGTGAAAGGAAGTGTTGATTATGGTATTCTCTATGAAGAAGGATTATCTCTGGTAGGATATTGTGACTCAGATTGGTCAGGAGATATTGATACAAGAAAATCAATTTTTGGATATTGCTTTTCTTTAGGATCAGGAATTTTCTCTTGGATTAGTAAGAAGCAACTCATTGTAGCATTATCTTCTACTAAAGATAAGTACAAAGTAGCATTTGAAGTAGTATGGTTGAGGAGGATCTTATGGCACATAGGAATACAAGGGCAAGAGGCTAGAGACTTGAAGTGTGAGAACCAAAGTTCCATGGCCATTGCCAAGGATCATGTTTTCCATGCAATTACCAAGCACATAGAAATTCAGTATCACTATGTGTGTGAGTTGATTAGGAAGGGGTCTTGGAGATAAGCTATTATCCAATTGAAGAAAATGAAGCCTGCCAAGGCCAAAACAAGCATATGAAAACTTCATATCCTTATAAGGCACCTAGGAGCTAAAATATATCATGGTACCCAATAGAAATTACATCAATGACATGTTATGTTCACTGCCATACTAATCAAGAAAAGTTTCAGGATTGACCAAATACATATGAGACAAAAATTATTCTCAAATCAATTAGGGCCTAGCAGTTAATCATTTTATACATTTGTTATCCACAAAATGAAAATGGCTCAGACAAGCATCATATCCAAGGTAAGGGACTACAAACAATTAAGAGACAACCCCATATATCTTATAAACCATGTACTATCAACATGGAATATGTGTATTTTATAGCAACAATAGAAGCATGAAGATCAAAAATTTAGGAGTATTGTTTTGGGCCCAGATAAAGCATCATAGCCATAAGATGGACTCATGAGTTTGAGACTATTAAGGGACCAAAAACTTGCTCATAAAGGATTATTCGTCCTCAGTGAAGGGATATTATAACTATACAACCATAAAGGACCTGCCAAATCAACGAAGGTCAACCAATCAACTAAGCCATCATCCACTAAAATTATAACATTCAATCAAATGATGTGTCTATTTCCAAGAAAAAACCTTTTTTTAATAGCTCAGACAACCATCATAGCAGAAGTGAGGGACTATATGGGATCACATATGAATCAATGTTAGAAGATTGTTTTTGTCCAATTACACAAATGAGTACAAAATGTAGTTTTTGTAATACATTATGGACTAAAGAACCAAAGACTATCATGGGACTTAACATCAACCAATGGGACTTAACATCAACCGATCTTGAATAAATGCTATAATATACATATGGAAAGTACAACAACTTATCCAGTCATCAAGGGTTGAACATCGTTACTATCAAATAATGAAAAAGCATAATAGATATACATTCAATATAGTTTTCCAAGGCTCATATGTGTCATCATAGCCTTAGTAAGAACTCAAATGGGTTAGGTTCTCAAATGCTAAGGGGGTCTTATAAAAAATCATTTAGGATCATGTTCATTAGTTGAATTCATCAAAGTAACAATGAAAGTAATTTATATCATCCTCGGAGCCAAAACCGGTCATAAATGTATGAAGATGTAGTGTGTATATGCATGGGATAATAAAATATATTTGCATCAATTTCTAATATGTATACCACTACACCATCATATCTCTATGTGTTAATGGCCATTATACCCAAAGTGTTGGACATACAAAAATTAGTTCTGATCTATAAAGAGAGCATTTTCCCCATATTTTCTCAAGCCAAGCGGAACTTAGGACACAACAAGAGGAAGTGTCCCAAATCTTATCTACCTTTTAAACATCGCTTTGCACCACGGAGAGGCCCCACAAATTTTGTAGGCTTTGATATTAGTCCAGATTCCGTGGTGGATAATTTGCCATGTCAAAACAGACTTCTTATTCTCAAAAAGGGATGCCAAAGGTCACGGAACTTGAACTTCCACCTAATGTTCGTTCAACTTTGACACCACCTTCTATTCACCGTGAGATAAAGATCCACATTCTTCTAAAAATTAGGGAACTTTTCCAATCTTTTGTTGTTGTGCCATTCAGTGCCTTGTATCTGAGCGGGTTCATTGCCTTGGAGGAGGCTAGAGTTCGAATAGTCCCAAGCAAAAATCTTGTCTCTCAATAGACACTAATCGTCGTAGTCCACGTGCCATTTGGTAAATATCACCGAACTTTAACCAATTTTTTTCTTGATTCATAAATTACTACTATGAGGTTGTCACTAGGTGTATCAATTAATTTCTCAAAAGTACTATCATGGCTAATTTGTTTTTTTAGAAAAAAATAAAAGATAAATCCATCCTCATACCAATGATTACTTATAAAGCAAGTATAATCCATTCATCCAAGCATGAGCAAACCAAAATGATTTGGCATATATATTAGAAACTACAAGAAGTTCCAATAATAACAATTCAAGAATAGCAATGCCTTTAATATTCTATTGATTTTTTCAAACTTCTCCATCATTAGATTATAATTCAGATGAATATCTAAAGAATCTTATACAATCAACATATAGGTATATATTAAAGATGATTATGACCTATGCTAGGGTGCCACGTGCCATTAGAATAGCTTTATTTTATAATGAAAAATGTTAAAAACATATGGCATTGCAAATTGGAAAGATTGTGGAATTGTGAAGTGGACATTTGTTAAACGTTGCATGTGTTCTAGTGACAGTTAGTTCTCGATGTACGAATATGTTGCGTGTATATCCATGGGATAATGAAATATGTTTGCATCAATTCTAGTATGCAGTCAGTGTCTCATATATATATATATATATATATATATATATATATATATATATATATATATATATATATATATATATATATATATATATATATATATATATATATATATATATATATATCCAAAGTTTTGGACATCATGAATTACTCATTATAGAACACCATTGAGTATGAAGTACACTCAGTACTACCATGATTATGAGCTCAAGTATATTAGAAGATAATCATGATATTAGTAAGTAAATTACTGCTATTAGGTTTTCACGAGGGGTATCAGTTGATGTCTCAAAGTATTATCATAGCTAATTTGTTTTCCCACAACAAAAATAAAATATCAAAATTTTTCTAGGAAAACAAATCATTGTTGACTATTGTGTTGATAAATTTCGATAGTGATGTGCATGAATATAGGTAGAAACACTGGGGCACTTTTCTCTTTGTAGGAGGTTTCTTTCCCTCGATTTCTATATATGCATATAACCATAATGGGTCATGTATCTTTATACATTCATTTGGCAATACATTATGTATTGTGTTTTGCTCCAATCTTCTTCTTTCTTGTATTGTTTGTGTGCTTCGCAAACCTCAAACTTCAACAACTGGTATTAGGGTAGGTCTCTGCTTTCTCTAGGGCATCGTCGACAATCCTTTAGTTAGATTCTCGGAATCATATGAAAATTTGTGTGTATAGTTGGGGTGATTAGGACTTCAAAATAGCTTTGTTATGATGCATGAAAATTTTGATTTGATCTCATTTTGACCTCCAAATGCATTATCGCAATGATTGTGTAGGCAATGTTTTCTTGTGTCAAACATATATACAGCGAGTACAAACACCTCGAAGTCTGCTAGCAACAAGTGGAGTAAAGCCTAATAGGGTATTTTTGTTCCCGTTTTTTAGATACAATAAATTTTTTGCATCAAGATGTTTATTCACTAACCATGGTTGAAAGCAATAATGTATTTCGTATATTGGTTGTTGAGGATAAGTTGGATATATTAATAACCCATTGTGGAAATATATGATGTATCATGTATTAGTAGCAAAAAGGTTGTGGAATATTGTGCATGGTGTTGAAAAATGTCCTATTACACCTCCAAATATAATTATTGAAGGTGATGTTGATGGTCTTTGTTAGAACAATCAAGCTTGTTGTAAAGAAGTTGTGGAATTCACAAGTATTATATATAAAGACTCTCAAATACTTGTACAATATGTTAAATGAATATACAATCATTTCTCATCTTCATTTTGCTAGTTGCTCATTTCTTTGCATCATCTTCTCCAATGTCTGCTGACTTGCAGAGGTTGGTTCTCACTCCTCAATGGTTCACTACTTATGCATATGGACTCATTGGAAAGCTATTAGTTTCTACATATGTATAATTTTTTGTATCATTTGGCTTTATAGATTGTGAGAGATGAGTTGTTTTGCTCTCGAGGTCAATCTCTGCACATTCTTAAAAAGTCATTGATACACCCATTCAAGTTTAAACTTGTAATTGATTAAAGCATTGCTTATAAATTGTTCTCTTGTGCATAATAGCTATTTAACATTATAAGACACTATCCCCTAAGAGGATTTTAGCCAATTGAAATCAGGCTAGCAGCACTGAGCATTAGAAGTTGCAAGACCCAACCAAAATAGTAAGTTCTCCTTGTACTAACTTATGTGCAAGTAGTCTATTTTGAACTTTTTTTTCTGAGTGACTCTCCAAAGCACATAGGTTTTTTTATCACATGAAATTGAAGATTATAAGGTGTATTAGAGTTTATGGTAGCAAAGGGAAGGTTTCATTTTGGTTAGTTGGAACAAACTCCAACATTTTCATCATCATATTTCTACTTTACACTTCTCCAAGTTCTAAAAGTGTTGAATGTTAATGTATTTAAGTAGTGATGTGTGTGAACACACTATGACCGCCGGGGCACTTTCTTCCCTCTTTAGGAGGCTTTTTTCCCTCATCTTGTAAATATGCCTATAGCCCTAACGGGTTACTTATCTTTGTACATTCTAGTGGTAATACACTCAGTATTGGGTGTTGTGCTCCAATTGACACTCCTCCGATCGCAGCCTCAGAATCACACAAAATTTGGTCTGCATACTCAGCATGATTTGGAGATCAAAACATCTTCGCTTTGTGGTGCCAAAATTGCAACCTGAGCTTGTTTCCGCCTCCAAACGCACTATCACAGCACTTGTGCTGGCTATTTTGTCTTTTTGTGCCAAAAATATATACAAGTTTTGGTTTGCCAATAGAAGAATCTCAAAGTCTGTTACAGGTCTAGCAGAACTCGTTAGGGTAGTTCTGTTCAACTTTTTCAGATACAATCATTTTTTTGCATCAAGGTATTTTAGTTAGTGGCCATGGTTGAAAGCAGTGATGTACTTCGTATGCTGGTTGTTGAGGATAAGTTGGAAGGTATCGATTACCAATGGGCTTATATGATGCATCATGTATTGGTCGCAAAAGGACTATGGAATATTGTCCAGGGTGTTGAAAGACATCCTATTACACCTGTGAATACAAGTACTACAAATATAGGTACCACAAATACAGGTACTGAAGCTGATGCACATGGCATCGATGATGGTGATATTCTGCAGATTCTTGTTCGTGCTATGGTTTCTGTTGCACCTACTACAAAGCAAACTTTTTGGGATGGCAAAGATGCTCAAGCACATGCATTGATAGCCTTGCCTGTCAAATGTGCCATTATTCCTCACATTCACTCTTGCAGAACAGCTAAGGATGCTTGGATACACTTACCACATTGTAACAAGCTAGGAATGAGGCTCGTGTTGCTTACCTCCGAAAACAGTTGGAGAGTGAGCACATGAATGAAGGTGATTCCATGGACAATTTCCTAACAAAGATCAAGGATTTGAAGGAACAATTGATTTCTGCTGATGAAGTCCTTCCTGAGAGTTCATTTGTGTAGACTGTTATGAATGGTCTTCTCGATTCATATCAAAGTTTTGCTTCTACTCTTTCTTTGATGATGAAAGGCAATCCAAATGCCTTAACATTTGAAGAGTTAGTTTTTTTCTGTTGTAGGAAGATGAGTCTAGGCAGAGCAAGTCTATTATGTGTGTTTCAAACCAAGCTTTGTTGGCTAGTCAGAAGGGCAAATGCAAATGGAGCTCATCTACTAGTAAGCAGAAATCTAAAAATGCTGCATATTCGAAGAAGGAAGACAAAGATGAGAAGAAATAAAAAAAGCAGAAATTGTTTTGCAAATATTGTAAAGGAAATGATCATGTCATTAAGAGCTGTCCAAAACTAGCTGCTAAAGAGGCAAAGAAAAAGGAGGTTGTAATGGTTGTTGCAGAGGCCTCTACACCGAAAATAGATTCTGCTAATCTTGTGCAGGATGAAGAATGGACATTTACTACTATTTGCAGTTTTACCCATGTTCTCATGAGTCGTGCATGTCTCCAGTAGACTCTTGATGATTTTTCCAGCCATGCATGGGTGTCTCCATTGAAAGAAAAGTCTTAAGTGTTTATGTGCTTCAAACACTTTCTGGTTTTGGCTGAAAATATGTCAGCATGTAGAATGGGACTCCTCCGTTTTTATCGAGGGGAGTAATATATGTCTTCTGACTTTAATGCATTTCTGGTTGAACATGGGATAAAACATTAGTATCTAGTGTTGTATACACCTCAATAGAATGGAGTTGTTGAATTAAAGAACAAGTCACTCATGGAGATGGCAGGGTGTATGGTCAAGAGTCAAGTTTTACCACATAGTTTTTTGCTTGAGGCTATCATGTAGGTAGCATATGTAGTTAACAGGTGTCCTACTAAAGCACTACAGTATATCACTCCATATGAGGCTTGGCATGGTTGCAATTCATTGGTTGCTCATCTGCATGTTTTTGGTTGTTTGGCATATGCATTAGTGTCTGAAAAACACGGAAGAAAATTGGATGATAAAGCAGTGAAATGTATTTTTGTTGGGTCTAGTTCTCAAAGCAAAGGCTATCGTTTGTATCATCCATAGACAAAACACATTCTGGTTAGCTATGATGTTGTTTTTGTGGAAGATGCTATGCAACCATTACTTTCATGTACTAAGGAGTTTTTTGCTCCAAGGCCACATGTAAACTAAGGACAACCAGCTCCATCAGAGCAATGGCCTCCAATCCATAAGCCAATTTAAATGGTGTACAACTAGTGGCAACTTTATACGTGGTACGATAAGCCCACAACACAACAGGTAAAAGCTGATCTCAACACTGAGGACAATCCAGAATAAGTTTCTTCAACATAATGAGTAAAGCTTTACTAGTGCTTTCAGCCAAACCGTTAGCGCACGGGTATTAGGGGGTGTTGAACTTATGGATAATGTTAAATGTATGAGTCAAAGGTTGGATGAGAGTGTTAACGACATGGGACCCACAATTAGAAACAATTTCTAGTTGTAAGCCAAACTGAGGGAAGACATCGTGCATCAAGCATTTACCCACCACCTGAGCTGTGCAGACCAAACTGCCCCGGCTTTGGCCCATCAGGTAGCATAATCCATACAAGTGGGAATATAATGGTTACTAATGGAAATAGTTGGAGGTCTAATAGGTCCAATGAAATCGAGCCCCCATTTCTAAAAGGGCCTCAGGGGTAGGATGGGCTGAAAGGGAAAATAATGCCACTATAGAGGCTGACCCATCCACTGATAGGAATCATAGTGTTTAACATAATTATATACATCATGCTGCATGGTAGGCCACCGTAACCCACTCTGTGAAATTTTTCGGTGAGTTAAATCCGCCAAAAAATGCCCGCCAAAGGGGATAGAATGTGTCATACATATCACAAATTGTACTTCATGAGGAGGTATACAATGGAGTAGAGTGCCAAAATGATCAGCATAATATAGTTGATCGACAATGATACGAAAACATCGGCTATAAATGGCGAGTTTTCGTCAAACAGTGTTAGACACCATCCTCGAGGGACAACCAATAGTCAAGAAAATCATGAGTGTATCATAGTGAGAATCAACCATGGGTAAAGCACTATCAGTTACAGTTGGTTTAGTGGTTGCATAGATAGCAAGAGATGAATCATCAATCCCCTCTGGTGGCTCTCTGAAATCTGATCGTGATAGAAAATTGGCAATCGTGTGGGTCATGCTTGGTCGGTGTACCACATCATCATCAAACTCCTGGAGCAGTAAGACCCAACGAGCCAATCGCACACCCAAATGTTGTTGCCATAGAAGGTAGACCAATGTCGCATGGTCGACATGTAAGGTAAATTTCTAGTTGAGTAAATAGTGTCTGAACTTCTTTATAGAATATCTTAAGCCTAAACATTCCTGTTCGGTGACAGAATAATTATGTTTAGCTTACTTGAGGCGTCAACTTGCATAATAAATCAATCTATACCATTTATCATGTTGTTGCATAAGAACACTACCAATAGTGATATTAGATGCATCCACGAACACATGAAACAGTAGTTGCCAAGGGCAGCTAGAGAATTGGTGCCTTTGTGAGCACAATTTTTAGACGATCAAAGTTGAGCTAGCATTCATCATTCCAGCAAAATTTCCATGGTGGTACCATAGTCAAGCGCGTAAGAGGTGTTGGAGGAGATGGTGGATAATCACAAGAGATGAGTTGGTGTAGCTAAAACCTGATTCACACCTGCTATAAGTGATGGTTGGAGAGTGTTGTGGGCCTCTTTAGCTAGCTAATAAGCATAAATGATCAGATATTGCTGATATATTTAGGTAGTGATATGTCTGAACACACTAGGACCGCTCGGGACCTTTTTTCCCTCTTTAGGAGGTTTTTTCCCTCGGCTTGTATATACACCTATTGCCCTAATGGGCTACTTATCTTTGTACATTCTCTAGTAATACATTCCATATTGTGTGTTGTGCTCCAAGCTTCTTCTCCTTCCTTGTGCTATTTGCGTGCTTCCGCAAACGTCTATCTCCAACAATTGGTATGAGAGAAAGTCACCCCTTCATCTAGGGCATCTTCGACACCTCTCCGGTTGCAGTCTCAAATATGCACGAATTTTGGTGAGCATACTTAGCGTGTTTTCGAGATCAAAACTGCTTCGCTTTGTGGCGCCGAAATCGCGATCTTAGCTTGTTTCTGCCTCTGAATGCACTATCGTAGTGCTTGTGCATGCTATTTTGTCTTTTTATGCCAAAGCTATATACTAATTTCTGTTCGCCATTATAAACGTCTCAAAGTCTGCTACAGATCTAGTGGAATTTGTCTGGGCAGTTCTGTTCAACTTTTTGAGATATAGTCAATTTTTTTGCATCAAGGTATTTTAGTCACCGGCCATGGCCAAAAGTAGTGATGTATTCCGTATGTTGGTTGTTGAGGATAAGTTGGATGGTACCAACTACCCCGTTATGGGCTTATATGATGCAACATGTATTGGTTGCAAAAGGACTGTGGAACATTGTGCAAGGTGTTGAAAAACGTCCTATCACACCTGCAACTATTACAACTGCAGGTACAGAAGCTGAGGCAGAAGGTGTCAAAGATGATGATATTCTGCATATTCCTGTTTGTGCTCCGGTTTCTGTTGCACCTACTGCAGAGCAAATTCGTTGGGATGGTAGAGATGCCTAAGCACATGCATTGATAGCTTTGTCTATCAAACGTGCCATTATTCCTCACATTCACTCTTGCAGAACAGTTAAGGATGCTTGGGATACACTTATCACATTGTACCAAGCTAGGAATGAGGCTCATGTTGCTTACCTCTGAAAACAATTGGAGAGTGAGCACATGAATGAAGGTGATTCTATGGACAATTTTCTGACAGAGATCAAAGACTTGAAGGAACACTTGATTTCTGCTCATGAGGTTATACCAGATAGCTCACTTGTGCAGACCGTTCTGAATGGTCTTCCTAATTCATATGAGAGTTTTGCTTCTACTCTTCTGTTGATGATGAAAGACAATCCAAATGCCTTGTCTTTTGAGGAGTTAGTCTTTGTTTTGTTGCAAGAGGATCAGTCCAGGCAGAACAAGTCCATTATGCGTGTTGAAGATCAAGCTTTCCTAGCTAGTCAGAAGGGCAAAGGAAAATGGATCTCTTCAACTAGTAAGCAGAAATCTGCTAATTCTGCACAATCGAAGAGGGAAGACAAAGATGAAAAGAAATAAAAAAAGCAAAAATTGTTTTGCAAGTATTGTAAAGGAAATGATCATATCATAAAGAACTGTCCAAAACTAGTTGCTAAAGAGGCAAAGAAGAAAGAGGCTGGAATGGTTGTTACAAAAGCCTCTACACCAAAAATAGAGTCTGCTAATCTTGTGCAGGAAGAAGAATGGGCGTTTACTACTGTTTGCAGTTTTGACCCATCTTCTCATGAGCAGTGCATGTTTGCAGTTGACTCAGGTGTTTGGTACTTTGACAGTGGGGCAACCAAACATATACCTCACAACACAGTTTCTTCTCTTCACTTGAGCCTGTCCCTACAGGGATTACTGTTACATGTGCCAACAACTCCTCTTATCCTGTTATGGGAGTTGGTAAGATCATTTTGACTACTGCTGATGGTAGTTTTTTCACTTTCTCAGATGATTTGTTTATGCCAGGGGTCAAGAAAAATATGTTATCAGTTTCTGCATTAGCCAAGATTGGCTTGGTTGTAAAATTTGTTGATGACAAGTGTACAGTTCATGATCTATCAAATGGTGACGTGATTATTGCTTTTGGCATTTTATGCCATGGGTTGTATAAGCTCATAGACTATGAAAGATCTGTAAGTGATTCGGCATGTGCAGTACATGATTCTCAGGCTATGTCAGATGCAAAGCTTTGGCACGCACACTTTGGTCATCTGAATTTTGCTAGTTTGCTATGCCTGTAGAAATCTGAAATGGTGTCCTCTTTGCCCAAACTTGGGGCACCTAGGAAACATGTTTGTGAAGGCTATATTTTGGGCAAAATGAAGCATTCATCCTTTCCAAAAGATGGTTCGGTTTGGGCTACTCAAAACTTGCAGCTTGTACATAGTGATGTCTCTGGTCCTATGCAGATACCTTCTTTTGGAAATTATCTTTACTTCGTGACTTTCATTGATGATTTTTCCAAGCATGCATGGGTATATCCATTGAAGGCAAAGTCTGAAGTGCTCATGTGCTTCAAACAGTTTTTGGTTTTGGCTGAAAACCTATCAGCATGTAAAATAGGTACCCTCTATTCAGATCGAGGGGGGGAATATATGTCTTCTGATTTTAATGCATTTCTGGCTGAACGTGGGATAAAACACCAGTGTACAGTGCCATATACACCTCAACAAAATGGAGTTGCTGAACAAAAGAACATGTCACTCATGGAGATGGCTAGGTGTATGGTCAAGAGTCAGGCTTTACCACATCGTTTCTAGCTTGAGGTTGTCATGTGCAGCATATGTACTTAATAGGTGTCCCACTAAAGTGCTTCAGTCTATCACTCGATATGAGGCTTGGCATGATTGCAAGCCATCTGTTGCTCATCTGCGTGTTTTGGGTTGTTTGGAATATGCTTTAGTGCCTGAACAACATCGCAAAAAATTGGATGATAAAGCAGTAAAATATATTTTTATTGGGTACAGTTCTGAAAGTAAAGGCTATCATCTATATCATCCATAGACTAAATGCATTCTGGTTAGCCATGATGTTGTTTTTGTGGAAGATGCTATTCAGCCATTGCTTTCATGTACTAAGGAGACATCTGTTACCTCCAAAGACATGTATGGTACTTTGCTGCCTCTTTTTACAGGTGGACAGTCTAGTGCTGGTCCCAATGAAGCAACTTCTCAACCTTTCCAGGTTTCATATGATGATGCAGATCATTCCATTTCTGATGCAAATTTATAGGATGCACTTATTGATGAGAGATCTGATATTGAGCAGGCAAGAACTATGCCAAAATGGCTGGTGCCGACCTTGTGTGATAGCAAATTAGATGCACCTCTATCATATCATACTCGATCAGGCTCTCATAGTGCCTCTTTTTCATCATATTGTTATGCTATGGCTGGATCTAGTCTTTGTAATGAGACTGAGCCTGTTTCATTTGATGAAGCACAAAATTCAGAAAATTGGATGGCTGCTATGCAATTTGAATATGATGCTATAATGAAGAATGGTACTTGGTCTTTATGTCACTTGCCTCCTCGCAAGAAGGCCATTGGCACTAAGTGGGTATACAAGCTGAAGCGCAAACCTAATAGTACAGTTGATAGGTATAAGGTTAGACTTGTTGCAAAGGGTTATGCACAGGAAAGAGGCATTGATTTTGATGAAGCCTTTGCTCCTACTTGTCGAATGACTATTGTTTGTAGCACCTGTGCACTTGCAGCCCATCATGGTTGGAATGTACATCAGTTGGACATTAAAACCGCATTTTTGAATGGTGACTTGCATGAAGAAGTGTATGTTTTTCAGCCACGTGGCCTTGTGCAGAAAGGGCATGAAAACTAGGTGTGCAAGTTAAAGAAGGCATTATATGGTTTAAAGCAAGCACCACATGCTTGGTATGAAAAGATACATGCCTATCTTATTGCACATGGTTTTGAGAATAATCCAACTGAAAGCACCTTATATGTTAAGCGTGCTAATGATGTACTTTTGATCATTGTGGATTATGTTGATGACATGCTGCTCATTGGTCCTCATGAGAGGCATATTGCTGATTTTAAGGCTGATTTGCATGCCTCATTTGAGATGTCTGATTTGGGGCATTTGCATCATTATTTGGGCATTTAATTTATGCATGTTGATGGTGGAATGGATTTGTGTCAAACAAAATATACTGACACATTATTGCAGCATTTTGGCCTTGAAGACTATAAATGTATTGCCACTCCTATGGAGACAGGTTTACGACTGAGTCTTCATGATGTTGGAGATGCATTTGATGTTGTTCTCTATCAGTAGGTTGGGGGGTGCCTGATTTACTTATACATTACTCGGCCAGATATTCAATTTGTTGTCTCACAAATGAGCAGGTTTATGCATTGCCCAAGAGTCAAGCATTGGCAGGCAGTTAAGCACATCTTTTGCTACTTGAGTGGTACTCGGCTACTTGGGTTGTTTTATCCCAAGGGGGGATCACTACTGCAAGATTTGCATGCTTTTTCTGACTCTGATTGGGTTGGTTGCTATGACACTCGTGTGTCCACTAGTGGCTTTTGCTTCATGCTTGGTAGCTCATGTATATCTTGGTTGAGCAAGAAGCAGCCTACTGTTGCCACTTCCAGTTGTGAGGCTGAGTATAGGGCAGCCTTCACATCAACTATTGAGTGTGTGCCGCTCAGATGCCTTATGGCTGATTTGGGTGTTGGTCAGACTTCTGCCACCACCATCTTCACTGACACTCATAGCACATTGGCAGTTGTGAGGAACCCTATGTTCCATGCTCGCACTAAGCACATTGAGGTGCATTATCACTATGTCAAGGAGAGGTTCTCTGCTGGGGAGATCAGCTTGGCATATGTGCCCACGCAGGAGAACATTGCAGACCTTTTCATGAAGGCTCTGCCTAGGGAGAAGTTTGAAGCTTTCTGCAAAGCTTTGGGCTTACTTCCTTTTGTGGAGTGATTTGCACATAGCTTGGCACTTCCTTATACCTGAGTGCCAGCTCCTTGTTCACCGCATCACTCCCACGGGGGATTTGTTGATATATTTAGGTAGTGATGTGTGTGAACACACTAGGACCACCGGGGGACTTTTTTCCCTCTTCAGGAGGTTTTTTTCTCCGACTTGTATATACGCCTATTGCCCTAATGGGCTATTTATCTTTTTACATTCTCTAATAATAGATTCAGTATTGTGTCTTGTGCTCCAAGCTTCTTCTCCTTCCTTGTGTTGTTCACGTGCTTCAGCAGACATCTATCTCCAACAGATTTGTTGCTTGGAAGATGATGCACCAATGATAGGATCAAAGCAGATAGATAGGCATATGATCCAAGGTCTAGAACTTGCTATTTTGGTTGAGACACCTACTCAGAGTTTTGCACCATTCTTTGAGTACATAAGCAATTGATAAAATTCCTTTTCGGGAACTTCAATTAGCTTAACAAGCTACCAATCATGAGTGAAACCATCTAAAATGATATACTATATGCAGAGAAATATGTTTAGCAAATCAAGCATGAATCCCAACTTTTATGGGCCTTGACAATCATAGACCAGTGAGCAATGATTGATTAATATCTGATGATCACATGAAGCATTATTAATGAAACTTTATAGGATTAAAATAGGCAGTATGCTTGAGCTATCATGCTTTAAATCAAGAGAAATGATCCACTATAGAGTGACCTCCAGCTCAGACAAATTCACTGTTCTGATAGAGAATGACTGTGATATGAGAGTATGAAGTAATCAACATGTATGTATTAAATCATGTGAACGTATAATCCCATTGGCAATAAGTCATTACTCAATGAGTGAGAAATGAGTGAGCTATGAGGTGAGCTCCTCTTCTCAATGAAAGTACATGAATATGACCTCTAAAACTCGAGATGCACGCGGGCATTTCATATCCTCTTTTATAGCTTTTGTTGGAGCCAAGGATTTGAATTCAAATTCAAATCTCTACCAATAAAGTGCATCCTAAAGTATAGGATTGATTCTCTCTTGACTCAACTACCAAAACGTATGAGATTAAATGCTTCCTAACTCCTCATGGGTTTAGTAACCTTTTACAAATGTAATCTAGAAGCAAAGTTACAAGAGGTTGTACATATGAATCTTTCCATGTGTAATGTCAATACATCAAACTCATGTGAGGTGATCAAGTGTGTAGGCTTGGGCTTAATTACATCAACAGCTCCCCCTCAAGCCTAACATGCTTGATCTTCATTGCTCCTTGATCTCTTGCAGCCCAATCATCAATTTGAACATGTTCATCTTTGTTCCATCCAATGCTTTGGTGAGTATATTTGCACATTGCAAATGAGTTGATACATAGGATAATTGAATATCCTTGCTAAGCAATTTCTCCCTAACATAAGGATAATGCACTTCAATGTGCTTAGTCTTGGCATGGTACATAGGATTAGCAGCCAAATGAAGTGAACTAGTGTTATTTCCAAAGATAATTGGAGTGTAGGAATGTATCTCCAAATCTGCATACAACTGTTCAAGCCACATAGCTTCCTCAGTTGCATTTGCCAAACCTCTATATTCTGCTTCTGTGGAAGATAAGGCCACAGTTGGTTGCTCCTTGGATGACCAAGATATGAGTTTTGAACCTGCAAAAGATAGGTACCCTGAAGTGCTCCTCCTATCATCCTTGGAGCCAGCCCAATCTACATCAGAATACATCTTTATATCTATGTCAGAAGTAAAGGGATAGAACAATCCCTCATTTGTTGTACCCTTTAGATACTTCAGTACCCTCTTTGTAGCTTCCATATGAGGCTTCCTTGGTACATGCATGAACTGACTTAATGTACTTACTGCATATGAAATATCTACTCTTGTCAAAGTAGCATAATTAAGACTACCCACAAGTTGTTGATAACCTATAACATCTTCAAGTAGTTCATCTTCATGTGAACATAGCTTATGATTGATCTCCATAGGAATACTTGCAGCTTTAGTGTTCTCCATCTTAAACTTTACCAGCATATCATGTATGTACTTCCTTTGTGTGATGAATATACGTGAATCTATATACACAAGTTCTAATCCAAGGAAGTAGGTTAACAACCCTAGATCACTGATTTTGAATTCCTTCATCAATTGAGCCTTGACCTGCTTGATACCATCAGAATCATTACCTATAATAATGATATCATCTACATAGACACATAAGTAGATGACCTCTTATTTATTCTTTTTAACAAATAAAGAAGAGTCTGCCTTGCGTGCCACAAAGCCTTGATCCTACAAATAGGTAACAAGTCTATGGTTCCAAGCTCTAGGAGATTTCTTGAGACCATAGAGTGCTTTTCTAAACTTGCATACATAACCTGCTTTTTCTTCATCTTCAAAACCTGGTGGTTGTGCCATATACACTTCCTCTGATATCCAACCATTTAAAAATGCATTCTTGACATATAACTAATATAAATTCCAATTTTTTGATGCAGCAAGACTTACCAATACCCTGACTGTTGGCATCTTTGCCACAGGTGAAAACGTTTCTTCATAGTCTACTCCATGTGTTTGGGCAAATCCCTTTGCTACTAGCCTTGCCTTGTACCTATTTATAGAACCATCAAAGTTCTTTTTCACTTTGTCTATCCACCTTGAACCAATTACCTTCATATCTGGCTTCTTGGGAAATAGATCCCAAGTGTGGTTTTCCTACAATGTTTCCACTTCTTCCTGCATGGCTTCTCTCCACTCTTTCTTCTTCTTAGCCTCTTCAAATGAAGAAGGCTCCTCTGCCATAGAATCTTTAGTGATGTACACAGAGTGCTTTGTGACTAAGGATGTATCATATCCATATCTTATGGGCTTCTTACTCTCTCTTTGAAGGATGTATCATATCCATACCTTATGGGCTTCTTACTCTCTCTTTGTGATTTCCTTAAAGCTTGATTGGAAGACTTGGGTAGATCCTCTAATTTGCTTTAGTGTTTGAACTTGTCTCTTGACTTCCAAGCTTTGAAATCAATATGCTCCTCATCTTCTGAGTTGATGTCTTCTGCTTGGTGTTGATCTTCTTGAGTTAGGGTTGGAAAATCATTTTCCAAATCATATGGTAATTTGGCTTTCCTGCAATCATCATCAAACCATGAATTATTCTCATCAAATACTACATCTCTACTAACTATGAATGCCTTTTTAGTGGGATTATAAATTCTATATCCCCTTTTATTCTAATCATACCCAATAAATATACATTTCTCAGCCTTAGGGTCAAGCTTTCCTCTGATTTGTAATGGGATGTGTACATAGGCAATGCACCCAAATATTTTGCAATGATCCAATGAGGGTCTCCTACCATTCCATGCTTCATATGGTGTCACACCATCCAATGATTTGGATGGAAGCATGTTCACCAAATAGGTGGTTGTGGAGACAACCTCTGCCCATAAATAATTAGGTAATTTTTTCTCATTTAACATAGACCTAGCTACCTCAACAATTAACATGTTCCTTCTCTCTGCCACTCCATTCAATTAAGGAGTATACCTGGTTGTTACTTCCCTCTTTATGCCTCTGTTCTATAGAAATCGATCAAACTCATGTGAAAAGTACTCACCTCCTCCATTAGACCTGATTCTCTTCAAGCTCCTTCCTATTTGGTTTTCAACTAGTGCCAAATACTTCTTGAAACATGTGAATACCTCATCCTTATGCTTCATGAAATAGAGAATTCTCCACCTACTTTAATCATCGATAAATGAGACATAGTACTTGAACCTGAGATGGATGGATCTTTGCTAGGACCCCACACAGTGTGTACAAGCTCCAAATAATCTTCATGGATGTATCCTTTCTTGTTAAATGGTTGCCTATGAGCTTTGCCAAATTGGAAAGCTTCACATTTGTATATCATTGGGAATGCCAAGCACACTTTGATCCCTGCAAATTTGCTTCAAAGTTCTCTCTCCTATGTGCCCTAGCCTTTTGTGCCATATTGGGAATGCCAAGCACACTTTGATCACATTGGGAATGCCAAGCACACTTTGATCCCTTCAAATTTGCTTCAGAGTTCTCTCTCCTATGTGCCCTAGCCTTTTGTGCCATATTTCCAAACTTAGATAGGGTTTGGTCTCTGTAACTGAATAGTGTAATGTTCCTTGTGTCTTCAATTTCAAAAGTAAACAATCTACGTGACTTCTCACCTTTGGAAATCCTTTTGAATCCTTGTTGGGGTTCTTCGACATATGCTCCATGCTTAGTGAATCTGACCTATAGGCCTTTCTCTACAATCTGCCCAACACTAATAAGATATTTCGTTATAGTAGGCACATACAGAACTTTGCTCAAAAGGTTCATACTACCATCAAATGTCTTGACATTTCCAATTTGCTTGACTGAATGTTTAGTGTCATCACCTGTTTGTACTTCATGCTTCCCTTTGGGTTCTTGAAGTACATTTCCTACCACATGATTGGAACAACTTGAGTCAATGTAGAAAAGATGCTCATCATCTTTACCTTGCTTGGATGTCATGTTCATGATGAGCAAAGAGTCTTCTTGATCTTCAGTATAGTTGTTGGAGTCCCTTCTTCCTCTAAAGCCTCCTTGATAATTATTGTTGTAGCCTTGATTGAAGTTATGGTTGTAGTTTCCTCCACCATTGTTGTACCTACCTCTTGCTTGTCCATAGCTTCCTCTATGGAAGCCTCTTCGCCTTTGGTTCCTTGTATTTTTGTAGCATTCTTCTATGGTGTGGTTGTTGAGACCACATATGTTGCATTGTGAGTTGTTGTAGGGTCTTCCTGTACCTTACTTTCCTCCTCTGCCCCTACCTCTAGCACCTCTTCCTCTTCCTACATAATTAGCTTGAGAGGTACTAGCCTCTTCATCCTCTTTCTTACTTTTATCTTTATCGTTAGCTTTATTCTTATTTGTATAAAGGGCAAAAGACTGGTTACATCTTTAGTTTTCACCATTTCTGTTAAGCTTTGCCTCATGGGTGAAGAGTTGTCCCATCAAGGTGTTGAGATCAAGTATTTGCATATCCATGTAGAGATCCATTGTTGTGGTGAAGGACTCCCACTTGTCATCAGCCTTTATTCCATTGATGATCTGCCTCACTATGTGCTCTTCCTCTATCTCTTCTCCAATGCTTGCAAGCTGATCTGCTACATCTTTCATTTTGGTTACATAATCAGCCACTCCTTGCTTTGGTTATTTCTTGAGGGTTGTGAATTCCATCCACAACTGATTTTTCCTGGCTCTTGGGTTTGAGAAGAAGTATGATGAAAGCACTTCCCAAGTCTCTTGGGAGGTCTTACATTTTCTAACATGTGGTAACAAGAAATTAGAGATTGAGTTTAATAGATATGACCTCGCAAGAGCATCCTTTGCACACCATGTGGTTAGTCTCTCTTGCTCTTCCTTTGTTGGTTGATTCTTGCTCCTGAAGATTGGCATGTCTTCATCTCCTAAGATGTATCCATATAAGATTCTCCCTTGAAGATATGCTTGCATCTTTAGGGACCATGCTGAGTAGTTGTTCCTATCCAATTTGCCAATGAAGCATGGAAATCCATCTCCCATCTTGGTTGAACTTGCTCTAATACCACTGTTGGAGGAGATGGTGGATAATCACAAGAGATGAGTTGGTGTAGCTAAAACCTGCTTCACACCTGCTATAATTGATGGCTGAAGAGTTTTGCGGGCCTCTTTAGCTAGCTAATAAGCATAAATGATCAGATATGTTGCTTGGAAGATGATGCACCAATGATAGGATCAAAACAAATAGATAGGCATATGATCCAAGGTCTACAACTTGTTATTTTGGTTGAGACACCTACTCAAAGTTTTGCACCACTCTCTGAGTACAGAAGCAATTGATAAAATTCCTTTTGGGGAACTTCAATTAGCTTAACAAGCTACCAATCATGAGTGAAATCATCTAAAATGATAAACTATATGCAAAGAAATATGTTTAGCAAATCAAGCATGCATCCCGACTTTTACGGGCCTTGACAGTCATAGACCAGTGAGCAATGATTGATTAATATCTGATGATCACATGAAATATTATTAATGAAACTTTGTAGGATTAAAGTAGATAGTATGTTTGAGCTATTATGCTTTAAATCAAGAGAAATGATCCACTATACAGTGAGAACCAGCTCAAGCAAATTCACTGTTCTGATAGACAATGACAGTGATATGAGAGTATGAAGTAATCAACATGTATGCATTAAATCATGTAAAAGTATAATTTCATTGGCAATAATTCATTGCTCAATGAGTGAGAAATGAGTGAGCTATGAGGTGGGCTCCTCTTCTCAATGAAAGTACATGAATATGACCTCTAAACCTTGAGATGCACGTGGGCATTTCATATCCTCTTTTATAGCTTTTGTTGGAGCCAAGGATTTGAATTCAAAATCAAATCTCTACCAATAAAATGCATCCTAAAGTATAGTCTCTCTTGACTCAACTACCAAAAGTTACAAGATTATACGCTTCCTAACTCCTCATGGGTTTAATAACCTTTTACAAATGTAATTTAGAAGAAAAGTTACAAGAGGTTGTACATATGAATCTTTCCATGTGTAATGTCAATACATCAAACTCATGTGAGGTGATCAAGTGTGTAGGCTTGGGCTTAATTGCACCAACAAGAGCTATGGTCAAATGGGCTAGCCAGCAGAGATGGCGGCCATGGCAACGAATTTGCCCAAGGAAATGCATAATTTCCTTTGGTGTTGTGGGCCTATGCGCATCTAAAATGACATGGACTTTGTTGGGATCTACCTGTATACCCTATTGGAATATTATGTGCCCAAAATTTTACTACAAGCCACCACAAAAATAGAATTGTGCGGGTTTAAACATAGTCGATACTCTCTACACTCTCTGCAAATGTTCCGTTGTGTCATCGGATAACGAGAAATCATCTAAGTATACTTGCATAAAGCTCATGAGATAGGGTGTAAATATCTCTTGCATGCAACATTGAAACATGTTGGGTGCATTCCATAAATGAAACCACATCAATGTACATGTGTAAATGCCCCAGTTTGTGATAAAAGCAGTTTTAGGGATATCTACCTCAGCCATTCGGACCTGATTATATCCACTATAACCATCCAAAAAAGAGTACATCTCACGCCCAACTACGTCGTCAAGCATACTATCAAGGAAAGGTAAAGGAAAAGGGTCTTGCACTGTAGCAGCATTCAACTTGCGATAATCAACACATATGTGTAACTGTTTGTTCTTTTTTCGAACAATAACTATAGGTGAAATCCACTCCACATGCTCTATGGGGACAATGAATCTGACCTTCAATAACCTATCTATTTCCTCTTTCACTTTTTGGGCATAATTCGGGTTCATTCGATAGCTCTCTTGTTTAATGGGTCATACATCCGGTTTTAAAACTACATGATGATGATAAAAACGATGGTCCAAGCCCTTCATATCACGATAGTCCCATGCAAAAAAACGTCAATAAATTCTTTGATTAGGATCAACAAATATGCCTAGAATGCAGGAGTTAGTCTGACTTTGATCTTTACTAGGCGTGGGTTATCAACATCCCCTAAGTTACAAGTTACTAAATGATCTTCCGACACATACAACTGTCGGGGCAAAGCAAGATTTTTTGGGTATTGAAACAAATGTTTCATATCCTGAGAACCTAAAAGATTATTTGTTGCATTAGGAGCATCATCCATGAGCGGTTGTACCATACATGTCACCGAAGACCAATTATCTAGCACCTACTGTAAATCGATTGTTCCCAAAGATAATAAATCATGATTATCATTTAAAATGCTTCCTCCTCCTAATCAGACAATCCCTCTAGCATATGCATAGGCTCGACAACATTAGGTCATGCATGCAAATTTCAAGGCTTCATATCATCGAGAGGAACCACGTAGTTTTGGTAGTTACATTTAAAAATAAGTTCCTGGGATGACCAATCTTGTAACACTTTAGCTTGTTTTAGCCAAGGTCTACCGAATAATAAATTGTAGTCTAAGCTAGATTCAGGCAATTCCATCACTACGAAGGTCATTTTAAATACTGGCCCCTGTAGGGTAATAGGTATATCTCATACCAACCCAACTAGGTGAGCTCGAGATTAATAGGCCATTTGCACAAAAAAACTAACATGTTCAATATGGCTCCATCCCAACTTCTTACAAAGTGTTGTTGTGGCAATTTTCACTCCTGATCCTCCATCAATTAATACCTGAGGAATCTTATAATTTTTGAACCACACAATAATTGAAGGAATAGCATGATCTACCAAAGCATCAGTTTCTAGGTTAATTGGTGGGTGCACGAATTGCACTCAAATCAATCTGTTGTTGAAATTGTTGTCGAATTCCCAGTAGCAAGGTTAAAAGTTGTCCCAAGGGTATAGTGATCAAAGCTCTGGACAAAATGCCCCAGACCGCACTAGAACTGCTCAAGTCAACTACCGATTCCTGTGAAATTGTTGACCAAACTGTGATCGGATCCAGTGTGGATTTTGATCGTATAGGTTGTTGTTGGGTGATTGGTACAGGATCAGCAAAAATTGGTGGTTCTCCTCTAACCCATCGAGTTGCCTTAGCGAACGTACGCTACTGCTCCTCTACACCTGGTTCAAAAATTTCAGTGATCAGATGAAGCATTTTACTAGAATGTGTCTGAACTAATATTGCCTGCGTGCAGAGATTCGAACCATGTTGGTCATTCGATTTTGCCGCTCTTTCTTCCATTTATCATATTCATGGGCATCCTTACAGTGCCTTCAAATGTGTCCCACTTCTCTACAAAAATGGAAATGTGGTGGCGATAAGCTCGAACTACTACTAGGTTGATCTTGATTCCACTATGTTTGGTTGAAATTCCCTATGTGTCCCCCTATATAATTGGGATAATTAGTATAAGTTGTGTTTCTCAAGTGCGATGGAATATAGCTAGTCATTGGTTGGCCCTTTTCTTGTAAAATAGTATTCACCATGAGCCGATTCTGAGTCTTGGCATTATATGGACAAGTCTCCCTAGCATGGCTAGTGGTGCCACAGATTGCACAATAAGTCTGATTAAGAGCACAATTATTTGCAACATGTCTAGGGTTTTTACATTTAGTACAATAGACTTGTTTTAAGGGATCATCACTTTTACTTTTCCCAACATTTAACCATTCCAAATCTTCTGTAAAACCACCCACTTTGTGTTCTAATTGGAGTGCCATAGCGATTACCGCATCGAACAATGCAACGAATAATCATTACTTGTTTCAATTGGGGGTTCAATCCATTTATGAACCGTTGGGTTATTATATCATGGCAAATTTGCATGAGCTGGTGGTAGCTGTCGTAAGTGGGTGCCCAACAGGGTTGCATATTCCTATACACCATGATGTGGTTTCTGTCTGTTATTTTGTAAGTAGTCAAAGATCTCCGTCACATTTTTCTTTAGCCTGAAGTGCTATAAGAATATATTCTTCACGTCATCATATAGTCTAAAATGATTAATATTGTACTCTATCATCCACCAAGCCGCTTCACTCACTAAAGTCAATTGGAACACGATAGCCTTATATGTCGGGTCCGTTGGGTTATTTAGCATTGCATAGTTAATCTCGAAAGTCTATACATGTGCATCTGGATCATCACTAGGGAAACCCCCAAACTTTGCATAGGTAACCCTCATAGTGGAGGGTCTCCGATGATCACCCTACTATTGTTGTTGTTGTTTTTGTTGTTGTTGTTGTTGTTGTTGTTGTTGTTATTGTTGGTTATGTTGTTGTTGTTGGTTCTGTTGTTGTTGTTGGTTCTGATAATCTTCCATATCATCGAGATGTAGATCTGTTGGTTGGTCAAACTCTCGTGCCTCAAAAGTGTTTATAGGCTGACCTGTTACACGGCTATACAACGACCCTTTCGCAGATAGCAACTCATTGTTACTTTCTAATCCTACTGATTTACGATTGAGAATCAAGCCTTTCAAAAATGTAATTTTAAAAAACGTGCAAGATCTCACTCTCTCGACAAATAATCAGCAACGAAAACTCTACGGTTACTCCCCAAGGAAGAGAATTCATCTTGCATAAGTTGCTCAATAGAAGCTCTTCGTTCAGGGTTAGAATCCATAATTCACTCAAGAATTCCAACAAGTTGATTGGTTCCCTCACTAAGGTTTCCGGTCACTTTTGCACCCATTGGAACCTCACCAGACTCGATAGTGTCACCGAACACTGAACCACTGCCATCGGACTCTGATGCGAATTCCGAACCTCCGTCAAAAGGTATCCTATTGTCATTGAGCTCAGTATCGGGACCACTTATCGGATTCTCATGGAATTGTAATGGGCTCAATTTCGGGATGCTCTGCAACCTGAAAATAAAAAAGTGATGCAGTGCAATCCCACTTACGTGTGTCATAACTCCTCCCTTAGAGGATTGTCCTTCACTCTCACCACATGGTGGTGTCCCAAGCGTGCTATTCACTTTCCAAGGTTGTCTATCATTCTCGTATTTCGGATAACTTCCCCAGAACGCATCACAGACATGTATTATGAAGTCTTTCTGCAAAGTGAATCTTATACTTCTAACTTATATTCCAAGCCCCATGGTCGATGCCATTGTTAAAGTCTCTCTTTAACCCACCTAAACTTCTTCCAAAAGGATAGGGTTAAGAGAGATTTTTCTACAAGGTTCTTGGGTTGGACAAGGGTCTGTTGGAACAGAGGCCCTATAATGATTTCCCCCACACTTACTCAATCTTCACCACTATTATCCCTCACAGAATACTATCTTTATCTTTACTAACATCGATTACAAGATTACACAATCATATTCAACCCTCTAAACACAATTCACTTATATAATATCAAATTCATGGACGCTCATCCACCAACCATAATTTACTTACAGCATGCGATATACACACACACACACATACACACACACACACACACACACACACACACATATATATATGGCATTGACCATTATTATCATTCAAAAGACTACAGACATTGCAATATAGATAGTGTAGGTGAGCCTCATAGCTTATCGTTACACTTGAAATCTTGTATATTCTCTCTCTATCTTGCACTCACCATCTTTTTGAGTATTAAGGTGTGTATGTTAAGGTTCATCTATTGAAAGATCCTATAAACCTGTTATTTATTTTTATTGTGGCCCACCCCACTTCCAACATTTAGTATTCAAACCTTATAATACCAACATTTGGTATCAGAACTTCAAATACCAACATTTGGTATCATAGCATAGGTGACATACACCCTTAACAAGATGAGTGACTATAGACTTGAGAATGAAGACAAACTTGAGGCATGTCTAACTATTCAATGTGGAGTTTTATGATGATGAATCTATTAGTATCAAAGGACTTATGGAATATTGTCAATGGAACTTGTCCAAGGCCAAGACAAGTCAGAGAAGAGGCTACTTCATCTTCTGCCAACACAAGGATGAAAGTTGATGAATCAGTACAGACACATAATTTGAAGCTCAAAGATTTACGAGATCAGTTACTCAATGTTGGAGTCAACATTTCAGACGAAGAGATGGTAAGCACACTTCTAAACTCACTTCCATCTACATATCATGCTTTTGTTACTTCTTTATCTCTCTCTACAAGAGATAGAGAACTTCCATTTGAAGAGCTACAGTTCTTGTTACTTCAAGATGAAGATCAACAAAAGGGTATGGAAGAGAATGATGAAGCCATGTTATCATCGTCGGGGAAGGAAAGAAAGCCTACCACTTGTTCTCCTAATGCTTCCTCTACACCCAAAGAAAATTCTTCGACTACATCTGATTCAAAGAAAATTTTCACCTGCTCTAGACTTAAGGTTCACTTCTCCAACACCAACAACATCCAAATCATGACCATCTAAATGGTCACTCTTCTACCTTAAGAGTTAGAAAGGGAAGAAAATGCCTTTCAGCAACTTGTCATATGCTTAGTAGATCCAGAATAAAAAATCTAGGGATTATTTGAGATTGCATTTAATGCTGCCTGATCAAAAGCTACCTCTTCAATAGTAGCACATGCATATGAACCTACCTTTGAAGATTTAGGCTTCGGATCATCTTCAACACTATTATCTGATGCTTTCTTCTTCTCATTAAAAATCCTTGCTTTGCATTCTGCTATGTAATGACCTAGTTTCTTACAGTAATGGCATACTCCATACACGTTGTTCCTCCTTATGGTAGTCCCAACAATGTTGTTGTTACCATCCATTCTTAGCTCTTGTCTTGCTGAAAGATACTTGATGACCTTGATCCGTTATAGAAGCTACTGAAAGTAGATTTTGTTTTATTTGTGGAACATACAACACATTTGAAAGCTTTTTTATATCACCATTAAAGTTAATGAAAGGAATTGTACCTTCACCCTCTGTAGAACATCTTGCATGGGTTCCATTAGAGGCTGTAAGGAACTGTAAAGGTCTTTTCTGCTCGTCATGTGACGAGATGCACCACTATCCAACACCCATGAGTCATCTGTTCTTGAATCTTCATCCGAGGAGAACACCTCTATCATAACAAATAACTCAAGCTCTATTTTTTTTGTGTTGGCAGACTCCTTGCCCTTGCCACCTTTTGAAGAGCCACTCTTCTCTTTTGCCTTCTTGATGTGACAGTCTTGGATTTTGTGTCCTTTCTTCTTGCAGTGGAAACACTCTCCCTTGAACTTCTTTTTGTCGTTCTTCTTTTTGTCTCCCTCTTTTGAAGAGTCCGTTTCGCCTCCTTTGGCATTCGCTGTGAATGTAGCATCTCCTTTGCTGCCGCCACTCTTTGCCTTGAGCCGTAGCTCCTCCTCCATGAGTAAGGCACTGAATTCTTTGAAAGTTAGTGGTTGAGGTCTGATTTGAGTATTAAGAGCAATTACCAAACCATCAAACTTAGGTGGACATATTCAAAGACAACACTGAGCTAACTCCTCACTTGACTTTTGAACACCTGAACCTATCATTTGATCTCGTAGATTCTTTATGCTAGTGATAAACATCTCTACAGTCTCCATATCAGCAAACCTTTCTGCTGCAAGCTGATTGTCCAAGTTCTGAATCTGTGTCTGATTACGAGTTTCATATTGATTTCTCAATATGTTCCATGCTTCATATGCCTTGCTAATATGCTGAATGAGAGTCAGAACACTACCAAAAGTACTTGTAACTAGAGCACAGAGTGCATCTGCATTTCTACATTTCTAAGCATGTAGAAGATCAATCTTTCTTGGGGCTCATGATCAATCCCAATAACAATCTTCAAAAGCTCATATGAATCAAGGATAGAAGTGATTTTAAATTTCCACAAGGTGTAATTTGTACCATCAAGTTTACCTTCCATGTACAACACAACAGAATAGACCTGTAGACAGAGTTGAGAGAAAAACGCTGACAAAGATAGATGTAGACTGAGAAATAAAGAAGTCAAATTCTCATATTGCGAAGTGTAATGTAGTTACAACAATGGTGTTGTCCACCCATGTGCTCCCAATGTGCAGCTTAGATGGCGATCTAGACAGACTCTAGATGAAGGGGTTACTAGTGCACAATGCCATGTAACACCCAACCTAGGCCATGCTTATATAGCTTTTACAAGGCAGTTCGGTATAGTTAAACATAGTCGGGAGCTACAAAATAGTCGATAAAATATACAATCCGACAATATCTCCACGACCATAAGTGCTACCATCTCGGCCCTACGAGCCAGGGGGATAGGCCCCCCAAACCCCGTAGAAGGGGGCAAGCCCCCCTCTGCACTCCCCCCATTAATGTTCTTTGGGGAAAACGCGCGACACCATAGGGTCTTTATTTTCACCTTAAATGGCAACCCAATGGCTTGGAAGTTTATGCCCTACCTAAGCTAATAGCTAGGCTCACAAAAATCATCTATAACCATCAATGGTCACACATAGACCTCATCTAACTTGGAAGTTAGGGTTCCACAAATGTTCTGGCTCTCATAATGGCTTCTCCTCATAATGGGGGCCTTACAACTTAGAGCACCATGGATCATTTGTGGTCACATGAGGATGGAGTATTGAGCATATCTAACGTGTATATATATGTATATATATGTGTGTTTGTGTGTGTGTGTATATATATATATATATATATATATATATATATATATATATATATATATGTGTGTGTGTGTGTGTGTGTGTGTGTGTGTGTGTGTGGGTGTATGTATATATATGTAGCAATGCATAATGAACTTCTCCATATCAAGAACTGTCCATGATTCATGATCCAAGGAAAGGTAGACATCACAAAGTTTTGAAAGGCAAGAATTAATAAGCAAGCTACTACATTCCAAAAAACATTACATGCATACTCTATTATAGATTCGAGACCCAATCTCTAAAGAAATTAACATAGGACCACAATCAACACAAGAAAAATATTACATTACTCACGTCGTTTGTTTATAGAGTCCTGACTCCTTTTCCAATCTCATGAAAATTTACTATATTACCACAACCAACTACATAACATGCAAGTTGTAAGTCTGCTAAAAGAGACTCACTAAGTATGGAGGATTAAGGTAGTGGATAGCTCCCAATTTCCAAATAAACAAATATAGGTGATTCAACTCCCTCTACACCTATTGTGCAACCAATCATGATTCAAGAGTCACCAACATCCTCCTTACGATAGTCCATTACGACACCACCAAATCCACTCTGTGTCCTAAGCCCACTAGGATCCCAATTTGTGTGGAGTTATCAGATATGCCAATAGACAATTACCCATGGATAGAGAGACTAGGTGGCATTCTATGTAAAGTGTTAGGACAAAAGTCTAGAGGCGGGAATATCAACCCTAAATGGGACCCCCAACTCATGATAGAAATCGATGGATGTAAGCCAATCAAATCAAGTCTGTTTATCAAAGATGCTCATGGGCTGGTGCTTCACGAATAGAAAATTACTTATAGAAACTTTCCCAATGCATGTTTCAAATGCTATAAACAAGGGCACTTGATTAAGGATTGTCCGTTGTTAAAAGCTAACTTATCTTTGCATTCTCATGAAGTTCCTTCTTCTTCTACTACAATACCTAAAAAGGATGTGAATCAAGAGAATGCTTAGGTAGGTCACTCCTCAAGTAAAAACGCTGCCAAAAAACTAGAAAAAAAAGTGTAAAATCCTCCAACCCCTATGAAGTTCTCCTTGAGGAGGTATTTAATCCTTTCTCTGAGGAGGGTAAAGAAAATCTACAACCCAATCTGGTTAATGTATGTGATAGTACAATAAACGGTCTAATCTCCACTGATGAGCATGGTGATGCAGTTAATGGTGGTTGGCAAGTAGTCTCAAATAGGAAAGCTTCTTCAAGGAAGGGGGTTTCGGAGGTGAACTTGAATTTGAATTTCATTGATGAGTTGAAAAGGGTAGAACATGACATGATGATCCAACTAGCTCAAGAGGTAGGTTCTACTCATGAAGACATAATTTGACAAGGTAAAGTTGATCTAATTGTGACTCAACTCCAAGATAAACATAAAGATTCTATCAAGACCTCCAGATCTCAGCTCAAGCCTGTTAAGGTGATCAGAAAGTAAGTTCTTGGTGCGTTCTCTTGCTGAGTGCTTTTCATGGATTTGAATCTCATTTTATCTCTAAATACCAAAGGGCTTACTGACCTTATCAGAGGCAAGAGTATTCATTGTTGGTTGAAGCCTCTTAAAACCTGTCCTGAGTTCATTTGCCTGCAAGAGGTGAAGATTGCCCAAAGCAAACTTAAAACTCATCTCAACATGGTTTTTGGTAAGCATGAATGATTTTTTTACTGATCACCCTCCTGGACAAATGGAGGTCTACTATTGGGGTCATCTCTTCCATTAAGCATGTTATTAAAAAGGTTATGAAAATCAATTATAATTAATGGGTAGTTGTGACTCTTGATAAACCCTCTTCGTATACTATCATCAGTGTTTATGCTACCGATTTTAACAACCTTAGGAAGGACTATTGGAATGAGATTTTTGAGCTGCCTGGTCCTATTTTGGTGGTGGGGGACTTTAATGTGGTGATTAATTTAAGAGATAGGCTTGACAACAAAGGTAATTGTATTTGTGGTGTGGAGAAGTCTACCTAGTATAATATGTGTAACCATCATGACCTGATAAACATGTCCTTTAATTATGGGTTCACCTCGGCCAACATGCAAATTGGCAATAATGCCCTTGCTTCCATGCTTGATAGGTGTTATGACAATGCTACTATGCTTTAGGACTATTGGGACATCTTATGTCAATTTGACCATTCTTACCTGATGTCTGACCATTACTCTTAAGAAGGGCTCCCCCATGTACAAGTCTGGTTGGCCCCACTTAGATGCCAACTTGCTCAAAACCCCTATGTTGTGGAGCATGTCAGAATGCCATTAAGTGGAACTTTTCTCAAGGTAGCTCCCCATTCATCAGTTGGGAAAGATCAGTTAAAGAGATTCAGAAGATTCTTACTCATTACAAGAATTTGTCCAATAAAATTAGAGCCCAAAGAAGGGAATCCATTCTTGAGACTCTCAAAGATCATGATCTTAACATTCCCTCCAAGGAATTGTTGAATCTTCAGTGTGCGTTTAAACATGAGCAGTATCTTGAAGCTAAGTTAGCTCTTATTTCCTCAACAGAGTATTGGATTGGGAAGTTGAATAGACCTGTTAAAAGTATGTATGAATTGTTGAGAAAGACATAAATCAAAGACTTGATTCCTTTACTTACCAAGAGAAATGGTGAAATAGATAAAAGTATGAAGGAGAATTTGCAAGAGGCTTTGTGCTTCTTCACTGATGTTTTCTCTAGCTCTCCCAAGGGATGGGAGGACATCCAGAGGGCCAGAGCTTCTATTGCTTTAAAGAGGAAGAAAATGATCTCTCATAGTTTGGCTACCCTCCTGGAACTGCCCCTCTCTGCCTACGAGAATGAAACCTTGTAAATCTCTTGGACTTGATGGAATTCCTAATGAGTTGTTTGTGGAGCTTAATGACTTCCTGACCTCGTATCTCCTCTTGATTTGGTATGAGACAAATCGCAAAGGTACTCCTCCTGTTCATATTAATACTGGTGTTATTCCCCTAATTCACAAGAAAGGGGATAAGAGAACCTCAATAACTAGAGACCTAACACCTGTCTCATTTCTGTTTACCCGATTCTTGCTTCCACTCTAGCTAGAGGACTTAGCCCTCACATGAATAAGATCATTCTTCTTGAACAAAAAGTTTTCATAAAAGGTAGGTTCATCCTTGATGCTATCATATCCATTTGGGAAGGGCTTGACTATGTCAATGAGTCTAACCAAGAGTATTACTTCTTCAAGGTGGATTTTGACAAGGCTTATGATAGGATTGAATGGGATTTTGTGTTGCAATCCCTTCGAGACATAGGTGCTGGAAGGAGATTCATTAGGTATGTGAGTACCTTATTTGACAATGCTTTCTCTAGAATTTCTATGAATGGCCATTTATCTACCCCTTTTAAGCTTTGTAGACCCATTTAGACAGGGGTGCCCCCTAGCTCCCTTGCTTTTTGCCATTGCCCCAGTGACTCTCTTGGTTGGCGTGTTAAGTATGAGATGGATAATGGTGTTGGAGTTAGACGTCTGTGAAAGCACACGAACAACACAAAGAAGAAGAAGAAGCTTGGAGCACAACACACAATACTAAATATATTACTAGAGAATGTACAAAGATAAGTAGCCCGTTAGGGCAATAGGCATATATACAAGCCAGGAGAAAAAAACCTCCTAAAGTGCCCCGGTGATCCTAGAGTGTTCACACACATCACTACCTAAATATATCAACAAATCCCCCTAGGAGTGATGCAGTGAACAAGGAGCTGGCACTCATGTATAATGAAGTGCCAAGCTATGTGGAAATCACTCCACAAAAGGAAGTAAGCCCAAAGCTTTGGGGAAAAGGTCTGCAATGTTCTCTTGCGTGGGCACATATGCCAAGCTGATCTCCCCAACAGAGAACCTCTCCCTGACATAATAATAATGCACCTCAATGTGCTAAGTGTGAACATGGAACACATGGTTCCTCGCAACTGCCAATGCGCTCTAACTATCAGTGAAGGTGGTGGTGGCAGAAGATTGACCAACACCCAAATCAACCATAAGGCGTCTGAGCCACACACACTCAGCAGTCGATGTGAAAGTTGCCCTATACTTAGCCTCACAATTGGAAGTGGCCATAGTAGGCTGCTTCTTGCTCAACCAAGATATACATGAGCTACCAAACATGAGGCAAAAGCCACTAGTGGACACACGAGTGTCATAGCAACCAGCCCAATCAGAGTCAAAAAAAGCATGCAAATCTAGCAATAGTGATCCCCCCTTGGGATAAAACAACCCAATCAGTTGAGTACCACTCAAGTAGCGAAAGATGCGCTTAACCGCCTGCCAATGCTTGACCCCTCGGCAATGCATAAACCTGCTCATCTGTGAGACAAAAAACTGAATATCTGGCTGAGTAATGCATAAGTAAATCAAGCATCCAACAACTTGCTAATAGAGGATAGCATCAAATGCATTTCCAACATCATCAAGACTCAGTCGTAAACCTGTCTCCATAGGAATGACAATATGTTTACAATCTTCAAGGTCAAAACGCTGCAATAATGTGTCAATATATTTTGTTTGACACAAAGCCATTCGACCATCAACTTGCATAATCTGAATGCCCAAATAATGATGCAAATGCCCAAATCAGACATCTCAAATGAGGCATGCAAATCAACCTTAAAATTGGCAATATGCCTCTCATGAAGACCAGTGAGCAGCATGTCATTAACATAAACCACAATGATTAGAAGTACATAATTAGCATGCTTAACATATAAGGTGCTTTCAGTTGGACTATTCTCAAAACCATGTGCAATCAAATAGGCATGTATCTTTTCATACCAAGCACATGGTGCTTGCTTTAAGCCATATAATGCCTTCTTTAACCTGCACACCTAGCTCTCATGCCCTTTTTGCACAAAGCCACGGGGCTGAAAAACATACACTTCTTCATGCAAGTCACCATTCAGAAATGCAGTTTTAGTGTCCAACTGATGTACATTCCAACCATGATGGGCTGCAAGTGCACAGATGCTCCGAACAGTAGTCATACAGCATGTAGGTGCAAAGGTCTCATCAAAATCAATACCTCTTTCCTATGCATAACCCTTTGCAACAAGCCTAGCCTTATACCTGTCAATTGTTCCATCAAGCTTACGGTTTAGCTTGTAAACCCACTTAGTTGCGATGGCCTTCTTGCCAGGAGGCAAGTCACATAAAGACCAAGTACCATTCTTCATTATTGCATCATATTCAGATTGCATAGCAGCCATCCAATTTTTTGAATTTTGTGCTTCATCAAACGATACAGGCTCAGTCTCATCACAAAGACTAGATGCAGCCATAGCATAGCAATCTGATGCAAAAGAGGCACTATGAGAGCCTGATCAAGTATGATATGACAGAGGTGCATGTAATTTGTTGTCACGCAAGGTCTACACTAGCCATTTTGGCATAGTTCTTGCCTACTCAATATTATCTCTCTCATCAATAAGTGCATCATGTAAATTTGCATCAGAAATGGAATGATTTGCATCATCACATGAAACCTGCAAAGGCTGAGAAGTTGCCTCATTAGGACCAGCACTAGACTGTCCACCTGTAAAAAGAGGCAGCAAAGTATCATACATGTCTTTGGAGCTAACAGGTGTCTCCTTAGTACATGAAAGCAATGGCTGAATAGCATCTTCCACAAAAACAACATCACGGCTAACCAGAATGCGTTTAGTCTGTGGATGATATAGATGATAGCCTTTACTTTCAGAAATGTACCCAACAAAAATACATTTTACTGCTTTATCATCCAATTTTTTGCGATGTTGTTCGGGCACTAATGCATATGCCAAACAACCAAAAACACGCAGATGAGCAACCGATGGCTTGCGATCATGCCAAGCCTCATATGGAGTGATAGACTGCAGCGCTTTAGTGGGACACCTGTTAAAGTATATATGCTACACACATGACAACCTTCAGCCAGAAACTATGTGGTAAAGCCTCACTCTTGATCATACACCTCGCCATCTCCATGAGTGACATGTTCTTCTGTTCAGAACCTCCATTCTGTTGAGGTGTATACGGCACTGTATACTAGTGTTTTATCCCACTTTCAGCCAGAAATGCATTAAAATCAGAAGACATATATTTCCCCTCTCGATCAGAACAGAGCGTGCCCATTTTACATGCTAACAGATTTTCAGCCAAAACCAAAAACTGTTTGAAGCACATGAACACTTCGGACTTTGCTTTCAATGGATATACCCATGCATGCCTGGAAAAATCATCGATGAAAGTCACGAAGTAAAGATACTTCCCAAAAGAAGGTGTCTGCATAGGACCATAGACATCACTATGTACAAGATGCAATTTCTGAGTAGCTGAACCATCTTTTAGAAAGGACGAATGGTGCATTTTGCCCAAAATACAGCCCTCACAAACATGTTTTCCAGGTGCCTCAAGTTTGGGCAAAGAGGACACCATTTTAGATTTCTGCAAGTGTAGCAAACTAGCAAAATTCAGATGACCAAAGCGTGCATGCCAAAGCTTTGCATCTGACATAGCCTGAGAATCATGTACTGCAGATGCCGAATCATTTACAGATCTTTCATAGTCTATGAGCTTATACAACCCACGACATAAAATGCCAGAAGCAATAATCACGGCACCCTGTGAGAGATCATGAACTATACATCTATCATCAACAAATTTCACAACCAAGCCAATCTTGGCTAATGCATAAACTGATAACAGATTTTTCTTGATCCCTTGCACAAACAAAGTATCTGAAAAAGTGAAATAACTACCATCAACAATAGTCAAAATGATCTTACCAACTCCCATAACAGGATAAGAGGAGTTGTTGGCATATGTAATAGTATTCCCTGTAGGGGCAGGCTCGAGTGAAGAGAAGAAACTACACTGCGAGGTAATATGTTTGGCCGCCCCATTGTCAAAGTACCAAACATCTGAGTCTACTACAGACATGCACTGCTCATGAGAAGATGGGTCAAAATTGCAAACAGTAGTAAACACCCATTCTTCTTCCTGCACAAGATTAGCAGACTCTGTTTTTGGTGTAGAGGCCTCTGCAACAACCATTCCAACCTCTTTCTTCTTTGCCTCTTTAGCAGCCAGTTTTGGATAGTTCTTTATGATATGATCATTTCCTTTACAATACTTGCAAAACAATGTATGCTTTTCTAATTTCTTTTTCTCTTTGTCTTTCCTCTTCGATTTTGCAGAATTAGCAGATTTCTGCTTACTAGTTGAAGAGCTCCATTTTTCTTTGCCCTTCGGACTAGCCAGTAAATCTTGATCTGCAACTCGCATAATGGACCTGTTCTACCTAGACTGATCTTCTTGCAACAGAACAGAGAGTAACTCCTCAAATGACAAGGCATTTGGATTGCCTTTCATCATCAACCGAAGAGTAGAAGCAAAACTCTGATATGAATTAGGAAGACCATTCATAATGGTCTGCACAAGTGAGCTATCTGGTATAACCTCATCAATAGAAATCAACTGTTCCTTCAAGTTTTTGATCTTTGTTAGAAAACTATCCATAGAATCACCTTCATTCATGTGCTCACTCTCCAACTGTTTTCGGAGGTAAGCAACACGAACCTCATTCCTAGCTTGGTACAATGTGGTAAGTGTATCCCAAGCATCCTTAGCTATTCTACAAGAGCAAATATGAGGAACAATGGCACGTTTGATAGACAAAGCTATCAATGCATGTGCCTGAGCATCTCCGCCATCCCAACGAATTTGCTCTATAGTAGGTGCAACATAAACTGCAACACGAATAGGAATATGTAGAATACCATCATCTTTGATACCTTCTGCATCAGCTTCAGTACCTGTAGTTGTAACAGTTGCAGGTATGATAGTACGTTTTTCAACACCCTGCACAATGTTCCACAACCCTTTTGAAACCAATACATGTTGCATCATATAAGCCCACAATGGGTAGTTGGTACCATCCAACTTATCCTCAACAACCAACATACGAAATACATCACCGCTTTCAGTCATGGCCGGTGACTAAAATGCAAAAAATTGACTATATCTCAAAAAGTTGAATGGAATTGTCTAGACGAGTTCTGCTAAACTTGTAGCAGACTTCGAGACGCTTATATGGGCGAACCAAAACAGGTATATACCTTTGGCACAAAAAGATGAAATAGCCTGCACAAGCACTACGATAATGTATTCAGAGGCCAAAACAAGCTTAGATCATGATTTTGGCACCACAAAGCAAAGCCATTTTGATCTTGGGAACATGCTGAGTATGCTCACCAAAATTCGTACAATTCTGAGGCTGCAACTGGAGAAGTGTCGACGACACTCTAGATGAAGCGTCGGCGTGCTCTAATAACAATTGTTGGAGTTAGACATCTACAGAAGCACGCAAACAACACAAGGAAGAAGAAGAAGCTTGGAGCACAAGACACAATATTGAATGTATTACTAGAGAATGTACAAAGATAAGTAGCCTGTTAGGGCAAGATGCATATATACAAGCCGGGGGGAAAAAACCTCCTAAAGAGGGAAAAAAGTGCCCCGGCAGTCCTAGAGTGTTCACACACATCACTACCTAAATATATCAATAAATGGTAGGATAAAAAGAATTAAGATCCCGAATTCCTCTTCCTCCCTTGGATTACAAATGTTTGCTGATTACACCAATATGTGTATTGCTACTGATCCTATGTCTGCTTCTTTTTGTTTGGATTGTTTGCAGGTCTTTTGCCTTGCCAGTTGATCTCAAGGTAACCAATCAAAAACTAGGTTCAAGGCTTCTAATAACATTGTTCTTGATTGTGTTGCTAATGTTGGTTGTCAGATTTTGCAGGATCAGGTTGTCTTAAGATTGTTGGGCATCCCATGGGGTTCAAAGTCACTTTTCAACAAAGATGGGATTAGGTTCTAGACAAGTTCGGAAAAAAATTATTCAGGTGGTATAACTCTCTTTCTTTAGCTCAGATAACGTTTATTCTCAAGCATTATATATTACCTTGCATCACCTACAACCTGTCCTACTGGTTGCCCTCTAAAACTCAGTTGAAGCAGGTGACTGAAGACTGTATAAACCTGATTCCTCTTTCCTATGCTTGTTTATAGGTCATCCTCAAATACAAGTAAGTGTTGCAGCTGAAGAGGGAGGAAAGCAAGAACGGACACCTTGAATTACAAGAAATTGTTGCGGATGTGTGGATGAAATTCAAGAAGTACTAAGGCTCTGTTTCCTCCTTGGTGGCCAAGCTCAACTGTAGATGGAAGGTAAAATGGTCCAACAATCAATGGAGATATAGGTTCACCTCTTTGTGGGACTTGCCAATTAATATAAGTCACTCCTTTCTCCAGTGGCTCATAATCCACAATGGGATCTGGGTTGGCAACAGATGTAAGAAGATAAATGCTACGAATGGAAGCTGAGCAATATGTGGTGGAGAGGAGGATTTGGCCCACATATTCATCAATTGTTGGCATGAGAAGAAATTTTGGTTGTTGCTCTCTCCCTAACTCCGCAACAGGGATCCACCCTAGCTGGGTTACAAAGAAATCTTATTGGGTTCTACCAATAGAATGGACCTAGTGCTGTGGCAAACTTGGAGGAGCCATTTTCTATGGTCCATTTGGATGAGTAGGAATCAATTTAGTTTTGGTTCAGGAAAGAAAAACTTTGTTATCCCATTGAGAAACTTTTTGTACTACTCTTGTGGCATAGCCTAAAAAGTATAAATACTGCCTTTGAGGAGCAGCCCTCGGTTATTCCCTTGCTTGCCAAGTTACCCCCACAAAAGTGAAGACTTTTTATTGTGTGTGTACTCTCAAGAGAGATTTAAGAGAGATTTATCATGATGCTCTCCTTCTTCCCCTAATTGTTTTGGGAGTAGCCTTTTTTACTATAGTCTAGGTTGGCCTTCCCTCTTCTTTGTGTTTGAGTGGGATCGTGCCTCCCTGCATATCTTGTATCACCTTTCATTAATTTATAACCTTGCTCATGGTTGTCACAATGATGACCAATGAGTTTCATTCCATTTTCTCTTTAGAGGAACGGGACACTGAGTCGCCGCCGACCTGATCATGTCGTTAAAAAAAAAATAAAAAAATAAAATCTAATTTCTTTGGCCACAAGTTTGCAAAGGCTGTCGGGATTGGTGCCATTCATCTGCACGCAATCTCCAAGACCTTCAGATTCCAGCGTACGTTCCCTATTGTTCATCTGAAAAACATCCTCTATTACGACATAGCTAAAACTATCCAAAGTACCACCGGATTCATGTCGTTAAAAAAAAAGTTTTTTTAAATTTGATTTCTTTGGCCACAAGTTTGCAAAGGCTGTCGAGTCATTGTCGACACAGACGGCATTCATCTGCAGGCGATCTCCAAGACCTTCAGATTCCAGCGTACGTTCCCTACTGTTCATCTGAAAAACATCCTCTATTCCGAAAACGTTTCCATCCTCTATCGCGGAAACTAGAGCGAGTACAACAGCGGGAGTTCAACCTAGCTCTAATCGGCAGCTTTTTGACTACTTTCGTCATGCCAAACTTCAAGCTAATCCGGGGTGATTAGGCGTCATGCTGAACTTCTTCTATTAAGAAAACAGCGGGGCTTCCTTTATTAAAAGAACAGCGGGATTTTAACCTCTAGTCGGCAGGTTTTTGACTACCTTCATGTGACAGTCTACAGACTACATGTTTCCACAAATCATTTGGAGGCTTACTCTTTAGTGTGTTCACTTGCAAGGAACTCTCCATCATACCTACCTTCAAGCAATTATTTATAGGCTTTGCTTCCCTTTGTAGCTCCCTGCCTCCCTTTTCGGATTTGAGACTATGGCGATCAGTGTCGGCCTACTGGAGTTCTAATTCACTAAAGCTTGCTGCCCCTCGTCTTCCGTGAATGCTAATATTCGGGATTTGTACCGCATTTCAATCTTGCCATTTTTTTCCTTGTTTCCGCCTACTTCCTTTCCTTGTTCGACCTTCGTACACCCGTTCAAATAGTTTCAATCCTACACACGTTTTCATCGGTTAGAAAGCTGTGGTTTTTCCATATAAACGACAGCGGAGTCTCCCAAAATGGTCGGAACAGCTAATGTCAACGCTCTTGACTTTATGGTAGCACCGTGGGATCCGAACCATGCAGAAAAAGGATTTGGTTTTCCTCTAAGTTGGAAAAAAGGGCACGCTTCTCTATGCAGGAGCAGAAGTGATAAACAACATTGTGCACGTGCACAGTATAATGACCGAGTCCTAGCTCCAAATGGTCTGTACCTGCACCATCTCATGGACAAGGCTGGCATCGAAACATGCCATGCGAAAGTAATTTCTGAACGTGAAGCTTTTGATCATTAGGGTATGGGGGTTATGTGCTTTTTCCTCTCTTTAGCTTGGATCTTGTGCTGGGCTTCATTATGGCCGAGTTTTCCCATCACTTCTGGAAGTGATAGAAAATCAGTTCGGAGAGCTTCCTACGAGTTCATGCTTGCGGTGTGCGTGCGTTATGGAGTGTGTGTGTGTGTGTGTGAGCATGTATATCTCCTTCTATACCCACTATTGGGCACTGCTGACGTTAGTGGAGATTGTATTTAGGCGATATTAATGGAGCTGATGGCTATACAGTTGTATGGCTGACGTACATGAATCTATAGTGTTCGAGGGTGCATTCGGAGTTTGCATGGATTCATCCTGGTAAATGATTTGTATGCACAGGTGCTCAAGGTGTTATGAGCCCTGGGAAGAAAGGGGGGAGGGGTTAGCAAAATAGGCCTTCAATTATGGCCGAGTTTTCCCATCACTTCTGGAAGTGATAGAAAATCAGTTCGGAGAGCTTCCTACGAGTTCATGCTTGCGGTGTGCGTGCGTTATGGAGTGTGTGTGTGTGTGTGTGTGTGTGTGTGTGTGTGTGTGTGTGTGTGTGTGAGCATGTATATCTCCTTCTATACCCACTATTGGGCACTGCTGACGTTAGTGGAGATTGTATTTAGGCGATATTAATGGAGCTGATGGCTATACAGTTGTATGGCTGACGTACATGAATCTATAGTGTTTGAGGGTGCATTCGGAGTTTGCATGGATTCATCCTGGTAAATGATTTGTATGCACAGGTGCTCAAGGTGTTATGAGCCCTGGGAAGAAAGGGGGGAGGGGTTAGCAAAATAGGCCTTCAAATTGAAGCATGATCTAAAGTTTTATGTAAAATATATGTGAATTATACTTATGAACTACGTTATGCTGCTTTGTAAGTATGATGACATGAGGTGCACTTTCAATAATCATGACACACACATGCACACGTACACAAAGTACTCTAGTTGTAAGGATGAACAGAATCCAGATGCACACACACATACATGTACATGTATTTACATACATACACATGCATGCATACATACATACATACACATAAGGAAGCATGCATACGTACGTACGTATGTACATACATACATACATACATACATACATACATACATACATACATACATACATACATACATGCATGTGTGCATGCATACATACATACATACATACATACATACATACATACATACTATGCATGATACATGTATACATGCATGCATGCATGCATGCATGAGTGCACACAGTTGCCACCATGACATGCTTGCCTTGTGGAATGCATATTTGATACATGCATAACAGATGCATACATAAGCTTGTAATGACATGTGTACCTAGTAAGTATATTTGGTACACATACTTTGGAAACAAATATAGACAAATACACACAGTCCTTGCATGCATATATACATACATACATGCATGCATGCATGCCTCAATAGGTGCTTTCATTGATGTGTACATGCATGTGTGTGCATACATTCATGCATACGTCCATCCATCCATCCATCCATCCATCCATACATACATACATACATACATACTACGTACGTACGTACGTACGTACGTATGTATGACAAGCATCCTATATACATATGTACACAACACGACTGCATGTATACATTCACAAGTCAGTCCATATGTACATGCATGCATTCTTATGTACATATATACACTCAAACATACATATTACATACATGCATTCTTATGTACATATGTATATAGGATGCTTGTGTGCATTTTTATGCAGATATTCATATGTATATACATTCTTGTATGCATACATGTACATTGCATCTAACATGCATAAACATGTATATACATGCTTTTGTGCACACATATGTACATACATCCTTCTATATGCACATGTATGTACATACATCCATTCCTTATGTATCCATTTATGTACATGCATACACACATTTGATACCAACTCACCTGCATATGTAACCACCTACCTGCTTATAAACATACAACATATATGGGCATGCATGCAGCTTATGTACATAGCAACATGAACAGAATATTTTCTCTTCCAATATTATTCTATGCGGATACAAGTGTGGGATATGGCCAGGATAAAAAGAGGGGAGGGGGTTTATTTTTCCTTTTTTGTACTTTGTGTTCAACACTGATTTATTCAATAAAGATATTTTTGTTTGTTTCCTCTTTGTTTGTTAGGAAGAAAATTGAATCTGACAGGTCTCCAAACTTTAAATGCAATTTATTGAACAACGATGATTCAATGCAGGCTGCTCGAGAAAGTTTTGTCAAAGAAGTGGTCAGTCTTCGATACAGTGATTGTAATAATGAGAGCATCTCTAGCCCACCATTAGATCTTGCAAGGGCTGCTCTTGAAATTTCCTCCGAGGATGATGCTCTTGTATCACATTCTTCAGTTCCCCTTCCAGTGGATGCATTCCTTGATAGATTGAACAAGATGGCCTTGGAGTTTGCCAGCCATCATCTCCCTTCTCATCCTCAGACATCAGAGTCTGTTTTAAGATGTCTTGACAAGTACTTGTATGGGTACAAGGTAAATGGATTCAAAAATAATAAACAAATAACTTATATCTCCAGTATGTCTGTTCCTAATATGTTGGAAGTTATATTTCGTTGTGATGGTGGAATGCCTGAAATTTATGATTTAATACCAGAGTGTTGACTGGTCTAATCATTAACACTGTCTTGATAGTGGATGAATTTTCTTGAACGTTACCTTTAACCTTGGATCATGACGACTAAGTGTATGTTTTGATATCTTTTATGGGATGCATGACAACTTACAAATTGAATAGATATGCCTGTATGCGTATCTTATTCTTTAGGAGTATCTAACCTTTCATTTTATATGCCATGTCTATCAAAAGCAATATGCATGCCTATTGAGTATTAATCGTTTTGCAAGCACACTAAAAAATCTGTATAAGTTCTTCAACTAGAAGGATAAAAGTGAAAAGTTAGAGTCAACCAATCCTTGAGGGCCAAGATACATAAAATCTCATAAAAACCAAAGCGAATTTGATTTGAAAGCCTTTCAACCCTAGACCTCTATCACACTTTGCCTAACTAGTTGAAATTTAAGAAACTTTTAAGATAGCTTCAAGAATATAGAAGAAAACATTTCTTCTTTCTACTTAACCTGCTGGAAAAAATGAACAGTGCTCTCAACCTGGTAGGAATTAGATACATTCCTTTTGGGCATAGCAAATAGACTTATCAAGCTTCCCAATCCAAGTTAAAACACTTCAAATGATGGACTGAGCACTGAGAAATGGGAATACAGCCATTACATATAGCCATAGTTGTTACCGATGGGATTCTGACTTCTGACTTTTGACGGGGATCCGACTTATAATGAGTCAGGTATAACGTATCTGACGTTTCCCGACGCGACCCAAAGTTTTTCAGAAAAATATGAAATGTATACATAACATTGGTAATTCAATATAGACATAAAAATAAACTTCAAATAGAGAAAACAAAACCATTGAAACAATTCAATGTTGCTATAATTGAAGTCCACAATGGAGACTCAGCATTAAATAATGGATATACACGAATGAAAACATATGATGTATAATATGAGTTGAGATGATCATTTTATGAATAAACAAATTTTACATGAACCATTATCAATGTATGACCATGGAATGATTGATGTATGATGTATCACTTAACAACTTTTAAGATATGTAGGCTGTAAATTGTAATTGCATACAAACATTTACACCTTTAGTTCCAATATAATTGAAATAAAAGTGTGAATGTTTGTATGCAGGTACAATTTACAGCCTACAAGCATACTTGGATTTTAACTAATATAATGATAAGATTGCATGAACTATTTGAAACTTGTCTTCCCTTGTTTTTTGAAATTCTATGTTATGCATGGGATTTGATTGGCAAATGCCTGCACTACAGCCTGTAGGTGAGACCTAGGTTAGGTTGTGGCTGATGGTGCATTCAGATGGAAGCCAACAGGTGAGGAACAAGGTTGAGCCTTTCAGGTGGTGTGCCCAATCCTATCAGAAGCACGGCAAGAAGACTAACACCTACAGGTTTCTGATCAGAAATTCCAATGCTATTCATGGCTGGCTGAATTTGAAATGCCCTGTTATGGTGCCATGAGGAGGGGAATTTAGTGGAGGAAGAACACCATATCTTAATGGAGATGAAGGACAAAGGAAGGGTTCAAGTTATCACCTTGAAGATGGCGGCTTCCACTGGCAGCAATCACTGTTCACCATGCTCTATCTCTCTCTATTTTGATTTACTAAAGTCAACTCAACAAGTAAAGTACCTCAGCAGCAGTCCATTTTTGCATAAATTAAGCATTCAGCCTCGGGATGAATGGTCAAGTCAGGAACGACGTTTCTGATGCTGTCCTCAGCTAAGTCAGTAACGAGTCAGTATAGATGTAGCTGATGCATCAGAATCCAACTATGCATATAACTTTCAATCATAGCTTTTGCATACTTTGAAAGAGGAGCATTCGCTGCAACAATTGAAGATGGATGATCTTTCACGTGAGTTTTGGGACTCCGATATTAGTGGTTTTGTACACTCTTAATGGATAGGAGTAGCTCTTGCTATTTTTGTTAGATATGCTTGAATGCTTCACCTCTTATAGCATTACCAATGTTGCTTAGCCGACCATTGGTATGCCTATGAGGACAAGGGCCAAGTAGGCCACAATCCCAAGCTAAGGGGAGCCAATACCTAGTAGAGAATTCCAAGGTTTTTATCTTAACCTTTAGAGTGGCCATTTGAAGGGTATGTGGAGTTTATGGAGGACCTTAGAGCTACATGAGCAAGGGCTATTTAAGGTTGGGAGTAGAGTGGCATGCATTCAATTGGGACCTCACAGTTCAACATTTGAATGCTCCTACCTTTGAGGTAAGAAGAGGTGGAGAGTTGATTGTAGATTGTTAGAGATGATCTTTGTAAGACTAATAGATCTATTAGGTAGGCCATGAACAAGAGCCCTAGTGGCTTTGGCGGTTAGTTAGATTTTGGCATATTGTATTATATTATACTAGTGGCTTTGATAATAAGTTGGCCAATAATGGAAGCTCTACGACAACAATAGTAGTTCATCTATGTCATATGCAAGTAGTTCAACAATGGACTCTAGAAGTGTGTTTTTAGGAGGAAGTGCAACTTTGAATGTAGCAATATCAAGAGGTAAAAAACTTGGCGATTCATCCATGAAACTTCATTGAAAAACCTTGGTGCTCTGAACTATATCTTATGAATGTTCAAGCTAACAACAGTCTTGGATTCTTATGAGCTTCTTTAGGTACTTTCCTTGAACTAGTGGCAACCCTATGTTTGAACAATCCTTGAGACATGACTTCTCCAACTGGAGGTATATGAGCATGAAAATGGAGAATTGTAGATGCACTATGTACCTTGGTTAGTAGCTATAGTAATAATGTTTACACTTCGATTTAACATACTACCAAGGTTTGAAAGCTTGGACATTCTAGTAGCGAACACATAAGAAATGAGGTAAGAACTTGGAGAATCAACTTGTGCATGCTATAGAGAACAAGCATAAGCATCTAGCCCATCCTCTCCCTCTTTGTGGTTGCTGATGCTCTATTTGTTCGGATTGTCACAAGCATAACAGAATGAGGTACTTCGTGATGTAATTTCTTCTTTAAATATCCACAAGTCCGCCAAGAACTATATAATAGTACTTTGACGGTTATTAGAGTTGAATTGAAGGGGAACAAGGTTCCTACACAAAGTCATTCGGGGAAGATAAGTAGATATAATGCCCCATTTGTACAAGCATGTAAGTCCAAACGACCACCACGGACAAACACCAAAAAACATGGTGATTCCAAGAACCACAGGGTTGATAATAAGAAGAAAGATTGCTATTAGAATTTTCACTTGGCACGTTGTCTCCCTGACGATCCTATCTCTACATGGAGGAAGCGAAAACCATCTTTCTCTAATATTTGAATGGTGATTAAACATCATTGATTCAGACATGTTTACTCTCAATTTGAAAGATATTTCATGTGCACACACATAGATGTCTAGGTTCTTACGGTGATAGTACGATGTTTGGCGTGTACAATCTCCTTTGCGTTAAGGAAGATATCAATGGCCAGATTATTATTGCAATCGTAATTGACAACAGCTTTGTTAGCCAGGATACACAAAAGTATGCCACATGTAAGAGAATACACACACACAAACAAGAAAACATGCACACAAGATACCTAGTATGGTAAAAAATTACAATGCTCCAAATGATAAAGATGTACAAGATGTGATATGCTCCAACTACAAAATAAATATACTCACAACTCGTAAGTACAAAAGAGAGCAAGTGAGGGTAAGGAAGACGAGGCTATGAAGAGCCTTAGGTTGAAAGTAAAACACCAAAGCAACCTCTCACAAGATGAGTACGATAGTCCTCCAAGAGTATGACCATACTCTACTCCAAGTCCTTCAAGTTCTCCAAGAGTGCAAGACGCTGTCCTCCTCCAAGACGACTCCAAGCTTCAAGTAAGCTTCTCCTCCTTGCGTATGAGGCGAGCACACCTTACATGAGTGTCTTTGGGTGAAGCACTCCACAAGTGTTGATGATTATGAGAAGCAAGACCATGTCTTTATATAGGTGATGGAGGAGCCTAGCTTTCTAATAAAAGCTTCCATGGAAAGTAAAAGCGAAATTCAATAATAGAGCTCTTTAATTTTTGTGCCAGTGGATGATGTGGCATCTAGAGTGATGTGGCATGTGTTTTATGAGTTGGGAAGACCCTAATTTAGGCACATGGACTTTATTCAGCCACATCAAATAGATTTGGTGACGGAGCTTGAGACTTTTGACTTGGAGAGTGGGACCTCGTACCATTTCTTGGGGCATGGTTGCTTGGGGCTCTCTTATTGGCCCGGCCCTCAGTTATGAGCATGAGGTTGGTAGTACTATATTATTGATCCAGGATGGGCAGATCGGCACCAGTCAGGATCTCAACATTTCCTAGTGGAGTAGAACTGATGACCCATAATAGAAGCTGATCAGCAATTGCCATGTGGTTTATCTAGAGGGCTAGGTGCCGGTGCATCTTTGAGCAGCGTACGATCCCGGCGTCCCGCTGGCCGAGATTGTTCGAGACTTCTGATTGGAGCTGATCCACACTTTGCGAGGGCAGCTGGACCGTCTCCAGGGTGATTCGGATGGCAGGACTCGCCGACGACATGCCTTTCTCCAGCTTTGGAAGAAAGACCCCTTCTTTTTTGTCTAGGGTGATACTATCCATTGGAGCTATTGACCACCTTCTTGGCTCTTTTTCCCGTTCCCACCCCCTCCTCTAGGAGCTAGTTCTCTGTGTTGATGACAAGATTTCTCCTACATCATTTCCGTTTGTATCCACATGAGTGCATTCGCTTTGGAGTGTTCATAAACATTTGGTTTCACTTTCATTGATGTATCTCCACTCTGTAGAGTGTTTCGAAACACAGTAATGAATCATTCATTTGGTTTGAAATGCTTTTATCTATGAATTGAGGATCACTCATCCAAAGGAGGGACGAATATCACATCGAAGGATGGCATCATGCTATCTTAGTTGTGCTATGCCCTCTTTGGTGAGGACGGACATCATGCATGAAGTCAACTTCCGTGGTAGAATTGGACTCTGCACCTCGTTCCCAGAAGAATCTTGGAATTGTTGAAAGCCTTAGTTGTCGATGCTGAATCTGCCTCTATCGAAATGATTTGCTGAAGCTATATTTCATCGAAGGCCTTTCAGTCAACTCTCTTGCAAATAACTATCTTCTGTTGTGCGCGACCCGACGCCATCATGAGCTTTTGATATAGCAAGGACTAGCCATAGCTACTTCCCTATGTTCACACCTTCTCCTAATAGGCTAGGAGAGAGAGGTACAACTCCTCATTCTCTAGTGTGGCCATATAAGTCTTTTGAGTGATTCTTCGCCATTCTTTTCAATTGAAGCTGCACGTGCGTTAAAGGCAACCAATGATGGGCAGAAGCAAACATTGTTCCACACTCATCTATATTTCTTCAACCACTTCGGGACTCCTCTCTTTCACACAGAAGGTAGAATGCCTGATTCCCCACAATGCACAAGTCCACGCCTCATGGTGCCGGGTGGTCCACACCATCGTTTGTAGCGATTACTTTGAGAACCAATTTTTTGGTCTTGCTTTCCTCTCTAGAATGAATGTGTGTGTGTGTGTGTGAGAGAGAGAGAGAGAGAGAGAGAGAGAGAGAGAGAGAGAGAGAGAGAGAGAGAGAGAGAGAGAGAGAGAGAGAGAGAGAGAGAGAGAGAGAGAGAGAGAGAGAGAGAGAGAGAGAGAGAGAGAGAGAAGAAAGAAAGAAAGTCATATTAACGTCTTCTGGAGGCCAAACTTGGCCTATGAGACAAAAACCATGTACAAGTGTAGTAACCCTGTGTAGAAGATAAAATGAAATAAAAAGTATATTGCTACACAAAGCTATATAGGGCTGGAAAAGGCTGGGGAGACGTGGCTCTGACTCTGCAGATAGTGGCCACCTAATACATGGGGGGATCCAAAATGTGAGTAAAACGCCCTAGCTCCTGGTGATGGGTGGAGGTGGGTGTAGTATGTGGTACATCGGTGGTGGTCTGAGTGCCTCTTGAAGGAAGACAACCCAGGGGGTGGTGGTACGCCTATGCTCCATCATGTGGTCGTAGGCAATCCTGATGCGTGAGATATCCTCCTGATATAGTCGTGGTCGACGATATCCGCCCATGCGTGGTCGGCGCCGTGCTCTCTGTGCTTCTGCCTGGTGTAGCGTGAGCCCTATAGATGGACCTCTTTGATGTAGCTCAACTCGCTGAAAGAATTGTGTAATGGTCTGCTGGGTACTCACCCGTGGCTGATGTATGGGCTGTAGTGACCGCTCTCGCCTCTCGTATGCTGCAGTGAGAAAGAGTCCCAAGCGTCTCTGGTCTCCCATAGTCATGCACAGCTTGAATGACTCCTTGATCTGGAACTGTGCTCGTAGGTCTAAGTATGCTGGACATCTGATAACAAAATGCTCCTCACTCTCTACCTCTGTCTGGCATACTGGGCACCACCTCTCCTCACGGGGGACTCCCCTTGACCGACCCCTCTCAATCTCGAGCTGATGTGATGAAACCCGGAGCTGCCCAATGACGACTCGTAGGTGGTGGGGAAGGTAGGTCTGCATGTATCTCGGAATCTCGATGAAGCCCGTGCCCGATATATGTAGAAAATGCTCGCGGTAGTAGAGCATTTTCGGTGGCAATGTACCCCTAGGGCTCACCCATGTCCTCTGTATGTATGTATGCCATATCTCCTGACGAATGATCCTGTTCCTCTCTTGATGAGAGAGCGAGTAGGTGGGTGCATGAGAGTCGTACTGTAGTGGTGGTAGCCTGTCTATGTCAAAGCCATGATGGGCAAGCCAGTCTCGTGTCTGTGCATACCATGAGGAGGTGTCGCCTGCTAATGCCATATCACGTGATGCCTCGAAAGCACGATAAGCAATGCTCTCTGTATCCATGCTCCAAAGTCTGTGTAATAGGCATACTGTCTCGAATAGTGCCTCAACTAGCATCGGTGGTGCAGCGAGCTCTGCTCTAATGATATCATGTGGTACTGAAGGCTTGCTGCGGATAAGTCTGGCAATCATGAGGATCTGTGGCCTCTCTAATGCTGTCCATACTGATGTAGCTAATCCTGGTCCCCATATGGCTGCCCCATGGCTTGCGTAACCAAAGTGTCAAAGAGCCACCCCTTTGTGCGGGGCTCCTGAAAATATGCATGGTGGCACTGTCTCTCCATCAAAGCTAGTGCTGTGTACCCACGTGTGATGCGGTCACGGGAAGCCTGAGCCATAGAGAAGGCCCCTGATGCCGCTGTAAATGTCACCCCCAAGTAAACATATGATCCGACCACCTCGATCGGTCCACCTGCTTCTGTGAACAAACTATGTTTGCGTACCTGTGCTGATGTATGAAAGATCAAGACCTTGGTTTTACCAAGGTTCAGAGATAACCCTCTGTGTCTGCAAAAGTCATCTAGGCCATGTAGATGATGCTGTAGACCTTCTGCAGACTCTGAAACCAATACAATATCATCAGCGTATAAAAGAATATGGACAGTGGACCCGTGTACCTCAATGCCATCTCCCCCCTGCTGCTGTATGAAGTCCACTATCTCATCAATGTAGAGATCAAAGAGGGTGGGTGAGAGAGGGCATCCTTGTTTCACCCCGATAGTGCTAGCAAGTGGATCAGATAAGCCCCCAGGACATCTGACTCTACCAGATACTCTCTCGTATAAGGCGTAGATCCCCCATATCATCTCCTCCGGAGCTCCGATGTCAAGTAGTCGTCTGAAGAGTCGATCCCTGGGAACAGTGTCAAATGCTTTGCGGAAGTCCACAAAGCAACAATATAATCTCCTCTTCCTCACCCTTGCCTGGTCGATCAGGCATCTCAGAGTGAAGATGTGGTCAATGGTAGAGTAATCTCGTCTGAAACCTTCCTGTCGTGGAGCCCTGATGCCCTTCCTCTCAGCGAGAGTACTCAACTCTGTCTCTAGTACCGCCCCATATAACTTGGCCAATATAGGGCCAATCATGATCGTCCGGTATGTAGCTGGATCCATAGTATCACTTGACTTATGAATGGGCACTATGGTGTGCTCAATCCATGAGTCTGGGAACCCTTCAACCAATGCACGGTTGAAGAGATGGGCAATGAGCGGTGCGAGAGTCGTGCCTCCATAGATGAGGTGCTCTGCCTGTAAACCGAAATGATCATGGGCCCTGCCATGCTGCAACCGGGCAATAGCACGTCCCACCATAGTGGGTGTGAAGAAGTCAGAGGTAGTAGGAAGTGGGCTCTGCGGTCTGGGAATGGGAGGCTGGTCTTAGATCTCGTATAGGCTCCGTGCATAGCTATGCCAAGTGCTCGGGTCTCGGATAGGTGTTTGCTGTCTCCTCTCTCTCAAATGTCGCCATGCCACTACACTGTCTCGACTCATGAGCAAATGGTAAATATCCCAGTACTGTCTCTCCTCCCAATCTCGCCGTTTGCGGCAAGTAAGGCTCTGCATGCGACGCTGTGCCTGTGTGTGTGTAATATCTCCTCTATGCTCTAAAATCCGTAGGTGCTTCTGCAGCTCACGACAGTCTGCATCATACCAACGGTTATGGGGCATGGATTCTGTGTGTGGAGGGTGCATATGTGTGCGGTGTGGGAAGCTGCGGAGAGCTGAGTCCTGTAGGATGGAGGTGATATGTGATGTAAGTGTGTCCAAAGGTGAGAATGGATCGAGGGAGAGTAGGCGGGTGTGTAAATGGTGTGCATAAACGTGTGAGAGCTCGTGTGTGAAGTGTATCGTGGTATGTATCTCAGTGGGTGAGGGAGGGTCTAATGGAATCGGAGATGAGAGTGTGAATGTAATAAATGTGTGGTCAGCACCGAGTGGGCGTCGTCCAATACTAAGTGAAGGGATGAGTGAAGCTCCAGAGGTAGTACCCAAAATGTAGTCGACTCTTCTCTCACCTCCCCCGTGAGGGAAGCAAGTAAATCCGCCTGAACCTGGCCACCTATTCATCCCGTTATATATAACGAGATGATGTTGACTGTCTAGCTCGAGTAGATGTCTGCCATAGCCGGTGGTGTCCTGACCCGTATCTGCCGATACTCTGCTGGTGCTAATCTCAACCGGGTCTCTGGCCCTCATGAGATGCGGGTGATCCATGTCATATGCCTCGCACTGATGCGACTGAGTGCGGCCATTGAAGCCCCCCATAAGGAAGACTTTACCAAGTGTGCTGTAATGTAGTATCTCATCTGAAAGCGCTGTGTATGGTGAGTCTCTATCTAGGATCGGTCCCCCCCCAGATCCTGTCCTGCGTATCGAGATCCGCCTGGTGGGAAGTAGCATATAGCATGTAAATCGAGCTCCCCTGTGCTATCTCTATGCGAACCCACATGTATCGTGCCTCCTCATCTCTACCTATAATATGGATCCGGCTCTGTATCTCCTATCTAAATACGATGGCCACTCCTCCCGATCCTCGCGCTGTACTCTGTCTCGTTGTAGTCCTGAATGCCGATTCCCAACGGAAACTTGCAATGCGTGGTAGACCTCTCTCTGGGCTCTCGTGTGTCTCTGTGATGCACGCAAAGTCATGTGATGCGAGGTGTCTCCTGGTGTAGTGATGTCTCATAGGCCGCATGGCCCTATTTGATAGGGCGTCCATCTATGAAGACCTTACCATCACGGTAAAAGGCCTTCCTCCCCTCTCGACGTGCCTGGAGTATCTGTGGCATGCAAGTGCGTCGGTGTGCCACCTGCATACGCGTGAGGTCCTCGTCCATGTAGAGGGTGCCGCCGGGTAGTCCACGTAGTACCGATCGACGTCTAAAAAAGGCGGTCCGTGCCTCCTCCGAACTCATCTTGAGGATGAGTGCTCGCAAACGTGATGTATCCCTCCCAACCCTCCATGCGTCTGTGTAAGGCATGCTCTCGTATCCAAGTCGATGGCAAATGTCAGTGGCGTCTGCCTCCGGTGATACCCCTTCGGGTAGGCCTGTAATCCGAATGTGAAGTCGAGTGTGTCGAAGCCTCTCCTCCTCAAGTGTATCCTGGACTCGTGTGTGTGAGAGAGAGAGAGAGAGAGAGAGAGAGAGAGAGAGAGAGAGAGAGAGAGAGAGAGAGAGAGAGAGAGAGAGAGAGAGAGAGAGAGAGAGAGAGAGAGAGAGAGAGAGAGAGAGAGAGAGAGAGAGAGAGAGTTTTTACATCTATGATATGTCAAAGTCGGCCTAGGAGACAAAACATAAGATACATGATGCGGATGTCATCCGGCTGTCACAAAAGTAAAACAAGATCATAAAAAGCTAATACAATCTAGTGACTAGTCTCAAACATGTGTGGTAAAATACTAAGGCTGATGGAGCCCTATCTTTGGGGGTATATACATGTCTATATGTTGAGGGCAATACAATCATGAAGATGCATCTGTCTACTAGCTCCATCCAGTGGTAATGGAGGGGTGGAGGATGTGATACATAGGTGGAGTCTGTGCTAGAGTTTCCTATATGAAAGCTATAGGATCTTCTCAGGCTACTTGCTCCGTAGTTGCCTCGCGATGTCGGGCTCGAATCTCCTCTATCTTGCAATGGTATAACCTCACTCCCCTGAGCACTATGACTCGTGGTCGTCGTCTAGTTCGACTCACCTCGATCCTTTGGAAAAAATCAGAAGCTGTAGCTGGCTCCTCTCCACCTGTGTGGCTATGTGTGTCAGTGGTAAGAGTTTATCTTTATGCCTTTGAATCTCTATCAAGAAACGTCCTAACTTTCTTTGATATTGGGAGTCCATAATCTCTCATAGGGTGGGTTGTCCTCTGAACAAAGTCTCATATTTGTCTCGAATATAGTGTATGCTCTGCATCGACATACGAAATGCTCCTCACTCTCCACCTCCTCTCTACATAGTTTGTAGATCCACTCTGCTCGCGGGACCCCACTGTGTCTCAACTCTCGATCTCCAATCTCTGTGATGCGACTCTCGGTTGGCCAATCGCTACTCGTGAACTCTGTGGCATATAGATATCCATATAATGTGGTCTTTGTATGAAATTTGAATCCATCGAACATAATGGTGAGAAATTAGTCTTTGTAGTCTGACATGCTCCCCTCTAAACTAGATGATCTCCATACTCTCTTGATGTAGAGCCTCCATAAGTCTTGTCCGAGCACTAGATTCCTCTCGTTGCGAGAGAGGTGATAGTAAGGTGAATCCGAGTCGTACTGAAAAGGTGGCGAACTCTCCATATCGAGCCCATATGACCTGTGCATAGCAGGCTCTATCATGCCCACTCTAAGATAACTGTATAGCTACCTCAAAAGCTCTACGAGTGAATCTATCGTGTGGCAACTCCAGTCTCCCTCACCCTCTGAGTGAAACTCACTATCTGGAATAGTGCCTCGAGGACCATGGGTGGTGCAGAGAACTCTGCTCGGATAATGTCATGTGGTATGGTCTGCTTGCTACGAAACAAGCGTGAGATCATACATACGTGTGGCCTCTCAATCTATGCCTAGTGATCAACCTTCAAGCTTGGTGCCCATACTATCACTAAGTACATCAAGGGGAGGGGGGTGGACTAGTGTGTCAAAAAGCCACCCCTTCATGCGGGGTTCTTGGAAGTGTGCCTGGTGGCACCTCCGCTCTAGCACGGCCAAGGCTGCATACCCTCGGGTGAGTCTGTCAATTGCTGCCTGCCTCATGGTGAAAGGTCTTGGTAGACTAGTAAAAGTAACTACCAAGTAGATGTATGAAGTAACCACCTCGACATGCCCTCTTGCAATGGTGACGATGGCTACACTCCTCACTGCACTGGATGTGTGAAAGATCATGACCTTGGACTTGAAATGGTTCATAATTAATCCTCTATGTGAACAAAAATCATCCAAGGCTCTAAGGTGGCATTGGAGCCCCTTAGGTGATTCTGAAATCAAAACAATATCATCTGCATACAAAAGAATGTGAACTGGGGTACCTCCTAGGTCTCTCCTCTCTCGAGTCCCCGCCTGCTCGTAGTATGCAATCAGAGATCTCATCAATATAAAGCCCAAAAAGTGTCGGGGATAGTGGACAACCTTGCTTTACACCAATGGTGCTAGCAATGGGCTGTGATAAACCTTGAGGGCATCAAACTCGACCAAACCCCTTCTCGTTGAGAGTATAGATGGCCCTAATCATCTCTGTCGGGATCCCAAGGCCCAAATCATCTCTGTCGGGATCCCAAGGCTCAGTAGGCGTTGGAACAGCCTCTCACGTGGAAATGTATCAAAAGCCTTGCGGAGGTCCACAAGCAACAATAAAGCCCCTTCTTCCTTGCCTTTGTCCCATCAATGAGGCAACAGAGGATGAAGATATGGTCGATAGTGGAAAAAGCTCGTTTGAATGCGGCCTGGCCTGGTGCTTGGAGGCCCTCTGCCTCTGCATATGAGCTAAGCTTTGCCTCAAGAACTGCTCCATATAACTTGGCCATTGTGTGTCCAATCATAATAATCCTGTAGGTACCTGGTTCCATAGCTCCTCACTCTCCACCTCCTCTCTACATAGTTTGTAGATCCACTCTGCTCGCGGGACCCCACTGTGTCTCAACTTTCGATCTCCAATCTCTGTGATGCGACTCTCGGTTGGCCAATCACTACTCGTGAACTCTGTGGCATATAGATATCCATATAATGTGGTCTTTGTATGAAATTTGAATCCATCGAACATAATGGTGAGAAATTAGTCTTTGTAGTCTGACATGCTCCCCTCTAAACTAGATGATCTCCATACTCTCTTGATGTAGAGCCTCCATAAGTCTTGTCCGAGCACTAGATTCCTCTCGTTGCGAGAGAGGTGATAGTAAGGTGAATCCGAGTCGTACTGAAAAGGTGGCGAACTCTCCATATCGAGCCCATATGACCTGTGCATAGCAGGCTCTATCATGCCCACTCTAAGATAACTGTATAGCTACCTCAAAAGCTCTACGAGTGAATCTATCGTGTGGCAACTCCAGTCTCCCTCACCCTCTGAGTGAAACTCACTATCTGGAATAGTGCCTCGAGGACCATGGGTGGTGCAGAGAACTCTGCTCGGATAATGTCATGTGGTATGGTCTGCTTGCTACGAAACAAGCGTGAGATCATACATACGTGTGGCCTCTCAATCTATGCCTAGTGATCAACCTTCAAGCTTGGTGCCCATACTATCACTAAGTACATCAAGGGGAGGGGGGTGGACTAGTGTGTCAAAAAGCCACCCCTTCATGCGGGGTTCTTGGAAGTGTGCCTGGTGGCACCTCCGCTCTAGCACGGCCAAGGCTGCATACCCTCGGGTGAGTCTGTCAATTGCTGCCTGCCTCATGGTGAAAGGTCTTGGTAGACTAGTAAAAGTAACTACCAAGTAGATGTATGAAGTAACCACCTCGACATGCCCTCTTGCAATGGTGACGATGGCTACACTCCTCACTGCACTGGATGTGTGAAAGATCATGACCTTGGACTTGAAATGGTTCATAATTAATCCTCTATGTGAACAAAAATCATCCAAGGCTCTAAGGTGGCATTGGAGCCCCTTAGGTGATTCTGAAATCAAAACAATATCATCTGCATACAAAAGAATGTGAACTGGGGTACCTCCTAGGTCTCTCCTCTCTCGAGTCCCCGCCTGCTCGTAGTATGCAATCAGAGATCTCATCAATATAAAGCCCAAAAAGTGTCGGGGATAGTGGACAACCTTGCTTTACACCAATGGTGCTAGCAATGGGCTGTGATAAACCTTGAGGGCATCAAACTCGACCAAACCCCTTCTCGTTGAGAGTATAGATGGCCCTAATCATCTCTGTCGGGATCCCAAGGCCCAAATCATCTCTGTCGGGATCCCAAGGCTCAGTAGGCGTTGGAACAGCCTCTCACGTGGAAATGTATCAAAAGCCTTGCGGAGGTCCACAAGCAACAATAAAGCCCCTTCTTCCTTGCCTTTGTCCCATCAATGAGGCAACAGAGGATGAAGATATGGTCGATAGTGGAAAAAGCTCGTTTGAATGCGGCCTGGCCTGGTGCTTGGAGGCCCTCTGCCTCTGCATATGAGCTAAGCTTTGCCTCAAGAACTGCTCCATATAACTTGGCCATTGTGTGTCCAATCATAATAATCCTGTAGGTACCTGGTTCCATAGCTCCTCACTCTCCACCTCCTCTCTACATAGTTTGTAGATCCACTCTGCTCGCGGGACCCCACTGTGTCTCAACTTTCGATCTCCAATCTCTGTGATGCGACTCTCGGTTGGCCAATCACTACTCGTGAACTCTGTGGCATATAGATATCCATATAATGTGGTCTCTGTATGAAATTTGAATCCATCGAACATAATGGTGAGAAATTAGTCTTTGTAGTCTGACATGCTCCCCTCTAAACTAGATGATCTCCATACTCTCTTGATGTAGAGCCTCCATAAGTCTTGTCCGAGCACTAGATTCCTCTCGTTGCGAGAGAGGTGATAGTAAGGTGAATCCGAGTCGTACTGAAAAGGTGGCGAACTCTCCATATCGAGCCCATATGACCTGTGCATAGCAGGCTCTATCATGCCCACTCTAAGATAACTGTATAGCTACCTCAAAAGCTCTACGAGTGAATCTATCGTGTGGCAACTCCAGTCTCCCTCACCCTCTGAGTGAAACTCACTATCTGGAATAGTGCCTCGAGGACCATGGGTGGTGCAGAGAACTCTGCTCGGATAATGTCATGTGGTATGGTCTGCTTGCTACGAAACAAGCGTGAGATCATACATACGTGTGGCCTCTCAATCTATGCCTAGTGATCAACCGTCAAGCTTGGTGCCCATACTATCACTAAGTACATCAAGGGGAGGGGAGTGGACTAGTGTGTCAAAAAGCCACCCCTTCATGCGGGGTTCTTGGAAGTGTGCCTGGTGGCACCTCCGCTCTAGCACGGCCAAGGCTGCATACCCTCGGGTGAGTCTGTCAATTGCTGCCTGCCTCATGGTGAAAGGTCTTGGTAGACTAGTAAAAGTAACTACCAAGTAGATGTATGAAGTAACCACCTCGACATGCCCTCTTGCAATGGTGACGATGGCTACACTCCTCACTGCACTGGATGTGTGAAAGATCATGACCTTGGACTTGAAATGGTTCATAATTAATCCTCTATGTGAACAAAAATCATCCAAGGCTCTAAGGTGGCATTGGAGCCCCTTAGGTGATTCTGAAATCAAAACAATATCATCTGCATACAAAAGAATGTGAACTGAGGTACCTCCTAGGTCTCTCCTCTCTCGAGTCCCCGCCTGCTCGTAGTATGCAATCAGAGATCTCATCAATATAAAGCCCAAAAAGTGTCGGGGATAGTGGACAACCTTGCTTTACACCAATGGTGCTAGCAATGGGCTGTGATAAACCTTGAGGGCATCGAACTCGACCAAACCCCTTCTCGTTGAGAGTATAGATGGCCCAAATCATCTCTGTCGGGATCCCAAGGCCCAAATCATCTCTGTCGGGATCCCAAGGCTCAGTAGGCGTTGGAACAGCCTCTCACGTGGAAATGTATCAAAAGCCTTGTGGAGGTCCACAAGCAACAATAAAGCCCCTTCTTCCTTGCCTTTGTCCCATCAATGAGGCAACGGAGGATGAAGATATGGTCGATAGTGGAAAAAGCTCGTTTGAATGCGGCCTGGCCTGGTGCTTGGAGGCCCTCTGCCTCTGCATATGAGCTAAGCTTTGCCTCAAGAACTGCTCCATATAACTTGGCCATTGTGTGTCCAATCATAATAATCCTGTAGGTACCTGGTTCCATAGCATCGCCAGATTTGTGGATAGGTAGTATGCTTTGTCCACTCTTCTGGGAAACCCTCCCCTATAGCCCGGTTGAAGACATGTGCAATCAACGGGGCTATAGTGGAGGTTGTGTAGATGAGGTGCTCTCTCTGTAAACGAGTATGGTCAGCATCCTTCTTGTGCTGCATACGACTTATGGCCCTCTCCACCATCGTTGTAGTAAAGAAAGAGGAGTGTGTGGGTCTAGGCTCAAGTGGCTGTTGAGGCACATCATATAATCGTGCTTCATAATCTTGCCAGATTTGTGGGTCCTCAATGGGTGTAGTCAGACAAGGCTTGCGGAGAGCACGCCATGCTGTCACACTATCCATGCTCATGAATAGACGGTATAACTCGAGCTCTTGTGCCTTCTTGAATGCCCGCCGCTTTCGACGGGTCAGTGCCTTCATCTGTCTACTGGCCTCTCTCTCTGTAATCTCTCCCAAGGCTCGTCGCGCATGTAGGTGTCTATATAGTGCTCTGCACTCATCATCATACCAACTATTCTTGGGTCTAGTCCGAGGGGAGCAATACGTCTTTTGAGAGAGAGAGAGAGAGAGAGAGAGAGAGAGAGAGAGAGAGAGAGAGAGAGAGAGAGAGAGAGAGAGAGAGAGAGAGAAAGAAAGAAAGAAAGAAAGTCATATTAACGTCTTCTAGAGGCCAAACTTGGCCTATGAGACAAAAACCATGTACAAGTGTAGTAACCCTGTGTAGAAGATAAAATGAAATAAAAAGTATATCGCTACACAAAGCTATATAGGGCTGGAAAAGGCTGGGGAGAAGTGGCTCTGACTCTGCAGATAGTGGCCACCTAATACATGGGGGGAATCCAAAATGTGAGTAAAACGCCCTAGGTACTGGTGATGGGTGGAGGTGGGTGTAGTATGTGGTACATCGGTGGTGGTCTCAGTGCCTCCTGAAGGAAGACAACCCAGGGGGTGGTGGTACGCCTATGCTCCATCATGTGGTCGTAGGCAATCCTGATGCGTGAGATATCTTCCTGATATAGTCGTGGTCGACGATATCCGCCCATGCGTGGTCGGCGCCGTGCTCTCTGTGCTGCTGCCTGGTGTAGCGTGAGCCCTATAGATGGACCTCTCTGATGTAGCTCAACGCGCTGAAAGAACTGCGTAATGGTCTGCTGGGTACTCACCCGTGGCTGATGTATGGGCTGTAGTGACCGCTCTCGCCTCTCGTATGCTGCTGTGAGAAATCGGCCCAAGCGTCTCTGGTCTCCCATAGTCATGCACATCTGGAATGACTCCTCGATCTGGAACTGTGCTCGTAGGTCTAAGTATGCTGGACATCTGATAACAAAATGCTCCTCACTCTCTACCTCTGTCTGGCATACTGGGCACCACCTCTCCTCACGGGGGACTCCCCTGGACCGACCCCTCTCAATCTCGAGCTGATGTGATGAAACCCGGAGCTGCCCAATGACGACTCGTAGGTGGTGGGGAAGGTAGGTCTGCATGTATCTCGGAATCTCGATGAAGCCCGTGCCCGATATATGTAGAAAATGCTCGCGGTAGTAGAGCATTTTCGGTGGCAATGTACCCCTAGGGCTCACCCAAGTCCTCTGTATGTATGTATGCCATATCTCCTGACGAATGATCCTATTCCTCTCTTGATGAGAGAGCGAGTAGGTGGGTGCATGTGAGTCGTACTGTAGTGGTGGTAGCCTGTCTATGTCAAAGCCATGGTGGGCAAGCCAGTCTCGTGTCTGTGCATACCATGAGGAGGTGTCGCCTGCTAATGCCATATCACGTGATGCCTCGAAAGCTCGATAAGCAATGCGCTCTGTATCCATGCTCCGAAGTCTGTGTAATAGGCATACTGTCTGGAATAGTGCCTCAACTAGCATCGGTGGTGCAGCGAGCTCTGCTCTAATGATATCATGTGGTACTGAAGGCTTGCTGCGGATAAGTCTGGCAATCATGAGGATCTGTGGCCTCTCTAATGCTGTCCATACTGATGTAGCTAATCCTGGTCCCCATATGGCTGCCCCATACATGAGCGCTGGCGTAACCAAAGTGTCAAAGAGCCACCCCTTTGTGCGGGGCTCCTGAAAATATGCCTGGTGGCACTGTCTCTCCATCAAAGCTAGTGCTGAGTACCCACGTGTGATGCGGTCACGGGCTGCCTGAGCCATAGAGAAGATCCCTGATGCGGCTGTAAATGTCACCCCCAAGTAAACATATGATCCGACCACCTCGACCGGTCCACCTGCTGCTGTGAACACACTATGTCTGCGTACCTGTGCTGATGTATGAAAGATCAAGACCTTGGTTTTACCAAGGTTCACCGATAACCCTCTGTGTCTGCAAAAGTCATCTAGGCCGTGTAGATGATGCTGTAGACCTTCTGCAGACTCTGAGACCAATACAATATCATCAGCGTATAAAAGAATATGGACAGTGGATCCGTGTACCTCAATGCCATCTCCCCCCTGCTGCTGTATGAAGTCCACTATCTCATCAATGTAGAGACCAAAGAGGGTGGGTGAGAGAGGGCATCCTTGCTTCACCCCGATAGTGCTAGCAAGTGGATCAGATAAGCCCCCTGGACATCTGACTCTACCAGATACTCTCTCGTATAAGGTGTAGATCCCCCATATCATCTCCTCCGGAGCTCCGATGTCAAGTAGTCGTCTGAAGAGTCGATCCCTGGGAACAGTGTCAAATGCTTTGCGGAAGTCCACAAAGCAACAATATAATCTCCTCTTCCTCACCCTGGCCTGGTCGATCAGGCATCTCAGAGTGAAGATGTGGTCAATGGTAGAGTAATCTCGTCTGAAACCTGCCTGTCCTGGAGCCCTGATGCCCTTCCTCTCAGCGAGAGTACTCAACTCTGTCTCTAGTACCGCCCCATATAACTTGGCCAATATAGGGCCAATCATGATCGTCCGGTATGTAGCTGGATCCATAGTATCACCTGACTTATGAATGGGCACTATGGTGTGCTCAGTCCATGAGTCAGGGAACCCTTCAACCAATGCACGGTTGAAGAGGTGGGCAATGAGCGGTGCCAGGGTCGTGCCTCCGTAGATGAGGTGCTCTGCCTGTAAACCTAAGGGGTCATGTGCTCTGCCATGCTGTAGACGGGCAATAGCGCGTCCCACCATAGTGGGTGTGAAGAAGTCAGAGGTAGTAGGACGTGAGCTCTGTGGAGTGGGAATGGGGGGCTTGTCTGGGATCTCGTATAGGCTCCGTGTATAGCTATGCCAAGTGCTCGGGTCTCGGATGGGTGTCTCTTGTCTCCTCTCTCTCAAATGTCGCCATGCCACTACACTGTCTCGACTCATGAGCAAATGATAAATATCCCAATATTGTCTCTCCTCCCAATGCCGCCGTTTGCGGCGAGTAAGGCTCTGCATGCGACGCTGTGCCTGTGTGTGTGTAATATCTCCTCTATGCTCTAAAATCCGTAGGTGCTTCCGTAGCTGACGACAATCTGCATCATACCAGCGGTTCTGGGGCATGGTACCTGTGCGTGGAGGGTGTATATGGGTGCGGTGTGGAAAGCTACAGAGAGCTGCGTGCTGTAGGATGGTGGTGAACTGTGATGTAAGTGTGTCCAAGGGTGATAGTGGATCGAGGGAGAGTAGGCGGGTGTGTAAATGGTGTGCATAAACGTGTGAGAGCTCGTGTGTGAAGTGTATCGTGGTGTGTGTCTGACTGGGTGAGGGAGGGTCTAATGGAATAGGGGATGAGAGTGTGAATGTGATAAATGTATGGTCAGCACCAAGTGGGCGTCGTCCAATACTAAGTGAGGGGATGAGTGAAGCTCCAGAGGTGGTACCTAAAATGTAGTCGACTGTGCTCTCACCTCCCCCGTGAGGGAAGCAAGTAAGTCCGCCCGAACCTGGCCAACGATCCATCCCGTTATATATAACGAGGTGGTGTCGGCTGCCTAGCTCAAGTAGATGTCTGCCATATCCGGTGGTGTCCTGACCCATATCCGCCGATACTCTACTGGTGCTCATCTCATTTGGGTCTCTGGTCCTCATAAGATGTGGCTGATCCATGTCGTATGCCTCGCACTGATGTGACTGAGTGCGGCCATTGAAGTCCCCCATAAGGAAGACTTCACCTAGCGTGCTGTAATGTAGTATCTCATCTGAAAGTGCTGTGTATGGTGAGTCTCTATCTCGGATCGGTCCCCCAAGATCCTGTCCTGCGTATCGAGATCTGCCTGGAGGGAAGTAGCATATAGCAATGTAGACCCAACTCCCCTGTGCTATCTCCATGCGAACCCACATGTATCGTGCCTCCTCATCTCTTCCTATAATATGGATCCGGCTCTGTATCTCCTGTCTAAATATGATGGCCACACCTCCCGACCCTCGCGCTGTACTCTGTCTGGTCGTGGTCCTGAATGCAGATTCCCAATGAAAACCTGCAATGCGTGGTAGACCTCTCTCTGGGCTCTCATGTGTCTCTGTGATGCACGCAAAGTCATGTGATCCCAGGATCTCCTCGAGTCTGTCTGGTCGCGTCCAGAGTGCCCCGTTGCAGTTCCACACTGCTCCTCTGAGTGGTGTCTCCTTGTGTGGTGATGTCTCATAGGCCGCGTGGCCCTATTTGATAGGGCGTCCATCTATGAAGACCTTACCATCACGGTAAAAGGCCTTCCTCCCCTCTCGGCGTGCCTGGAGTATCTGTGGCATGCAAGCGCGTCGGTGTGCCACCTGCATCCGCGTGAGGTCCTCGTCCATGTAGAGGGTACCGCCTGGTAGTCCACGTAGTACTGATCGACGTCTAAAAAAGGCGGTCCGTGCCTCCTCGGAGCTCATCTTAAGGATGAGTGCTCGCAAACGCGATGTATCTTTCCCAACCCTCCATGTGCCTGTGAAGGGCATGCTCTCGTATCCAAGTCGACGGCAAATGTCAGTGGCGTCCGCCTCCGGTGATGCCCCTTCGGGTAGGCCTGTAATCCGAATGTGAAGTCTTCGAGTGTGTCGAAGCCTCTCCTCCTCAAGTGTATCCTCAACTCGTGTGAGCTCTTCTTTCTGCACGTCTTCCCTAACTTCCTTCTTAACCCTTTTGTGAACTACTTCCACCCACGACTCTCGAGTAGATTCTACCTCCGATTTGATTTCCTTCTTTATCTCCTCTTTGAGCGTCTCCACGTTGGAGATCTCTCCCTCTTCTTTCATGTGCTCATAGGCTGTCCTCCAATGGTCTCGTTCTTCTGTGAGAGTCTTCACTTGTTCTTCGAGTCCTTTGACTTTATCCATTACTTGTTCTTCGAGTCCTTTGAACTTTTCCATCATTTTTCGTATCTCCATATTGAGGTTGCGGTCTGCTTCCTTTTTGGCCTCTTTGAGGGCTTTAGCGATAAGTTCGTCCACTTCCCTCCGGTCCATGGGAGCCATTTCAGAGATTTCAGCTCGAGTTTCAGGTCAGATCAGGGTTAGGGTTTCAGATCAAGGTTAGGGTTTCAGGTTAAGGTTAGAGTTCAGGGAAGGTTTGGGAGCTAGGGTTAGGGTTAGGGTTTGAGAGAGAGAGAGAGAGAGAGAGAGAGAGAGAGAGAGAGAGAGAGAGAGAGAGAGAGAGAGAGAGAGAGAGAGAGAGAGAGAGAGAGAGAGAGAGAGAGAGAGAGAGAGAGAGAGAGAGAGAGAGAGAGAGAGAGAGAGAGAGAGAGAGAGAGAGAGAGAGAGAGAGAGAGAGAGAGAGAGAGAGAGAGAAAGTGTTTTTACGTTTATTAGGAGGCCGAACTCGGCCCATGAGACAAATCGATGTACATGGGTGTATCTTCTGTCAATCAGAAAAGATAAAAGTGCTGAAAAAAATTGGTAAAGTTGATATAGATCTCCGTAGTATGCATGTGGAGATACCCATGAAAGTGGGGGGGTGTATGGAGTGCGATATCTATAATAGTCTATATGCAAAGGGTAGTACAACAAGCATGAGAATGCATCTGAAACGACTAACTAGCTCCATCATGTGCTAGTGGGCGGGTGTAAGATGTGATACATAGGTGGCGGTGGAGTTAGGGCCACCCTGATGGCTGCAGCAGGATCAACCATCATCTTGGATCGTCTCTCCTCCATGACGCGATGGTCTGACTCTGATATCTGTATAGATGCCTCAAAAGCTCTATGTGTGAGTCTGTCTATAGGGAGCTCTCTCATCCTCTGAATAAAGTAGATAGTCCGGAATAGTGCATCTATTACCATGGGTGGTGCAGCTAGCTCTTCCCTGATGATGTCATGTGGTACCGACTGTTACCCGCGAAATAATCGCGAGATCATACGTACGTGTGGCCTCTCGATCGCAGTCCACTGGGTGGCTGTGAGGCCTGGGGCCCAAACTGTCGCAGCATACATCATAGCTGCTCTGACTAGTGTGTCAAATAGCCACCCCTTCGTGCGGGGCTCCTGGAAGTGTGTCTGGTGACATATCTGCTCTAACATGACTAAAGCTTCATATCCTCGTGTGAGTCTATCGGTGGCTGCCTGTCTCATGCTGAAGGGACCCGACAAGCTCATGAATGTGACTCCAAGGTAGACATAGGAAGTGACCACTTCAATCTGTCCACCGCCAGCTGTGAATCCTGCTTCATTCCTCACCATGGGGAGGTGTGGAAGATCATGACCTTGGTCATGCCAAGGTTTTCTGTCAAGCCCCTCTGTGTACAAAACTCATCCAAGGCATCCAGGTGGCGCTGTAATCCCTCGGGTGACTCTGAAATCAAAGACAATGTCATCCGCATATAATAAAATGTGAACATGTGTACCTGCGAGGTATGCATCCTCTCCTCCAGCTCGGAGAATGTAGTCCTCAATCTTGTCGATGTAGAGACCAAATAGAGTGGGAGAGAGTGGGCAGCCTTGCTTAACACCGATGGTGCTAGCAATGGCCTCAGACATACCTCCTGGACACTGTACCCTCCCAGTTACCTGCGCATAGAGTGCATAGATGGCCCAAATCATCCCTGAGGGTACTCCCAAGCTCTGGAGGCGTTGGAAGAGCCTCTCTGGTGGCACTGTATCAAAAGCTTTGCGGAAGTCCACAAAGCAGCAATATAGTCTCTTCTTCCGCACCCTTGCCCCGTCAATGAGGCAATGCAAAATGAAGATGTGATCAATAGTAGAGAAAGCTCGTCGAAAACTTGCCTGGTCTCGTGCTCGTAGCCCCTCAGTCTCTGCATATGAGCTGAGCTCTGCCTCAAGTACGGCACCGTATAGTTTGGCCATGGTGTGGCCAATCATGATGGTCCTGTAGTTCCTTGGGTCGAGGGTGTCGCCAGATTTGTGGATAGGGACAATGGTGTGCCTAGTCCACTCCTCTGGGAAGCCCTCCCTTATAGCCCGGCTGAAGACATGTGCAATCAATGGGGCTATAGTGGAGGCTACATATATGAGATGCTCGCTCTGCAATCCCGTGTGGTCTGTCGAACGTCCATGTCGCAGTCGTCCTATGGCCCTCTCAACCATCTTTGCTATGAAGAGAGAAGAACTAGTAGGGTGAGGCTCAAGTGGCTGGGGAATGGGAGGCTGCCCAGGTACCTCATATAATCTCTGAGCATAATCATGCCATGTGTGTAGGTCCCCAATAGGTGTGGTCGGGCGTGGCTCTCGTAGGGTACGCCATGCTGTAGCACTGTCCATACTCATAAAGAGATGATATAGCTCAAGCTCCTATGCCTCCTCAAAGGCTCGCCTCTTCCGACGTGTGAGAGTCTTCATCCGTCTCTTGGCCTCTCTCTCTGTGATCTCTCCCAATGCTCGTTGAGCTCGTAGTCGGCAGTAAAGATCTGTGCATTCCTCATCATACCAGCGATGTTGTGGCATAGTCCCGGGAGGAGGTGTGTGACCAGAATGGATGGTGTGTGGGAAGGAGCTGATGGTTGATGTCTGAAGAACTGATGCTAGAAGGAGCAAAGTAGCATAACACTATGAAGATGATCCGCTCCTGTGAGAGCTTGAGTCGAATCCAAAGATATCTGGCCTGTGAATCACGTGAGACTATCTGTATCTTGCTCTGAAGTTCATCTCTGAAGAGTATGGCTACTCCTCCTGATCCTCTTGTCGTGTGTTGATGTGTACACTCTCTGTATGTGGACTCCCACTAGAAACCGTGGACTCGAGGTAGGCCCTGGTCTTGGCTCTCATGTATCTCCGTGAGCATAATGATGTCTTTGTCTTTGCGCACCTCTTCCAACCTCTTTGGATGTGTCCATAGATCTCCATTGCAGTTCCAAATTGCAAGGTGTATCTCCTCGAGTGTCTCACAGGCCGCGAGTCCCTATGGGATGGCTTTGCCATCAATGATGGCACGACCATCTCTGTATGAAGCCTTCTTTCCTTCTTTGCGAGCTTGGGGGGAGAGAGGGGGGGGGGAGGGGGGGGGGAGAGAGAGAGAGAGAGAGAGAGAGAGAGAGAGAGAGAGAGAGAGAGAGAGAGAGAGAGAGAGAGAGAGAGAGAGAGAGAGAGAGAGAGAGAGAGAGAGAGAGAGAGAGAGAGAGAGAGAGAGAGAGAGAGAGAGAGAGAGAGAGAGAGAGAGAGAGAGAGAGAGAGAGAGAGAGAGAGAGAGAGAGAGAGAGAGAGAGAGAGAGAGAGAGAGAGAGAGAGAGAGAGAGAGAGAGAGAGAGAGAGAGAGAGAGAGAGAGAAAGTCATATTAACGTCTTCTGGAGGCCAAACTTGGCCTATGAGACAAAAACCATATACAAATGTAGTAACCCTATGTAGAAGATGAAATGAAAGAAAAAGTATATCGCTACACAAAGCTATATAGGTCTGGAAGAGGCTGGGGAGACGTGGCTGTGACTCTGCAGATAGTGACCACCTAATACATGGGGATCCATAATGTGAGTAAAAACACCCTAGCTACTGGTGATGGGTGGAGGTGGATGTAGTATGTAGTATGTGGTACATCGGTGGTGGTCTGAGTGCGTCCTGAAGGAAGACAACCCAAGGGGTGGTGGTACGTCGATGCTCCATCATGTGGTCGTAGGTTGTCCTGATGCGTGAGATATCCTCATGATATAGTCATGGTCAACGATATCCGCCCATGCGTGGTCGGCGCCGTGCTCTCTGTGCTGCTGCCTGGTGGAGCGTGAGCCCTATAGATGGACCTCTCTGATGTACCTCAGCTCGCTGAAAGAACTGGGTAATGGTCTGCTGGGTACTCACCCGTGGCTGATGTGTGGGCTGTAGTGACTGCTCTTGCCTCTCGTATGCTGGTGTGAGATAGCGTCCAAAGCGTCGCTGGTCTCCCATAGTCATGCACAACTGGAGTGACTCCGCTATCTGGAAATGTGCTCGTAGGTCTAGGTATGCTTTGCATCTGGTAACAAAATGCTCCTCACTCTCTACCTCTGTCTCGCATACTGGGCACCACCTCTCCTCACGGGGGACTCCCCTGGACCGACCCCTCTCAATCTCGAGATGATGTGATGAAACCCGGAGCTTCCCAATGACTACTCGAAGGTGGTGGGGTAGGTATGTCCGCATGTATCTCGGAATCTCGATGAAGACCTCGTCGGATATATGTAGAAAATGCTCACGGTAATAGAGCATTTTCGGTGGCAATGTATCTCTAGGGCTCACCCATGCCCTCTGTATGTATGTATGCCATATCTCCTGACGAATGACCCTTTTCCTCTCCTGATGAGAGAGCGAGTAGGTGGGTGCCTGTGAGTCATACTGTAGTGGTGGTAGCCTGTCTATGTCAAAGCCATGGTGGGCCAACTAGTCTCGTGTCTGTGCATACCATGAGGAGGTGTCGCCAGCTAATGCCATATAACGTGATGCCTGGAAAGCACGATAGGCAATGCGCTCTGTATCCATGCTCCTGAGTCTGTGTAATAGGCATACTGTCTGGAATAGTGCCTCAACTAGCATCGGTGGTGCAGCGAGCTCTGCTCTAATGATATCATGTGGTACGGAAGGCTTGCTACGAATAAGTCTGGCAATCATGAGGATCCGGGGCCTCTCCAATGCTGTCCATACTGATGTAGCTAAGCCGGATCCCCATATGGCTGCCCCATACATGAGTGCTGGCGTAACCAAAGTGTCGAAGAGCCACCCCTTTGTGCGGGGCTCCTGAAAATATGCCTGGTGGCACTGTCTCTCCATCAATGCTAGTGCTGCATACCCACGTGTGATGCGGTCACGGGCTGCCTGAGACAGAGAAGACCCCTGATGTTGCTGTAAATGTCACCCCCAAGTAAACATATGATCCGACCACCTCAATCGGTCCTCCTCCTGCTGTGAACAAGCTATGTCTGCGTACCTGTGCTGATGTATGAAAGATCATGACCTTGGTTTTACCAAGGTTCACAGATAACCCTCTATGTCTGCAAAAGTCATCTAGGCGCAGAGAGAGAGAAAGAAAGAAAGAAAGAAAGTCATATTAACGTCTTCTGGAGGCCAAACTTGGCCTATGAGACAAAAACCATGTACAAGTGTAGTAACCCTGTGTAGAAGATAAAATGAAATAAAAAGTATATCGCTACACAAAGCTATATAGGGCTGGAAAAGGCTGGGGAGACGTGGCTCTGACTCTGCAGATAGTGGCCACCTAATACATGGGGGATCCAAAATGTGAGTAAAACGCTCTAGCTACTGGTGATGGGTGGAGGTGGGTGTAGTATGTGGTACATCGGTGGTGGTCTGAGTGCCTCCTGAAGGAAGACAACCCAGGGGGTGGTGGTACGCCTATGCTCCATCATGTGGTCGTAGGCAATCCTGATGCGTGAGATATCCTCTTGATATAGTCGTGGTCGACGATATCCGCCCATGCGTGGTCGGCGCCGTGCTCTCTGTGCTGCTGCCTGGTGGAGAGTGAGCCCTATAGATGGACCTCTCTGATGTAGCTCAACTCACTGAAAGAACTGGGTAATGGTCTGCTGGGTACTCACCCGTGGCTGATGTATGGGCTGTAGAGAGAGAGAGAGAGAGAGAGAGAGAGAGAGAGAGAGAGAGAGAGAGAGAGAGAGAGAGAGAGAGAGAGAGAGAGAGAGAGAGAGAGAGAGAGAGAGAGAGAGAGAGAGAGAGAAAAAGAAAGTGTTTTTACGTCTATTAGGAGGAAGAACTCGGCCTATGAGACAAATCGATGTACATGGCTGTAACTTTTGTCTATCAGAGAAGATAAAATTGCTGAAAAAGAAACTGGTAAAGCTGATACATATCTTCGTGGTATGCATGTGGAGATACCCATGAAAGTGGGGGGGTGTATGGAGTGCGATATCTATAATAGTCTATATGCAAAAGGGTAGTACAACAAGCATGAGAATGCATCCGAAACGACTAACTAGCTCCATCCTGTGCTAGTGGGCAGGTGTCAGATGTGATACATAGGTGGAGGTGGAGTCAGGGCCATCGTGATAGCTGCAGCGGGATCAGCCATCATCTGGAATCGTCTCTCCTCCATGGCGCGAGGTGACGAGCCTGGATCTCTGCAATCTGATGTCGGTGAAGTCTCGGGGCCCGATATCCTCTAGCACGGGGTCGTGTCCTAGCTCGAGAAGCCTGAGCCTGCTGAAGAGTTACCCCTGAGTGTGTGGGCTGAGGGGGGAGGGCTGCAACACGTCGTGGGATAAAGAACTCAGTGAGCTGACTCTGTCTCCCTCCTGTATGGGCTGCTACAGTAGGCTGGAGTAAGGAATCTTTGTGACTATGTGTCTCTAGTAGGAATCGCCCGAGCTGTCGCTGGTCTCTAGAGTCCATGATCTCTCGGAGGGTGGGCTGCCATGTAAATAGTGTCCCGTATCTGCCTCTGATGCCATCATATGCGCTACATCTGCATACAAAGTGTTCCTCATCCTCCGTCTCTACTCTGCAAACCCTGCATATCCGCTCCTCTCTAGGAATGTCTGCGGCTCTGCCCGTCTCAATCTCTAGTCTATGTGATGAGACTCTCAACTGGCCAATCGCTACCCTCGAGCTATGAGGCATGTAAGTATCCATGTAACGTGGCCGCCGGATGAAACTGTCCGCTAGTATGTCTAAGAGCTGGTCTCGATAGTGCGATAGTCTCGATCCCATGTGTGGTGTGTGCCATGTCTGACTAATGTAGAGCTGCCAAAGATCCTGTCTCAGCACAACATTCCTCTCATGACGAGAGAGGTGGATGTGAGGCGAGTCTGGTTCGTACTGAAAAGGCGGCAATCTGTCCATATCAAGCCCATGACTGTCAAACCAGACTCTAACCTAAGTGTACCAAGCTCTCTCATATCCTGACTCTGATATCTCTTTATATATATATATATATATATATATATATATATATATATATATATATATATATATATATATATATATATATATATATATATATATATATAGAGAGAGAGAGAGAGAGAGAGAGAGAGAGAGAGAGAGAGAGAGAGAGAGAGAGAGAGAGAGAGAGAGAGAGAGAGAGAGAGAGAGAGAGAGAGAGAGAGAGAGAGAGAGAGAGAGAGAGAGAGAGAGAGAGAGAGAGAGAGAGAGAGAGAGAGAGAGAGAGAGAGAGAGAGAGAGAGAGAGAGAGAGAGAGAGAGATTTTTTAACATCTATTAGAGGCCAAAATCGGCCTATGAGACAAAACATATACATCAGTATGATCCAATCTACTGTGATCCCAAAAGGAAAATAAAGTGTGAGTACCGCAAACGGGTATAAAAGGAGTGGAGAGTAACTGGCATCAAGGGTGTGGGGTGCTATGGGTATGCACTCTATATGCTCAATGGGTGAGATACAAATATGATATGCATAGGGAGGGGAGGCTCGATGGTATCACAACCCACTAAATGCCTGGAGTGGGTGTAGGATATAATGCATCGGTGGGTAAGGCATCATGGAGATCCTCAAAATGCTCTGAACGTTTAAATCGATAGGGGTGTGTTGTTGACGTCTCCGTATCTCCATGTCATGGCGTGCGTGGATCGCCTGAATCTCTCTCTAATGTGGACGGGCTCTCCGGACAGGGGGTCTCGGTCGTCGACGCTGTCGTCTAAGCTCCTTTGCTCTGTGTAATGTGACACCCCGCATCGAGCTGGGTCCTCGAGTGGCCGTGGGTCTGAAAAAAATATGTAATATAAGTCTGAGGGGGTGGGGGAAAGTGTATCTCCATCTGCGGCGGGAGGAGTGATGCACGGCGGTGCTTGAGCTCTACTAGGAAACGACCTAGAGGGTGCTGGTCCTCTGTCCCCAATAAAGCCCTGATCTCTCGTGGCCCCCTGAAGAGCTGTGGGTAGCGGTCTCTGATGTCCTCATATGCCTTGCAGCTACATGTGTAGTGCTCCTCGTCCTCCACCTCCTCTCTACATATCCTGCATAATCTCTCATCCCTCGAGGTATGTGTGGCTCGCCCAACCTCAATCTCGAGCTGGTGTGATGATACTCTGAGCTGCCCAATGGCCACTCTCTCGGCTCGTGCCATATATGTATCCATGTATCGTGGTCTCTGAATGAAACCATCCGCTGTCACAGTCAAGAAGTGCTCTCTGTAGTGTTGCCTCTTTGTGGGAAGAGGCTCCCTAGGTGCTATCCATGTCTCCTTGACGTGTATCTGTAGTAGGTCTTGACGGATGATCCTATTCCTCTCCGAACGAGAGAGGGTAATGTGGGGGAAGAGAGGTCATACTGAAAAGGGGGAAGATCCGTAATGCTCATGCCATGGCCTGCTAACCATCGGTAAGTCTAAACATACCATACTCTCTCATGCCCTGTCTCTGCAAAATGTCTAGAGCTCTCAAATGCAAGCCTGGTGAGTCTGCTGGTGGGGAGCTCTCTGACTCTCAGAATAAAGGTCACCAACTGGAAGAGGGCCTCCACTAGCATCGGTGGTGTGCCAAGCTCAGCTCGTATAATGTCATGTGGAACGGAGGGCTTGCTACGCAGCAAGCGTGAGATCATGGTGACATGGGGCCTCTCAATCAGCGCCCACATCGCCTCTGTGATCCCTGGTGCCCATACTGCCGTTGCGTACATCAATGCGGGTGTCACTAGAGTGTCAAAGAGCCACCCCTTAGTCGGGGGCTCCTGACAATGTGTCTGAAAGAAGAGTCTCTCCAATCTTGCAAGTGCCGCATAGCCTCACGTCAATCTATCTCTCGCGGCTTGTGCCATGGAGAATACCCCTGTGCTGCCCGAGAAGGTGACACCTAGGTAGACGTAGGAGTCCACTACCTCTATCTGTCCTTCTGCTGCCGTGAAAGAGGCACGAATTTCAAAGAGGAAGACAGAATTCAAGAAGAAGTTTTGGTAGAGCCTCCGTAGTAGTCTCTCTCGAGGGACCATGTCGAAGGCTTTGCGGAAATCCACAAAGCAAAGTCTCTGCTTCCTCGGCGCTCTCAATCAAGCAACGAAGCACGAATATGTGGTCGATGGTGGAGAAAGTGCGGCGGAAGCTTGCCTGGCCGGGTGCTCTGATCCCAGCTGCCTCAGCGTGTGTACTGAGCTCTGCCTCTAGTACTGCCCCATAGATCTTGGCCAGGATATGGCCTATCATAATAGTCTTGTAGTTCCCTGGTTCCATCATATCGCCGGACTTATGGATAGGCGTAATGGTATGCATAGTCCATGAGTCTGGTAACCCCTCAACCAAAGCACGGTTGAAGAGATGGACGATCAAGTGGGAAACTACATCTGCTTCATATATAAAGTGCTCTCCCTGTAGCCCCGTGTGGTCTGCTGAGCGGCCATGTTGTAGCCTATGGATGGCCTGTCGTACCATGCCTGCCGTGAAGAGGGTGGATATCACAGGACGCGGTGTGGAAGGAATCGGCAATGGTGGCTGTCATGGGACGTCATATAACCTCTGGGCGTAGGTGTGCCAAGTTGGAGGATCGGCTATGGGTGTAGGTGGGCGTGGCTCACGTAGTGCCCTCCACACGTTGGCACAATCCCTACTCATGAGAAGTCGATCAACTCTGCATCTTGTCGCTCCTCGAAAGCTCGTCGCTTCCTGCGTGTGAGGGCTCGCATCTGTCGTCGTGCCTCCCTCTCTGTGATGGATCCCAAGATACTCTGTACTCTGAGATGTCGGTATAGTCGCCTACACTCCTCATCGTACCATCTATTCTGGGGTGTATGCCCCAGCCATGTCGAATGTGAAGTGTTGTGGGTGGTGTATGGGAAGCTGAGAGTAGAAGATGTATGGAGGATCGAGGAGAAGTGGGCGGTGAGGATGTCCAAGGAGGCAGAGGGATCAAGGGAGTAGATGCGCTCTCGAACATGGGAGCTATAGATATTTGCTAGCTCATGTCTAAAGTGAATGGTGGTATGGGTTCGTGGTTGTATGGTGACGGGGTGGGATATGCATGGTTAGCCGCGAATGGATAGGGCAAGATATGTGTGATCAGCTCCAATCGGTAAGGGTCGAATAGTGAATGAGGTGATGAGATGTGTCGCCTCCGGGGGTCCGATAACATAGTCTACCACACTGCCCCCCTTGGTGTCGTGGATGGAATGCACGTGAGATCGCTCGAGGTGGGCCAGGTCCCCATCCCATTATATAAAACGAGACGGTGTGCTTCTCCCATCTGGAGTAGGTGTCGGCCGTATGAGGTGGGTGTGGCAGTGTCGGCTGAGGCTCTTAGTGTAGGCATGTCCTCTATGGTACGAAGCATCTCAGGGTCATCAAAGTCGTAGATATCACACTGGTGGCTCTGAGTGCGGGCATTGAAGTCTCCTACAAGGAAGACTTCACCCATCCCGGTATACTCCATAATCGTGTCACTGAGGAAGTCATATGGGGATGTGGTGTCTTGTCCCTCCCCCCCTGATAGCTGCTCGGGGGAATGTGTGAAGCGCGAACCAATGGGTGCAATATAGCATACGGCAAAGTACGCTGCTCTCTCCTCTGATAGCTTGAAGCGTATCCACATGAAACGTGCCTCTGGGTCTCTGGCTACCACCTGTACCTTGTGCTGTAGCGACTGTCTGTAGAGCACGGCTACTCCTCGTGATCCTCGTGTGGTGCGCTGTCTCATTTGGCGGCGGTGAGCTGACTCCCACATATAGCCCTCAATCCTCGGTAGGCTCCTCCCCGGGCTCTCGTGTGTCTCTGTCAAGAAGATAATGTCTCTGCCCTCCATCACCTCCTCAAGGCGCCCTAGATGTGTCCACAAAGATCCATTGCAGTCCCAGACTGCAATGTGCACCTCCTAGAGTGCTGTCTCATAGGCTGCGAATCCCTAGTCAATGGGCCGTCCATCAATGATGACCCGACCGTCTCTGTATAGGGCACGATGTCCCTCTCGTCTTGCCTGGAGGACACGCGGCATGCATGCCCGTCTGTGCTCTACCTGCATCCGTGTGAGGTCGTCATCCAAATAGATGGGGGTGCCCGGTGTAGTGCGTAATACCACCCGTCGTCTGAGGAAGTCTCTCCTCCCGGCCTCATCTGAGAACTGAAGGATAAGTGCTTTGCTCCGTGTGGTGTCCCGTCCTTCTCTCCAGGCTCTGGTGAAAGGGAGAGGCTAATCTTCTGAAGGCCAAATTTAGCCTATGAGACAAAACCATGTACAATTGTAGTAACCCCTGTGTAGAAATAAAATCAAATGGAAAAGTACTCGCTACACAAAACTGTGTATGCTGAACATGGAAACAACCACAGGATAGTGTAATGGGTGACGGAGAGGTAGTGGGGATTCCGTAGTGGTGCGTGGGGAGATGTTGCTCTGACTCTGCAGATAATGGCCATCTAATACATGGGGGCTCGATGATGGGAGTGAGTATGTATATCCTAGCTACATGTAATAGGTGGAGGTGGGTGGAGTATGTGGTACATTGGCGGCAGTCTGAGTGCCTCCTGAAGGAAGGCTGCCCAGGTGGTGGTGGTGGTGCGCTTGTGCTCCATCATGTGGTCATGGGCTATCTTGATGAGTGAGATATCCTCTTGGTACAGTCTCTTAGGGTTGAGATGTGGTGCTTAGGGGTAGAGAACCCGTGTATGTGCCTTAGAAATGGAGGCGCTGGGTAGAAATGAAGGCGTAGCTGAGAGGGAGAAAGAGAGAGGGTCAATGAATTTTGGGGGTGGCTGCACTAAAAGTGAGAGAGCCAAAAGTGTTATTAAGTTATGTTATACAGAACCCTTTTTAGGGTTGGCCAAGTTCACATTTAACTTGGGCCAAAAAATAAAGAATAAGTGACTTAGCCTTTATAAATAGGCCTATACACATCTATACACTATAAAGGGGTCATTTAGGGCTTTACCCCAACAACCTCCCACTTAAAGGCATAAATGACGCTGTTAAGCTAAGTGACTCCCACCATTTGTATACATAACTGATGTTGTGCTTTGGGTAAGCACTTAGTGAGAACATCTGTAGGGTTCTGTGATGTATGGACCTTAACCAATGTGATAAAGCCATCCTCAAGCACCTCTCGAATGAAGTGATATCGCACATCAATATGTTTTGTGCGTGCATGGAACATGGCATTCTTTGCCAAACATATGGCACTCTGGCTATCACAACCAAGCATAGGTGCTCTGTCAGGCAAACCAAACTCACTGCAAAGACGTGCTAACCATATTGCTTCCTTGGAAGCCTTAGTGGCTGAAATATATTCAGCCTCAGTAGTAGACAAAGCAACAATCTTTTGCAGTCTGCTGCACCATGATTAAGCACCACCTGCAAGAGTGAAAATATAGCCACTTGTGGATTTCCGTGTATCCACATCACCTTCCATGTCGGAATCACAGAATCCCTTCAGTTAGATCTAATGGGTCCTTTCCATAACTGATGCATTTGCTTTTAGTTCCTTTTAAATATCTCAAGATAGATTTGACAAGCCTTCCAATGAGCTCTACCAGGATTAGCCATGGATCTTCTCACAACTCCCACTGCATTAGCAATGTCTGGCCGAGTAGCAACCATAGCATACATAAGTGAACCACAAGCTGATGCATATGGATACTCTTCATGTAATTGGCTGCATCATCATCTTTGGGACAGTCATCCTTGGAAAGCTTAACATGTGGCTGCAATGGCACTCCAAGAGGCTTAGCATCAGCCACATTAAATCTGTCCATCACTTTTTCAATGTACTTTTCTTGGGATACATGCAAAGTATGCTGCTGTCTATCCCTTTTTATACGCATACGAAGAATATGCTCAGCTTCCCCAAGGTCTTTCATTGAGAATGCAGAATTCAGCTGCTGTTTTAGAGCATTCAGTGTGCTCTTTTTCTTCCCAGCCAGCAGCATATCATCTACATACAGTACAAGAATGATTGGGCTGCCATCTTCATCCTTTTTGCTTTACAAACAGTGATCTGCATGGCTTCTTTTAAACCCATGTGTGAGCATAAATGCATCAAACTTCTTATACCATTGTCTGGGGGCCTATTTCAGCCCATATAAGCTCCTTTTCAGTTTGCATACAAGATGCTCGACTATTTCAGCCCATATAAGCTCCTTTTCAGTTTGCATACCAGATGCTCTTTTCCAGGAATGGCATATTCTTCTGGCTGTTTCATGTAGAGCTCTTCATCTAAATCACCATGCAAAATGGCTGTCTTAACATCCATTTGGAATAATTCCAAATCCAAGGCAGCTGTGAGAGCAAACAACACACGTAATGTGGTCATTTTAACCATTGGAGAGAACACTTCTTGGAAATCAATGCCCTCTTTTTGGGCATATCCCTTAGCAACCAGCCTTGCCTTATACTTGGGTTTGCCATCAACAGTTTTGATTTTGTACTCCCACTTGTTAGGAATGGCTTGCCTTCCTTTGGGTAACTCAACCAAATCCCAAGTATCATTTGCATGCAAGGCCTTTATCTCTTCCTGCATGGCTATCTCCCACTTCTTCTTGTGCTCACATAGCTTTGTCTCTTTATAAGTAAGAGGCTCATCCTCATCTGATAACATAATGTAATGTATAGAGGGATCATATCTATCCACTGGCCTCCTAGGACGTGTAGACCTTCTTACCCAATGATCCACATTACCCGATAATGGATCTACATCAGGAGGTACATTAACTTCTTCATTGTTAACGGGCTGCTGTACATCATTTCCAGCCCTGTTTTCAGCATGAATAGGTGGCTGCATATGCCCTTTAGGAGCCTCTTCTTGCTATCCAACATCATCTGGCTCAAAAACCACTGGATGGTCTATATTTTCAGCCATATGTGGTGCATCCTGAGGGTCTGAAATAGGCCTAACATGTGGCTGGTCTTGCTGAAATGTGACCTTTTTATGGTCATGTTTCGAGGCAACATTATTTTGTAGCAGCCTTGCCTCATTAAAAACAACATCCCGGCTGCATATGACCCTCTTGAGCTGAGGTAACCATATCCTATAACCCATGAAGAGGCCTTTAATGGATTTAGCATCAAGCTTACTCCTCAACTCAGGTCTTATGTGTACAAAAAGCTTCACAGCCAAAGACGCGTAAGTGATCATATGAAGCAGGTTTGCCTGACCAAACCTCTTCAGGGATGTCACCTTTCAAGGATGTGTGAGGGGATTGATTGCATATATGTACTGCAGTTTTAAGAGCCTCTCCCCAAAAACCATGAGGGAGATTAGCTGTGGACAACATGCATCTCACCCTCTCACAAAGAGTCCGATTATACCTTTCAGCCACACCATTAGAAGAGGGGCTGTATGGAATAGTAAGCTCCCTCTTTATGCCCAAATTTTCACAAAAATTTTTGAATTCAGCACTTGTGAACTCAGCCCCATTATCCGTACGTAAGAATTTCAGTTTTTTACCTGTTTGGGTAGTCACAAATGCATGAAATCTTTTAAACGCAACAAACGCTTCATCTTTTGATTTGAGTAGCTGCACCCAAATTTTCCTAGAAAGATCATCAACAAAAGAAATAAAGTATAACGCACTCCCCATAGATTTGGTAGGCATGCTACATACATCAAAATGGACAAGATTTAATATACAAGACTTACGAGACACACCTGAATAATGAGAACTTTTCACTTGCTTTCCATATTGACAATCATTACAAAAGTATAGCTTGGTGCCTTTAACATCAAGCTTCTTCAAGTTACAAAGTTTGGATAGACCTTTTTGGCTCATATGGCTAAGTCTTTTATGCCACAATTCCATATGAGAATTAATCTAAGCCAATGCAATGAATTTGCCAGACAAGGCCGTTCCATGCAAGCAATACAAAGTTCCCCTTTTTTACCTTTTACAATCAGCCATGACCCTTTGGTCATCTTCCATGAGCCTCTTTCAAATAAAACACTGTAACCATGCATATCCATCTATCCAACAGAGAGCAAACTCTTCTTGATTCCTGATACATATCTCACATTATGCATGACCAGCTCATTTGTGCCATCTGTTGAAAGATGCACAATACCAATACCTTCAATAGGACGTGCATGATTATTCCTTAGGTATACATGGCCATGGCTGCCCGCATGAAAAGTAACAAAACACTCCTTGACAGGAGTCACATGAAATGAAGCACCAGAATCAACAATCCATGTCTAGGATAATGCATCAAGTATCAATTAGATCACTTTTAGTGATCGACATGTCCTGTACATGAACATCACAAGAGGCATCATGTGCATGAGCATCATCAGCTGATAAAGTAGCACATAGAATATCTTCCATATCTGAAAGCTCCTCAATCACAACACTAGAGGCCACATTGGCACTCTCCTTTTCTTTCTGGCTGTCTTGTCCATCCGTCTTGTCTTCTTTCTTGTGCTTTCTTTTGTCTCTAGCATTCTTCTTTCTCTCAAGCTCTGCCTTATAGAATCGGAAGTCGGGTTTCTTATGGCCTTTCCTACCACATTGATAACATGTCACATCAGTATCCTTCTTCTTTTTGGAGCTTCCCCTTTCTTTGCTTTTGCTCTTACTTCTCTGTGAATGAGAGCCCTTCCTCTCTGATCTTCCTCTTACCATGTTTGGAGAAGTGCCTCCTTCACCACTTGCTTTTCTCCTGATTTCTTCATTCAATATAGAACCACTCACACCATCAAAAATAAGATTGGGGTGGTTTGATAATGAGACTACCAAGGTCTCCCAAGAATCAGGAAGTGTCATAAATTATCATCGAAGGGAGGCATACTTGAGTCCTTCAACTGTGATAGAGTACCTGTAAAATGAGACTTTAGAACCAAATAGGAGCAAAAGCCTTTAGAACCAAATAGGAGCAAAAGCCCCAAATTTTGCTTCAGAAATTTTTGAAACTCTCAGAAACATGCCACAAATTGTTGTACATAAGCAATTATCTTTTGCCACAATCCAATACATAAGGTGCGAGACCTGTGTATTGCTGTTATGACTGTGAAACACCTGTTTAAACTTGTAAAACACCTGTTTAGGCATGTAAAACACCTGAAAACTGTTAGTATATGATCAATGTCTACCCCTCATGATTGTATGCACATTTTGTAAGGCCCCCTTTATGAGGAGAAGCCAAGCGTGCATTACCCAATTGATGGGAATCCCAACTTGAATGTTGGATGAAGGTCATATTGGACCATGTAAGATATTATAAGGAAAGGGAGTTACCAGGGTCCCCAATTGTGGGGTCCGGGGCAGCGGTGAGCAGCCCCGGCTGGGGGGTCCAAGGGGGCCAGCGGGCCCCCTGGCTGGGGGGTCCCAGGGGGCCAGCGGGCCCCCTGGTGGGGGTCCGGGGGCAGCGCCCCCGGCGCGACGGTAAAGGGAATATTCCATGGAATATTCCCTGTCGGAGTCAGAAATCATTTATATTTGTTAGGTCGGTTCAACCAGTCAAAGACGTGTATGGCAATTACGCGGGCGGTGGCCGCCCACGCTCTACCGCCCATGTATTGCCGTCCATGGCAGGCCACCCATGATCCTATATATACATGACTTCTGTACTACCTAAGACACTGAGTTGAGCCAGCATACCTCTACCTTGTATCTCCCTATCTAGAGTTGTCTAGATCACCATTTAAGCTCTACCTTGAGAGCGCACGGGTGGACAACGCCATCATCTTTGTACTTGCTGCTAGTAGAAAATTGTTGAGATTCTCCTATATCTGTTATCTTCTCTGCTATTGCTCCTGTGTTATATTGCGTAACTATTGTCTTACATGGTATCAGAGCTGTAAGGTTCGAATAGCTTGAGAAGTATCATTATTTTAGCCTACTAGCAGACTAGAATATCAATAGATTATTCGAGTGATTACATGATGGCTTCATCGTCGAACAGTAGTCTTGGTGCTTTAGCTAATGTTAATGCTGCACCTATTCGAATTCGTCCACCTGCATTCACTGAAGGGAAGCTGGATGGAACCAACTATACACTCTGGAAGTTCAAAATTTCTGCAATTTTGGACTCCTATGAATTACTTGACACTGTCATGGGACCGATGGGATTGGATCCAGAGCCTATACCAGTTGAAGATCCAGCAAATTCAAGATTGATGATTCAGCCAGATCCAGATCTTCTACGAGCTTGGAAGAGGCGGAATGCTGATGCATTATGTGCGATTGTCACTAGTGTAAGTGATTCTGTGCTTACTTTAGTTCAACATACTACTAAAGCACATGAGGCTTGGGGCATATTGGCTCGACAATATGAGACCAAGAACCACACTAGGATACAGAATTTAGAAAATCAGTTGGCAAATGAAAAGCATTCTGATTCTGAAAAGGCTGAAGATTTTATCAAACGGATAAAGCATCTTCAAGATCAATTGGCTGCAGTTGGTGTTGTTATAACACCAGAAGAGCTGGCTCGAAGATCTATACGTGTTCTTCCAGCAAAGTATGATGGATTAGTAACAGCCCTTAACACTCAGGTAAGGCCAACTCCTCTTACATTTGAAGAGTTTTGTGCCATGCTTTTAGAAGAAGAGATGCGGCTGAAGAATCGGCAAAGTACAACTGATGCTGCATTCTCAGCAAATGCAAAAGGTAAAGGCTCTTCAGAGGGATCAAAGAAGAAGCCAAAGAAGAAAAAGTTCACAGGAAGTTGCTTCTATTGTGAAAAGAAAGGCCATGCCATCAAGGATTGCAGAAAGAAGCAAGCTGATGAACGGAATGGGACTGTAAAATCATCATGGAAGAACAAAGAGTCTGCAAACAACACAGAGCTGGAACTTTGGGTAGCTATTGAAGAGGTATGTTCATCTGCTCAAGCTCGTGTTGATGAGCCATGGATTTTAGATAGTGGAGCTTCTCGCCATATGACTAGTAAAAAGGATTGGTATAGTTCCCTAGTGCCTCTGCGGGAATCCATCAATGTAGTGGTGGGAAATGACTCCAAGTGTCCAGCTGAAGGAACTGGAACCATCTCTTTTATCACTTCTCCAGGTGGTGAGAAAAAGTTATCCGATGTTCTCTATGTACCTACACTCAAAAGAAATTTGTTGTCAGTTTCTGCAATAACAGATCGTGGACTTGAAGTTCACTTCAATAAGAGTGGTGCGGAAATCATGGATTCATCAGGTAATGTTGTAGGTAAAGGCATTCGACGGGATAACTTGTATGAGTTAAGTGCTTTAACTGCTACAGAAGATAAAGATGTAAGCAGGTTATGGCATCAACGATTTGGGCATCTCGGATTTGCAGTTTTGAAGGAGATGCAACGAACAGGGATGGTTGCTCATATGCCTGCATTTTCAGAGTTGCAGGAACCTTGTGAAGCTTGTATGATGGGCAAGCAACATCGAAAGGCATTTCCAAGAGAGACCAGTAATCGATCTCAAGCTCCTCTAGAGTTGGTACATGCTGATCTCTGTGGTAAAATGTCTACACCTGCTTTAGGAGGATCTTTCTACTTCTTGCTGTTAGTCGACGATTATAGTAGAAAGATGTGGGTTTATTTCATTCGAGAGAAGGCTGATGCTTTTGAAAAATTTAAAACGTGGCATAAGTATGTAGAAAATGAATCAGGAAGGAAACTAAAGAAATTTAGAACAGATAGAGGAGGTGAATTCTTGTCAACAGAATTCAACAATTACTGTAAGGAGCATGGTGTGAAAAGGCAACTTACCACAGCTCATACACCCCAACAAAATGGCGTTGTTGAGCGCAGGAACAGGACAGTAGTTGAAATGGCTCGTTGTATGTTGAAGGCTCAAGACATGCCTGATTCATTCTGGGCAGAAGCAGTCAATACAGCAGTCTACATCCTCAATCGAAGCTACACAAAAGCACTGAAGGGGATGACTCCTCAAGAAGCATATTCTGGTAAAAAGCCTTCAGTTTTGCATTTCAGAATTTTTGGTTGTTTCTGTTATGCACATATTCCTGATTCAACAAGATCAAAGTTGGATTCAAAAAGCAAAAAGTGTGTCTTCCTAGGATATAGTGAAGAGTCTAAAGCATACAGGTTATGGGATCCTGAGGCAAGGAAGATTTTTGTCAGCCGAGATGTGGTGTTTGATGAACGACCACACTTAGTAGAAGATAAAGGTAAATCTACTATCTCATCAAGCGGAGAAATATCTCACCTTGTGCCTATCAAAAGACAGGTTAAAGTTGAGGAGGAGGAAACATCTGATGGAGAAATTTCCTCAATAAAAAGCCAACCAGTTGTAGCTGCACTGCGTAAGCCACTACCGAAGTGGGCACAACAGCTCTTTGATGATCACAATCCACATGTAGATGTACCAGAATCATCATCAGATGGATTACGAAGATCAAAGAGAATAGAGGAGCAAAGAAGAGCCTCAGAACACATTGTTAACATGGCTCTAATGGCAGATATCATGGGTTCGATAAAGGAACCTACCACCATTGAAGAAGCCATTGATGATCCAGATTGGAGAGCGGCAATGCAGTCTGAGTATGATAGTATACTCAAAAATGATACATGGGATCTAGTCGACTTGCCGCCAAAGAAGAAGGTAATAGGTACTAAATGGATTTGGAAAGCTAAGTATAAAGCTGATGGAACATTAGAAAAGTATAAGGCACGATTAGTTGCACAGGGTTTTTCACAGATTGAAGGATTTGATGTTCAAGAAACTTTTGCACCAACAGCACGCATGACAACTATTCGGACGGTACTTGCAGTAGCTGCACAAAAGTCTTGGCCTATTTTCCAGATGGATGTCAAATCTGCATTTTTGAATGGTCACCTCAAGGAGGAGGTATATGTATCTCAACCACCAGGTTTTGAGGTGCCCAATTCAGAAAATAAAGTTTGCAGGTTGAAGAAAGCTTTGTATGGACTTAAGCAAGCTCCACGGGCTTGGTACCAACGAATAGATCATTTTTTCAAAAATATGGGTTTTGAAAGAAGTACTTCTGATGCTAACTTGTATGTAACGAAAAGGGATAACAAGCTAGTTGTTGTCATTGTATATGTAGATGATTTGATCATTACAGGAGATCATCTAGAACTCATCAATCAAACTCGGATCAGCTTGGGAACTGAGTTTGAAATGACAGACTTAGGTCTACTCCATTTTTGTCTGGGAATTGAAGTATGGCAAAGGAAGGATGGCATTTTCATCTCACAACAAAAATATTCCAAAGAAATTCTCAAGGCATTTGGAATGATGGATTGCAAACCAACTAGCACACCTATGGAGGTAAATCATAAGCTATCTATGGATGATAACATGCCTGATGTAGATGCTAAGAAGTATAGGAAGCTCGTTGGAAGTCTTATTTTTTTGTGCAACACTAGACCAGACATTTGCTATGCTGTTGGAGTGTTAAGCAGGTTTTCCAACAAACCTAAGGAGAGTCACTGGAATGCTGGAATGCGAATTCTAAGGTACATTGCAGGAACCTTGGATTTTGGTATTTTGTATACCACAGGTGATACACTCCAAGGATATTGTGATTCAGATTGGGCTGGAGATTGTGATTCTAGAAAATCAGTTTCTGGATATTGTTTCTCACTTGGTTCAGGAATATTTTCTTGGGTAAGTAGGAAGCAACCAACTCTCGCACTCTCCTCCACTGAAGCAGAGTACAAAGCAGCTTGTTTTGCTTCTTGTGAGGCAGTCTGGTTAAGGAGAATTCTTGCAGATCTAGGCTTTCCATCAAATATGCCAACTGTACTCAAGTGTGATAATCAAAGTTGTATGGCTATTGCAAAGAACCCAGTATTTCATGCTCGCACCAAGCACATAGAAGTACAGTACCATTACATTCGTGAGCTAATAGAAGATGAAATTGTGGAGCTAGAATATTGCCCAACAGAGGCAAATTGTGCTGACATATTCACTAAAGCACTTGGAAGAGAGCAGCTCAACAAGCATCTTCAACAGATGGGCATAGGACCGAGACCTACTTGATTTATCATCGGTAAACATTGAGGGGGGGTGTTAGTATATGATCAATGTCTACCCCTCATGATTGTATGCACATTTTGTAAGGCCCCCTTTATGAGGAGAAGCCAAGCGTGCATTACCCAATTGATGGGAATCCCAACTTGAATGTTGGATGAAGGTCATATTGGACCATGTAAGATATTATAAGGAAAGGGAGTTACCAGGGTCCCCAATTGTGGGGTCCGGGGCAGCGGTGAGCAGCCCCGGCTGGGGGGTCCAAGGGGGCCAGCGGGCCCCCTGGCTGGGGGGTCCCAGGGGGCCAGCGGGCCCCCTGGTGGGGGTCCGGGGGCAGCGCCCCCGGCGCGACGGTAAAGGGAATATTCCATGGAATATTCCCTGTCGGAGTCAGAAATCATTTATATTTGTTAGGTCGGTTCAACCAGTCAAAGACGTGTATGGCAATTACGCGGGCGGTGGCCGCCCACGCTCTACCGCCCATGTATTGCCGTCCATGGCAGGCCACCCATGATCCTATATATACATGACTTCTGTACTACCTAAGACACTGAGTTGAGCCAGCATACCTCTACCTTGTATCTCCCTATCTAGAGTTGTCTAGATCACCATTTAAGCTCTACCTTGAGAGCGCACGGGTGGACAACGCCATCATCTTTGTACTTGCTGCTAGTAGAAAATTGTTGAGATTCTCCTATATCTGTTATCTTCTCTGCTATTGCTCCTGTGTTATATTGCGTAACTATTGTCTTACAAAAACAGCCTGTTTTGGGCCGGTGAGACATCCAAAGTGATCCTCTTGCCTCGGAGCAACTTTCTTCGCGATGAAATCAAAGATTATCGTGAAAAGTGAGGTTTTCTTTGCTGTACAGCACCTGTGCAAAAGCTCTGAAACCGTAAATCAGCTTTGATACCAGTTGTTAGGGTTGAAATGTGGTGCTGAGGGGAAGAGAACACGTGTATGTGTCTCAGAAATGGAGGCACTGGGCAGAAATGAAGGCGCAGTTGAGAAGGAGAGAGAGAGAGGGTTAACCAGCTTTGGAGGTGGCTTCTTTAAAAGTGAGAGAGCCAAAAGTGTTATTAAGTTATGTTATATAGAACCCTTTTCAAGGTTGGCCAAGTTCACATTGAACTTGGGCCAAAAAATAAAGAATAAGTGACTTAGCCTTTATAAATAGTCCTATACACATGTATATACTATAAAGGGGTCATTTAGGGCTTTATCCAAACATAGTCGTGGTCGTCCGTACCCAGAGAGAGAGAGAGAGAGAGAGAGAGAGAGAGAGAGAGAGAGAGAGAGAGAGAGAGAGAGAGAGAGAGAGAGAGAGAGAGAGAGAGAGAGAGAAAGAAAGAAAGAAAGAAAGAAAGAAAGTCATATTAACGTCTTCTAGAGGCCAAACTTGGCCTATGAGACAAAAACCATGTACAAGTGTAGTAACCCTGTGTAGAGGATGAAATGAAATAAAAAGTATATCCCGACACAAAGATATATAAGGCTGGAAAAGGCTTGGGAGACGTGGCTCTGACTCTGCAGATAGTGGCCATCTAATACATGGGGGACATGTGAGTAAAAGTGTGAGTAAAACACCCTAGCTACTGGTGAATGGATGGAGGTGGGTGTACTATGTGGTACATCGGGGGTGGTCTGAGTGCCTCCTGAAGGAAGACAACCCATGGGGTGGTGGTGCGCCTATGCTCCATCATGTGGTCGTAAGCTGTCCTTATGCGTGAGATATCCTCCTGATATAGTCGTGGTCGATGATATCCGCCCATGTGTGGTCGGCGCCGTGCTCTCTGTGTTGCTGCCTGGTGGAGCGTGAGCCCTATAGATGGACCTCTCTGATGTAGCTCAGCTCGGTGAAAAAACTGGGTAATGGTCTGCAGCGTACTCACCCGTGACTGATGTGTGGGCAGGAGTGACCGATCTCGCCTCTCGTATGCTTCTACGAGGAAGCGTCCCAAGCGTCGCTGGTCTCCCATAGTCATGCATAAGAGGAGTGACTCCTCTATCTGAACTATGCTCGTAGGTCTAAGGATGCTGGCCATCTGATAACAAAATGCTCCTCACTCTCTACCTCTGTCTCGCATACTGGGCACCACCTCTCCTCACGGGGGACTCCCCTGGACCGACCCCTCTCAATCTCGAGCTGATGTGATGAAACCCGGAGCTGCCCAATGACGACTCGAAGGTGGTGGGGTAGATATGTCTGCATGTATCTCGGAATTTTCGGTGGCAATGTACCCCTAGGGCTCACCCATGTCCTCTGTATGTATGTATGCCATATCTTCTGACGAATGATCCTATTCCTCTCCTGATGAGAGATCGAGTAGGTGGGTGCATGTGAGTCGTACTGTAGTGGTGGTAGCCTGTCTATGTCAAAGCCGTGGTGGGCCAGCCAGTCTCGTGTCTGTGCATACCATGAGGAGGTGTCTCCTGCTAATGCCATGTCCATTGATGCCTGGAAAGCCCGATAAGCAATGCACTCTGTATCCATGCTCCGGAGTCTGTGTAATAGGCATACTGTCTGGAATAGTGCCTCAACTAGCATCGGTGGTGCAGCGAGCTCTGCTCTAATGATATCATGTGGTACCGAAGGCTTGCTGCGGATAAGTCTGGAAATCATGAGGATATGTGGCCTCTCTAATGTTGTCCATACTGATGTGGCTAATCCTAGTCCCTATATGGCTTCCCCATACATGAGCGTTGGTGTAACCAAAGTGTCGAAGAGCCACCCCTTTGTGCGGGGCTCTTGAAAATATGCCCGGTGGCACTGTCTCTCCATCAAGGCAAGTGCTGCATACCCCCGTGATGCGGTCACGTGTTGCCTGAGACATAGAGAAGACCCCTGATGTTGCTGTAAATGTCACTCCCAAGTAAACGTATGATCCGACCACCTCAATTGGTCCACCTGCTGCTGTGAACAAACTATGTCTGCGTACATGTGCTGATGTATGAAAGATCATGACCTTGGTTTTACCAAGGTTCACAGATAACCCTCTGTGTGTGCAAAAGTCATCTAGGCCATGTAGATGATGTTGTAGACCTTCTGCAGACTCTAAAACCAGTACAATGTCATCAACGTATAAAAGAATATGGACAGTGGACCCGCGTATCTCAATGCCATCACCCTCCTGCAGTATGTAGTCCACTATCTCATCTTTGTAGAGACCAAAGAGGGTGGGTGAAAGAGGGCATCCTTGCTTCACCCCGATAGTGCTAGCAAGTGGATGAGATAAGCCCCTCGAACATCTGACTCTGCCAGATACTCTCTCGTATAAGGCGTAGATCCCCCATATCATCTCCTCTGGAGCTCCGATATCAAGTAGTCGTCTGAAGAGTCGTCCCCTGGGAACGGTGTCAAATGCTTTGCGGAAGTCCACAAAGCAGCAATATAATCTCCTCTTCCTCACCCTTGCCTGGTCGATCAGGCATCTCATAGTGAAGATGTGGTCAATGGTACTCTTGCTGATACCCTTCCTCTCAGTAAGAGTACTCAACTTTGTCTCTAGTACCGCTCCATATAACTTGGCCAATATAGGGCCAATCATGATCGTCTGGTATGTAGTTGGATCCATATTATCTCCTGACTTATGAATGGGTATTATGGTGTGCTCAGTCCATGAGTCAGGGAACCCTTCAACCAGTGCACGGTTGAAGAGGTGGGCAATGAGCGGTGCAAGGGTTGTGCCTCCGTAGATGAGGTGCTCAGCCTGTAAACCGAAAAGGTCATGGGCCCTGCCATGCTGTAGATGGGCAATAGCGCGTCCCACCATAGTGGGTGTGAAGAAGTCAAATGTAGTAGGACGTGAGCTCTGTGGTCTTGGAATGGGGGGCTGGTCTTAGATCTCGTATAGGCTCTGTGCATAGCAATGCTAAGTGCTCGGGTCTCGGATGGGTGTTTGCTGTCTCCTCTCTCTCAAATGTCTCCATGCCACTGCACTGGCTCGACTCATGAGTAAATGATAAATATCCCAGTAATGTCTCTCCTCCCAATCTCGCCGTTTGCGGCGAGTAAGGCTTTGCATGCGACATTATGCCTGTGTGTGTGTAATATCCCCTCTATGCTCTAAAATGCGTAGGTGCTTCCGTAGCTCGCGGCAATCTGCATCATACAAGCGGTTCTAAGGCATGGAACCTGTGCGTGGAGGGTGTATATGTGTGCGGTGTGGGAAACTGCAGAGAGCTGAGTCATGTAGGATGGTGGTGAACTGTGATGTAAGTGTGTCCAAGGGTGAGAGTGGATCGAGGGAGAGTAGGCTGGTGTGTAAATGGTGTGCATAAACGTGTGAGAGCTCGTGTGTGAAGTGTATCGTGATGTGTGTCTCAGTGGGTGAGGGAGGGTCTAATGTGATAAATGTATGGTCAGCACCAAGTGGGTGTCGTCCAATAGTAAGTGAGGTGATGAGAGAAGCTCCAGAGGTGGTACCCAAAATGTAGTGGACTGTGCTCTCACCTCCCCCGTGAGGGAAGCAAGTAAGTCCACCCGAACCTGGCCAACGATGCATCGCATTATATATAACGAGCTGATGTCGGCTGCCTAGCTCAAGCAGATGTCTGCCATACCTTGTGGTGTCTTGACCCATATCCGCTGTCCCTCGGGGTATGTGTCGCTTGCCCAACCTCAATCTCGAGCTGGTGTGATGATACTCTGAGCTGCCCAATGGCCACTCTCTCAGCTGGTGCCATGTATGTATCCATGTATCGTGGTCTCTGAATGAAACCATCCGCTGTCACAGTCAGGAAGGGCTATTATGGCATACTGCTGTACCATTGTGGGTTATTTGAACCTGCATTTGGCTATCTTACTGAATACAAGGACTTTGAGGTGAACTTTATCCCTTGAAATAATCATGGTGTTGTTTAATTCTTTTTCATCAAGAGTTTATCAGATGCAGCACACTATTTGGTCGTTTGACGACTGTAGGCTGATGTCTAATTGTCATATCATAATACCAGGTAGAGAAAAGTTTTGTCATTACCAATACTAGCTAGGTATGTAGTACAGGGTGGGGAGCTCACATTGTTTCCTAGAGAAATCTAGCATATATTAAAAGACTGAGAAAGAGTGCCTTTTCCATATAGCTTCTCTTGCTGCTAACATTATGTTTACAAGGATTAATAGCATAAGATTTTGTTTTTTGGTTCCATTTCTCCCATCCCTTGCCCAGAAAGAGCCTGGAAAAATGTCTGATCCTGTGAGCTTGAAGGAAGATGCTGCTTTGGAAAGTGTATTATCACGATTAAGGCTGATTTTAGCTGAACGAAGATGGAATGCAGAGGCGGCAGATCCTGTTATTGAAGGCCCTCTCACAGACCCTTGGTGACTCTTTGTGAAGAATGAGTTTGAAGTATTTGAATCTGATGGCTGCCCTTTACCGAGTTCAATTAGAGATCAGGATTAGTTGTATATAGCTTTCCTTGATTGTTAATGTGCCAACATGTACAGAGATGATTGCAGCTGGTCAGAAGTTGTGTTTGCAGCTATTTTGATTATGATTATTATTATTGTTGTTGTTGGTTATTATTTGAGGGGGTGACAAAATGTAATGATATATTTACGTTTCCAACATCCAAAATGACTTGTGCAACCAAAAATGTTTCTCCATGGTGGGACTTGTACAATGCCAATGTAAAAATAAAAGGGCGATGAAGGATATTGTAATCAGGTGAAAGCGCTAGGGGGATACTAATAATTTGTGGTCTAGAACTATGAGGAAGCTAGTAGCATCCAGCGGAGTGTCTATGTGTCGAATACTAAAATGCAAAAAAGGGTGCATTGAATAACGTAAGAAGGTTCTTAAAGCTTGTTGTACAATCCACCTTAGAGGATATCTTGCAATTGCTTGTCGATGGATCTTCTCGATATCCTTTGTGTTAAGTATTCTGATTGGGCATCTTTCATGATAAGCTAGGACAATATCTAAATCTTGGTCTTGAATCTACATGGGTAGCATGAGGTCTTGTATAACTGAGCATGCCTATATCACTGAGAACCAGTCAAACATGTTGATATATTTAGGTAGCGATGTGTTTGAACACACTAGGACTGCTGGGGCACTTTTTCCCCTCTTTAGGAGTTCCCCCCTCGGCTTGTGTGTACACCTATAGCCCAAATGGGTTACTTATCTCTGTACATTCTAGTGGTAATACATTCAGTAATGTGTGTTGTGCTCCAAGCTGCTTCTTCCCTGTGTTGTTCACGTGTTTTCGCAGACGTCTAACTCCAACAATTGGTATCAGAGTAGATTGCCGCTTCATTTAGGGCATCGTCGATACCCCTCCGATCAAAGTCTCAGAATCGCACGAAATTTGATGAGCATACTCAAGGTGATTAAGAGATTTGGTCACAGTCTCAGAATCAAACGAAATTTGGTGAGCATACTCAAGGTGATTAAAAGATCAAAATTGCTTCGCTTTGTGGTGCCGAAATCGCGATCTGAGCTGGTTTCGGCCTTCGAACGCACTATCGCAATGTTATATATATATATATATAAATATATATATACACATATATATATATATATATATATATATATATATATATATATATATATATATATATATATATATATATATATATATATATATATATATATATATATATATATATATATATATATATATATGTATATGTTTTGGTTTGCTAGTATAAGTGTCTCGAAGTTTGCCACAGGTTTAGCAGAACTCGTCAGGGTAGTTCTGTTCAACTTTTTCAGATACAGTTATCTTTTTGCATTAGGGTATTTTAGTCAGTGGCCATGGTTGAAAGCAGTGATGTATTATGTACGTTGGTTGTTGAAGATAAGTTGGACGGTAGAAATTAACCATTGTGAGCTTATATGAGGTGACATGTATTAGTTGCAAAAGGATTGTGGAACATTGTGTAGGGTGTTGAAAAACATCCTATTACACTTGCAAATACATGTATTGAAGCTGATATAGATGACATTGAAGATGATGATATTCTTCAGATTCCTATTCGTTCTTCGGTTTTTGTTGCATCTACTGCAGAACAAATTCTTTGGGATGGAATAGATTCTCAGGCATATGCATTGCTAGCATTGTCTGTCAAACGTGTCATTATTCCTCACATTATCTCTTGCAGAACAACTAAGGATGCTTAAGATACACTTACCACATTGTATCAGGCTAAGAATGAAGCTCGTGTTGCTTACCTCGGAAAACAGTTGGAGAGTGAGCATATGAATGAAGATGATTCTATGGATAATTTTCTAACAAAGATCAAAGACTTGAAGGAACAATTGATTTTTGCTAATGAAATTATACTAGATAGCTCAATTGTGCATACGGTTCTGAATGGTCTTCCTGATTCATATCAGAGTTTTGCTTTTACTCTTTGGTTGATGATGAAAGGAAATCCAAATGCCTTGTCATTTGAGGAGCTAGTCTCTATTCTGTTGCAGAAAGATCAGTCTAGATATAACATGTCCATTATACCTGTTGCAAATCAAGCGTTCCTGGCTAGTCAGAAGGGCAAAGGTAAATGGAGCTCATCTACTAGTAAGTAGAAATCTGCAAATGCTGCACATTCGAAGAAGGAAGACAAAGATGAGAAGAAATAAAAAAAGCAAAAATTCTTTTGTAAGTATTGTAAAGGAAACGATCATATCATTAAGAACTATCCAAAACTGGTTGCAAAAGCGGCAAAGAAAAAAGAGGTTGGAATGGTTGTTGCAGAGGCCTCTATAGCGAAAATAGAGTTTGCTAATCTTGTGCAGAATGAAAAATGGGTGTGCCTCTTTTGCATCAGATTGCTATGCTATGGCTTCCTCTAGTCTTTGTGATGAGATTGAGCTTAATTCGTTTGATGAAGCACAAAATTTTGAACATTGGATGGTTGCAATGCAATCTAAATATGATGTTATCATGAAAAATGGTACCTGGTCTTTATGTGACTTGCCTCGTGGTAAGAAGGCCATTGGCACTAAGTAGGTATATAAATTGAAGTGTAAATCTGATGGAAGAGTTGACAAGTATAAGGCTAGGCTTGCTGCAAAGGGTTATGTGCAAGAAAGAGGCATTGATTTTGATGAAACTTTTGCACCTACTAGCCGAATGACTACGGTTCGTAGCATATGTGTACTTGCAACTCATCATGGTTGGAATGTAGATCAGTTGGATATTAAAACATCAGTTCTAAAGGGTGACTTCCATGAAGAAGTGTATGTTTTTCAGTCTCGTGGCTTTGTGCAGAAAGGGCATGATAACCAAGTGTGCAGGTTAAAGAAGGCATTATATGGTTTAAAGCAAACACCACATGCTTGATATGAAAAGATGCATGCCTATCTAATTGCACATGGTTTTAAGAACAATCAAACTGAAAGCACCTTATATGTTAAGCGTGCCAATGATGTGCTTCTCATCATTGTTGTGTATGTTGATGACATGTGGCTCACTGGTCCTCATGAGAAGCATATTTCTGATTTCAAAGCTGATTTGCATGCCTCATTTGAGATGTGTGATTTGGGGCATTTGTATCATTATTTGGACATTCAAATTATGCAAGTTGATGGCGGAATAGTTTTTTTTCAAACGAAATATATTGACATATTATTGCAGAGTTTTGACCTTGAAGACTATAAACCTATTGCCACTTCTATGGAGACAGGTTTACGATTGAGTCTTCATGATGCTTGAGATGCATTTAATGCTGTTCTCTATCAGCAGGCCATCAGATGCTTGATTTACTTATGCATTACTCGGCCAGATATTCAGTTTGTTATCTCACTGATGAGCAAGTTTATGCATTGCCTAGATGTCAAGGATTGGCAGGCGGCCAAGTGCATCTTTCGCTACTTGAGTGATACCGAGCTACTTGGATAGTTTTATCCCAAGGGGGGATCACTAGCGCCAGATTTGCACATTTTTTATGACTTTGACTGGGCTGGTTGCTATGACACTCGTGTGTCCACTAGTGGTTTTTGCTTCATGCTTGGTAGCTCATGAATACCTTGGCTGAGCAAGAAGCAACTTACTATGGCCACTTCCACTTTTGAGGTTGAGTATAGGGCAGCTTTCATAGTGACTGTTGAGTGTGTTTGGCTCAGATGCCTTATGACTGATTTAGATGTTGGTTAGTCTTCTGCCACCAGCATCTTCACTGGCAGTTAAAGTGCATTGGTGGTTGCAAGGAACCCTGTGTTCCATGCTCGCATTAAGCACATTGAGGTGCATTATCATTATGTCAGGGAGAGGTTCTTTGTTGAAGAGATCAGTTTAGCATGTGTGCCCACGTAGGAGTTTTTTCATGTGATGATGCAGATCATTCTATTTCTGATGCAGATTTACATGATGCACTTGTTGATGAGAGAGCTGATATTGAGAAGGCAAAAAATATGCCAAAATGGTTGGTGCAGACTTTGCGTGATAGAAAATTAAATGCATCTTTATCATACCATACTTGTTCAGGCTCTCATAGTGCCTCTTTTGCATCAGATTTCTATGCTATGGCTTCCTCTAGTCTCTGTGATGAGACTAAGCGTGTTTTGTTTGAGGAAGCACAAAATTCTAAACATTGGATGGTTACAATGCAATCTGAATATGATTCTATCATGAAAAACGATTCCTGGTCTTTATGTGACTTCCCTGCTGGCAAGAAGGCCATTGGCACTAAGTGGGTATACAAGCTCAAGCGTAAACCTAATGGAACAGTTGACAGGTATAAGGCTAAGCTTGTTGCAAAGGATTATGCTCAGGAAAGAGGCATTGATTTTGATGAGACCTTTGCTCCTACCTGTGGAATGCCCACTGTTCATAGCATCTCTGCACTTGCAACTCATCATGGTTGGTATATACATCAGTTGGACATTAAAACAACATTTCTGAATGGTGAATTGCATGAAGAAGTGTATGCTTTTGAGCTCCGTGGCTTTGTGAAGAAAGGGCATGAAAACTAGGTGTGCAGGTTAAAGAAGGAATTATATGGTTTAAAGCAAGCACCACGTGCTTGGTATAAAAAGATACATGCCTATCTGATTTCACATGGTTTTGAGAATAGTCCAATTGAAAGGACCTTATATGTTAAGCGTGCTAATGTTGTACTTCTGATCATTGTTACGTATGTTGATAACATGCTGCTCACTGGTCCTCACGAGAAGCATATTAATAATTTTAAGGCTGATTTGCAGGCCTCATTTGTCTGATTTAGGGCATTTGCATCGTTATTTGGGCATTCAATTTATGCACATTGATGGTGGAATGGCTTTGTGTCAAACGTAATCATTGACAAATTATTGTAGCATTTTGGCATTGAAGATTGTAAACCTATTGCCACTCCTATGGAGATGGGTTTACAATTGAGTCGTCATGATGTTGGAGATGCACTTGATGCTGTTCTCTATCAGCAAGCTATTGGATGCCTGATTTACTTATGCATTACTTGGCTAGATATTCAGTTTGTTGTCTCATAGATGAGCAAGTTTATGCATTTCCCAAGAGTCAAGCATTGGCACGCAGTTAAACGCATCTTTCGCTACTTGAGTAGTACCCGACTACTTGGATTGTTTTATCCCAAGGAGGGATCACTACTGCCAGATTTACATGCTTTTTCTGAATCTAACTGGGCTGGTTGCTATGGCACTAGTGTGTCCACTAGTGGTTTTTGCTTCATGCTTGGTAGCTCATGCATATCTTGGCTAAGCAAGAAGTAGCCTACTGTGGCCACTTACAGTTGTGAGGCTGAGTAAAGGGAAGCTTTCATAGAGACTGTTGAGTGTGTGTGTCTTAGATGCCTTATGCCTGATTTGGGTGTTGGTCAATCTTCTGCCATCACCATCTTCACTGACAGTCAGAGCGCATTGATAGTTGTGAGGAACCCTGTGTTCCATGCTCGCACTAAGCACATTGAGGTGCATTATCATTATGTCAGGGAGAGGTTCTCTGATGGAGATATCAACTTCGCATATGTGCTCACATAAGAGAACATTGTAGACCTTTTCATGAAGGCTTTGCGTAGGGAGAAGTTTGAAGCTTTTCGCAAAGATTTAGGCTTACTTCCTTTTGTGGATTGATTCCACATAGCTTGGCACTTCATTATACATGAGTGCAAGCTCCTTGTTCACTGCATCACTCCCAAGGGGGATTTGTTGATATATTTACACACTAGGATTGCGGGGGCACTTTTCTCTATCTTTAGGAGGTTTCTTTCCCCCAGCTTGTATATACGCCTATAGCCCTAAGAGGTTACTTATCTTTGTACATTCTAGTCGTAATACATTCAGTATTGTGTGTTGTGCTCCAAGCTTCTTCTTCTTCGTTGTGCTGTTTGCGTGCTTTTGCAGACGTCTAACTCCAATAATGCCTTTATAAAGTCTAAGCATCCTAATCACCAAACTAGAAATAATCATAAGCATGGATCCAACAATTCTTCTAACAAGAAGTTCACATGTAATTATTGATGGAGAGTGTTAATCTCCAAAAGAACAACCTACTCTTGAACTTAGAACACCTCTATATCAAGAGTAAGTCAAAACCTTCACCAATTTAAAAGATCAATGACCAAATATCAAATTCTTGAACAATCTGTGAAGAAGGAGATTACTTGGAAAGTCTGCTGCATATATCTTTCTCATTGACTGAGTAAATGTGTAAAGTTTTTTATGAAACTTTGCACAAGGTGTCCCCTAAAGATTGCGCACCTCCTTCAAGTCAAATCACTCGAAAAGATTCGGGAGATCTTGAGAAATCTATTTCACAAGTTACCTGTGTCTAAATCTGCACTTCTGAGAAGTCGATTTGGACACCCCTAACTTCTTAGCTTTAGTTCTCACAATGTCGAACCCGTTTGATCACATCCTTTTAGCTATAGATAGCTTATCTCTCAACTTAGATTTTGAGCTATCATATGTGTAAAAATTTACACTGTACAGTGAGCACTCCTCATTTCATTGAACTCAAAATCTGCGCCTGTTTCAGAAGACTGTGAACATTCTTTACATATGAATGTTCCTACAAACAATTCTCTTAACTTGATTACAATTGGAAGCTGAAATTTTGTACAGAGATCAATCAACTCTAGACTTAGACTTGTACAAAAGCATTCCACAGAATATCTACCACAGAAGGAGAAGACACGAAAACTTCGGGCGCAACTTTTTCTTCTATTCCTCAGAAAATTAGAATTGAGTTGTAAGAGAGACTTCTTCTCATTCCTATGAACTCTAATGAGTCTTACAACTTACAAATGCACTATTCTCATACTCTCCTATTGTCTCCCCATTGCCCCGACATTTTTCCAAAAGTATTTATAGGCAAATATGTACAAGCTTATAACTAAACAAAAGTATAAGTGATCTATGTCTTCACTAATGTACATATGTGTACATATCATTCATCCTATGAATGTAACCACCTTCTTTGCTTCAAGAATTGATCTTATCTCCATCTTTTTGTCTTCCAAACTTCAATTGGTGATTGGTCTGCACCAACAGCTCCCCCTCAATCATCAATTGAGGTTTCTCTTATCTTCTTTATACCTGCCATGTCTTTGAACTTCTGTAACTTTGGTCCATCTAAGCTTTTTGTAAGCATATCAGCTATCTGATCTTTTGTTGAAATATGTACAACTTCAATCTCTTTATCCATCACCTTCTCTCTTAGAAAGTGATACTGTATCTCAATGTGTTTGGTCCTGGCATGAAAAACAGGATTAGCAGCTAGATGTAATGAACTCATGTTATCACCATAAATGATAGGTATGCTCTGTATAGTGTCAAAACTCTTCATGAGAGTCTTAAGCCATATCACTTCTTTTGCAGCTTCAACCATGCCTTTGTACTCTGCTTCTATAGATGACAAAGCAACTGTATGTTGCTTCTTTGAGCACCAAGAGATCAACTTATCTCCCACATAACACATATATCCATAGGTTGACCTTCTATCATCTGGATTACCTGCCCAATCTGCATCACTATATATTTTGATATTCTGATGTAAAACCATAATACAAACCCTCTTTGAGTGTTCCCTTAATGTACCTTAACACTCTTTGACCTGCAATCCAATGCTCTTTCCTAGGACAATGCATGAATTGGGACAACACCCCAACTGCATATGATAAATCAGGCCTAGTTAATGTAGCATAGATAAGACTACCAACCAAACTCTCATATTGTTTCATGTCCTTAAACTCTTCACCTCCAAATCTGCTCAATTTGTGATTCACCTCCATTGGAGTAGGTGCTACTCTGCAATCATTCATTTTAAACTTGGTTAACAAATTCTTCAAATACCTTTCTTGAGTCACATACACTCCATGTTGAGTGTATGAAATCTCCATGCCCAAGAAGTATGACAAATCTCCCAAGTCACTGATTTTGAACTCTTTCTCCATTTGCTTCTTTAGGCTTTGTATGCCTTTCTCATCTGTTCCTGTAAGAATTATATCATCAACATATATACATATGTAAATGAACCCATCATCACTTGCTTTGACAAGCAAGCTACTATCTTCTTTAGATACTTGATATCCAAGTTCCTTTAAGAACTTTACAAGCCTATAGTTCCATGCCCTTGGGGCCTGCTTCAAGCCATATAAAGCTCTCTTGAGCTTACACACATAATCTGGATATCTTCCATCTCTGAATCCTTGAGGTTGCTCCATGAAAACATCATTTGAAATATAACCATTCAAAAAAGCATTCTTCACATCTAATTGACACAATTTCCAACCTTTGCATGCAGCAATTGCTATGAGTGTTCTAATGGTTGTCATCTCTGCCACTGGACTATAAGTCTCATCATAGTCAATACCATATGTCTGAGCAAACCCTTTAACAACAAGTCTAGCTTTGTACCTAGACACACTTCCATCTGCAAATCTCTTTGTCTTATAAACCCACTTGCATCCAATGATCTTCTGACTATTTGGTTTTGAAACTGAATCCCATGTTTGATTTTCCATCAATGCATCATATTCTTCCTGCATAGCTTTTTCCCAAATCTCTTTACCTTTTGCCTCTTCATATGTAGAAGGGTCTTCATCTACTTTAACCATGTAAGCATAATCCTTAGTAGTCAAGAATGAAGTATCATAGCTATACCTTGTAGGTTGCCATTTGTGCCTTGTAGACCTCCTGAGTTCTCCACTTCTTGAGGTTTCTAGTTCTTCACACTCTGGATCAAATCTTGGTGTGTCTTCCACTTCAACCTGCACTTCATGATTCTCTTATTCATCAAATATCTGAATCTTTGATTTACCTTTCCTTTGGCTCATAATTTCTTCATCATCTGTATTAATATTGATAGTACCTGCATACCAAGTACCTTGCTCATCAAATGTAACATCTTTTGATACAAGAAAATGTTTTGTGGATGGATTCCAAACCTGTATCCCATCTGCTTATCATCATAACCAATAAACACATATTTTTCAGCTTTAGGTTCCAATTTATGCCTTAATTGTGATGGCACATATGCATAGGCCAAACATCCAAATACTTTGCAATGGTCTAATGTAGGTCTCTTAATTGTGATGGCACATATGCATAGGCCAAGCATTCAAATACTTTGCAATGGTCTCCTTCATCATGGACCTTGCAAACTCAACAAGAGTCCTATTCCTCCTTTCTGCTACACCATTTTGTTGAGGAGAGTACCTGCAAGTAACCTCTCTTTTTATGCCTGCATTCCACAAGTAATCACTGAACTCACTAGAGAAATACTCTCCCCCTCCATCTGACCTTAGTCTCTTCAATTTATGTCCTGTAATTCTCTCTGTAATGTTTGAAAGTATTGAATACTTCTGACTTATCTTTGATCACATAGATAGTGATCCATCTGGTAGCATCATCAACATAAATCACATAATACCTTGATCCATTGATACTGAAATCCTTTGATGGTCCCCACACATCTGTGTGTACCAACTCAAGTTTCTCTGAATACATAAACCCATGCTTAGAATAAGATTGCTTATGAGCTTTACCTAATTGACATGCCTCACATCTGTATGTCATATGTTGACCTGCAACATTAGGCAATCCAAGCACTGAGCCATTATTAATCATGTCTTTAATACCTCTTTCACTGAAATGTGCAAGCCTCTTATGCCAAAGATCTAACTCAGAGATCTTATGTCCTCCATAAGTGAACAAGGCATGACCAACATTACCTTGAATCTTCAATGTGAACAATCTTCCTTCTTTCTTCCCTGAAACAATTTGTTTATACCCATTGCTAGGGTCTTCCACAAACACTCCTTCATTAGTGAACCTCACTTCATAACCTTTTTCCACAATTTGTCCTACACTTATCAAATTCTTAGGAATTGTAGGAACATACAAGACCTTACTCAATAAGGTGCTACCATCCTTGGCCTTCACTGATCCAATTGACTTCACATTATGCTTTGTATTGTCACCAATGCTATGTTACCACTCAGGTGATTGCTACACCCTGAGTCAATGTAGAAGACTCTTTGATCTTCACTCTGCCTTTCACAAGTTGCATTGATTATCAATGTTGAATCTTCCTTTTGATCTGAAGCATAATTGTAGTAGGTATTGTTATATTGTTGACTTTGGAAACCTCTACCTGCATTTCTTCCAAAGTAACCCCTACTACCTCTACCTCTGAAATTACCTCTTTGATTTCTGCCACCTCTTCCTCTTGAATTATAGTTTTGATTATATCCACCATTACTCTGAGTGTTATGCCAACAATCATTAGCTAAATGATTTGTCTTACCACAAATCCAGCAAGCTTTGGATCCATCTTTGTTACTCCTGCCTCTTCCTCTACCTTTGCCACCTCCTCTTCCTCTTAGGAAGTTGGCTTGACTAGTTGTGCCTTCTTCTTCATTTGCTTGTTGCTTTCCTTTGTTAGTTTTCTTCTTGTCTTTAGAGTACATTGCATGACCTGCACTCTTGTCAACTTCTCCTTTGATATCATTCTCAAAAGTTAGCATATTTCCTAACAATTGATTCAAATCAGGATTGAAATGATCCAATGAAAGTTCTGTAGATAAAATAAAAGGCTTCCACTTCTCATCACCTCTTAGTCCTGTGAGAATTTGCCTTACCAATTTATCTTCTTCAATGTCTTCATCCACTGCTCCTAATGCATCTGCAATGTCCTTCATCTTTGTCACATAATCAGATATTGATTGTGAAGCCTTCTTCTTGAAAGTAGTAAACTCTGCCCATAAAGATGCCTTTCTTGACTTTGTAGTGTTTTGGAAATGCTCTTCCAAAGCATTCCATATTTCACTTGCACTTTCAAGACCTCTAATGTGAGGTAGCAAGTAGTCATTGACTGCCATATAGATAATGCTCCTAGCTTGAGCATCTCTCTTCATCCAATTCTTCAAATCTGACAATTCCTCCCTAGTTGGAACACTAGGATCTCTGAATTGAGGCTTTTCTTCTTCTCCTGTAATATAGGCTATCAAATCTTTGCTCATTAGATGGGCTTCCATCCTCATTGGGATAATTCTCTCTATCCAATTTCTCTATCTGAAGAGAATCTCCCATCCTTCCTTTACCTGTGTACTGAATTCTTCAATCTTTATAAAGTATAAGGTTACCTTTACTTCGAATGAAACTCCTTTTGTCCTTCTTGATGTCGTATGATCTCTTCTTCAGCTTTTCCTTCAGGCTTTCAATCCTTCAGATGTTGAATTCTTTGCAGCTGCAGCAGTCGGGATCCTCCTTTTCTCAAATTTGATGTTTCCTTCTCTGATACCACTAATGGAGAGTGTTAATCTCCAAAAGAACAACCTACTCTTGAACTTAGAACACCTCTATATCAAGAGTAAGTCAAAACCTTCACCAATTTAAAAGATCAATGACCAAATATCAAATTCTTGAACAATCTGTGAAGAAGGAGATTACTTGGAAAGTCTGCTGCATATATCTTTCTCATTGACTGAGTAAATGTGTAAAGTTTTTTATGAAACTTTGCACAAGGTGTCGCCTAAAGATTGCGCACCTCCTCCAAGTCAAATCACTCCAAAAGATTCAACAGATCTTGAGAAATCTATTTCACAAGTTACCTATGTCTAAATCTGCACTTCTGAGAAGTCGATTTGGACACCCCTAACTTCTTAGCTTTAGTTCTCACAATGTCGAACCCATTTGATCACATCCTTTTAGCTATAGATAGCTTATCTCTCAACTTAGATTTTGAGCTATCATATGTGTAAAACTTTACACTGTGCACTGAGCACTACTCATTTCATTGAACTCGAAATCTGCGCTTGTTTCAGAAGACTGTGAACATTCTTTACATATGAATGTTCCTACACACAATTCTCTTAACCTGATTACAATTGGAAGCTGAAATTTTGTACAGAGATCAATCAACTCTAGACTTAGACTTGTACAAAAGCATTCCACAGAATATCTACCACAGAAGAAGACATGAAAACTTCGGGCGCAACTTTTTCTTCTATTCCTCAGAAAATTAGAATTGAGTTGTAAGAGAGACTTCTTCTCATTCCTATGAACTCTAATGAGTCTTACAACTTACAAATGCACTATTCTCATACTCTCCTATTGTCTCCCCATTGCCCCGACATTTTTCCAAAAGTATTTATAGGCATATATGTACAAGCTTATAACTAAACAAAAGTATAAGTGATCTATGTCTTCACTAATGTACATATGTGTACATATCATTCATCCTATGAATGTAACCACCTTCTTTGCTTCAAGACTTGATCTTATCTCCATCTTTTTGTCTTCCAAACTTCAATTGGTGATTGGTCTGCACCAACAATTATTTCAAGAAACTAGGCTACATCGATAAGTTTTGTAACAAGAAGAAAAATAGATCCAAGGCATCTAAGTCTTGAACCAATTCTAAGTCTTCCACACATAGGTCAAACTATTCTAGCAAAGATCTATTCATCTCAAGTGAAGCCAACGCCTTGATCACTTCAAGCTCCTCCCAAGCGTGGTTATTCGTTAGTGGTAAATCACATATGCAAAGATCAAGAATCCTTTTAGGAGCTAGAAGAACACCAAGGATAAGTCTACCTAAAAAACAACGAGTCTCTTGATCAAAGGCAAAGGCAAAGAGTTTTTGGTTATGGTTGAAAACTTTTCAACATGAGTGTACAATGCCATATACACCTTAGAAAAGTGGAGTTGTTGAAAGAAAGAATACGTCTCTCATGGAGATGCAAGGTGTATGGTCAAATGTTAGGCTTTACCACATAGCTTCTGGCTTGGGGCCATTGTGTGTGTAGCATATGTACTTAAAAGTGTCCCTTTAAAGCACTGCAATCCATCACTCCATATGAGGTTTGGCATGGTTGCAAGCCATCTATTGCTCATCTACATGTCTTTGGTTGTCTGACATATGCATTAGTGCCTGAAAGACAACACATGAAATTGGATGATAAAGTAGTGAAATGTATTTTTGTGGGGTACAAAATGAAAGCAAAGGCTATCATTTATATCATCCATAGAATAAACACATCTTGGTTAGCAGTGATGTTGTTTTTGTGGAAGATGCAATCATAGTTGCAACGGTTTGCAAATCGGATGGGTTTTCCCATCCGGTTCATAAGGTACCATTCGGTTCGAACCTTACGATCCGGTTCATTTGAGGTAGTTCATTGACTTTTTAGGTATTTCAAAGATATAATACATTGGTCTTATTAAATCTTTTGATGTATAATGATGCCAATGCACATAAATATACATACACACTTACATATTGCATGTATATACTATATAGTAGATATATATGTTCTCTCAACGTTATAATATATATGTGTAATCTTTACATGTATATAGAAACCCTGATGTACCTTACGAACCTTACCTTGGAGGGAAGATTTGGTTCACTTACCTTACCCATATTGAACCTTACGAACCTTACAAACCTAACCACCTTGGATGCAATTCATCCATTACTTTTACGTACCAAGGAGACATCATTTAGTTCTAAAGATGTGTATGACACTTTTGTGCCTCTTTTTATAGGTGGAAAATCAAGTGCTTGTTTAAAAGAGGTAATTTTAGGCAATTTCTCAACCTTAAAAGTTCCACATGATGATGCAGATCATTCCATTTTTGGTGTAGCTTTACATGATGCACTTCTTGATGAGAGACCTGGCATATAAGAGGCTAAAAAAATGCCTAAATGGTTGCTACAAACTTTGAGAGATAGCAAATTAGATGCACCTTTACCATATCGCACATGTTCAGGCTCTCATAGTGGTTCCTTTGCATTAGATTGCTATGCAATGGCTGCCTCTAGTCTTTGTGATGAGAATGGGCCTATTTCTTTTAATGAAGCATACAATTCAAAAAATTAGATAGCTGGTATGCAATCAAAAAATGATGTTATTATGAAGAATGGTACTTGCTCTTTATGTGATTTGCCTCGAGGAAAAAAGGCCATCGACACTAAATGGGTATACAAGCAGAAATGTAAGTGTGGTGTGTTGGTGCAAGACAACCATCAATTGATGTTTTGCACAAAAGGATTGAATTCAAAAGATGAAGAAAAGATCAATTCATGAAGGTTGAGTTTAGAGCATAATCAGAAAGTGAAGGCTTGTATATACAAGTACATTAGACATGCTTATACTTTCGTAATAGTCATGAGTTTGTAAAAATTATCTATATATACAAGTAGAAAAGTCAGGGAATGTATGAGAGAGTAAGAGAGATGACCAATGGCCAGTTGTAAGAGTCATTAGACACTTTAGAAATGAAACAAATCTCTCTCATCATTCAGATGTAAAGTTTTCTGAATAGAAGAAAAAGTTGCACCCGATATTTTGCTCAGGGCTCCTTTTGTGTTTAATCTTTTGTGGAATGCTTTTGTACAAGTCTAAGTCTATAATTGAGTGACCTTTGTACAAGTTTTCAGATCCTAATCATGATCAAGATGAGAGAATTGAGACTAAAAACATTTACATGTGTAAATGTGAAGAAGTGAAAACTATAGCATGCGCAAATTCGATACTAATGTTTTGGTTAGTTCTCCTTCCACAGTGTAAAATTTTGAGTAAGAAAGCACTTATTATTTGATTTGGAAGGTAAGATACCTATGGATAAAAGCATTTCAATAAATGGGTTGTACTTTGAGAGAACTATGCATTAGAAGTTACAGGTGTCAAAGTCGACTGTAGAGAAGTATAGTTTTAGACATAGGTGAATTGTTTGGAGTAAATCTCAAGATTTAGTGAACCTTAATAATGATGAAGGATATTGTAGATGCATTAGGAGCAGTTGATGAAGACATTGAGGATCCTCACAGGTTTGAGGGGAGATGCGAAATAGAAGCTATTCATTTTGTCTATTGGATTGTCACTAGATCATTTTACTCCTGACTTGAATCAATTGTTAGGACATATGCTAACCTTTGAGCAGGATGTCAAAGGTGATGTTGATAAGATTATAGGTCAAAAAATGTATTCAAAGGATAAGAAGAAGAATATCAAAGGAAACCAATAATTAAATGAAGAAGAAGGTACAACTAGCCAAGCCAACTTCCTAAGAGGAAGAGGAGGTAGCAAAGGTAGAGAAAGAGGCAGAAACAACAAAGACGGAGTCAAAGCTTGCTGGATTTGTGGTAAGACAAATCATTTAGCTCATGATTCTTGGCATAATAATCAGAACAATGGAGGATATAGTCAGAACTTTAATTCAAGAGGAAGAGGTGGTAGAAACCAAAGAGGTAATTTCAGAGGTAGAGGTTACTTTGGAAGAAATGCAGGTAGAGGTTTCCAAATTCAATCCTACAACAACACCTACTACAATTATGCTTCAGATCAAAAGGAGGATTCAACTTTGATTATGAATGCAACTTGTGGAAGACAAAGTGAAGATCAAAGAGTCTTCTACATTGACTCAGGGTGTAGCAGTCACCTGAGTGGCAACATAGCTTTGATGACTGATTTGATGAATAAGGTAACTAATCATGTAGTTCAAGCAGGTGATAATACAAAGCATAATGTGAAGTCGATTGGATCAGTGAAGGCGAAGGATGGAAGTACTCTTTTGAGTAAGGTTTTGTATGTTCCTACAATTCCAAAGAATCTAATAAGTGTAGGGTAAATTGTTGAAAAAGGTTTTGAAGTAAGGTCCACTAATGATGGAGTTTTTGTGGAAGACCCTAGCAATGGGTATAAACAAATTGTTTCAAGGAACAAAGAAGGAAGACTCTTCACATTGAAGATTCAAGGCAATGTTGGTCATGCCTTGTTCACTTATGGAGGACATAAGATCTCTGAGTTAGATCTTTGGCATAAAAGGCTTGGACATTTCAATGAAAGAGGTATTAAGGATATAGTTAACAATGGTTCAGTGGTTGGATTACCTAATGTTGTAGGTCAACATATGACATACAGATGTGAGGCATGTCAATTAGGTAAGGCTCATAAGCAATCATACAATAAGCATGGATTTATGTATTCAGAGAAGCCTGAATTGGTACACACAGATGTGTGGGGACCATCAAAAGACTTTAGCATAAATGGTTCAAGATATTATGTGATTTATGTTGATGATGCTACCAGGTGGATCACTATATATGTGATCAAAGATAAATCAGAGGTATTCAATACATTTAAACATTATCATGTGTATGGAGAAAGAATCACAGGTCAAAAGTTAAGGAGACTAAGGTCAAATGGAGGGGGAGAGTATTTCTCTAATGAGTTCAGTGATTACTTATGGAATGTAGGTATAAAAAGGGAAGTTACTTGCAGGTACTCTCCTCAACAAAATGGTGTAGCAGAAAGGAGAAATAGAACTCTTGTTGAGTTTACAAGGTCAATGATGAAAGAGAAAAATTATCCAAACTATTTGTGGGCTGAGGCTGTAAATACAGCCACTTACTTGGTTAATAGGCTACCATGTAAAGCTTTGTAGGATATGATACCATATGAAGCTTGGTGGGGTAAGAGGCCTACCTTAGATCATTGCAAAGTGTTTGGATGTTTGGCTTATGCATATGTGCCATCTCAATTGAGGCATAAATTGGAACCTAAAGCTGAAAAGTATGTGTTCATTGGTTATGATGATAAGCAGATGGGTTATAGGTTGTGGAGTCCATCCACAAAGCAATTCCTTGTGTCTAAGGATGTTACATTTGATGAGCAAGGTACTTGGTATGCAGGTACAATCAATAATCATGCAGGTGATGAAGAAGTTTTGAATCAGAAGAAAGGTAAATCAAAGGTTCAGATATTTGATGAAGAAGAGAACAATGAAGTACAAGTTGAAGTTGAAGAAGTGCCAAGGTTTGATCCAGAATGTGATGAACCAGAAACTTCAAGAAGTGGAGAACTCAGAATGTCATCAAGACACAAATGGAAACCTACAAGGTATAGCTATGACACTTCTTTTTTAACTACCAAAGATTATGCTTACATGATGAAAGCAGAGGAAGACCCTTCTACATATGAAGAGGCAAAAGGTAAGGAAAATTGGGAGAAAGCTATGCAAGAAGAGTATGATGCATTGATGGAGAATGAGACATGGGATTTGGTCCTAAACCAAATAGTTAGAAGATCACTGGATGCAAATGGGTCTACAAGACAAAGAGGTTTGCAGATGGAAGTGTGTCTAGATATAACGCTACACTTGTTGTGAAAGGCTATGCTCAGACATATGGTATAGATTATGATGAGACCTATAGTCTTGTGGCAAAGATGACAACCATAAAGACACTCATAGCCATTTCTGCATGTAATGGTTGGAAACTATGCCAGTTAGATGTCAAAAATGCTTTTCTAAATGGTTACATTTCAGATGATGTTTTCATGGAGCAATGTGAAGGGTTCAAATATAAAAGGTATACAAATTATGTATGTAAGAGCTTTGTATGATTTGAAGCAGGCCCTAAGGGCATGGAATTATAGACTTTTCAAGTTCTTGAAGGAACTTGGTTTCCAAGTATCTAAAGCAGATAGTAGCTTGCTTGTCAAAGCAAGTGATGATGGGTTCATTTACATGTGTATATATGTTGATGAAATAATTCTTACAGGTACAGATGAGAAGGGCATACAAAGTCTCAAGAAGCAAATGGAGAAAGAGTTCAAGATTAGTGACTTGGGAGACTTGTCATATTTCTTGGGCATGGAGGTCTCATATACTCAACATGGAGTATATGTAACTCAAGAAACGTATTTGAAGAACTTGCTAGTCAAGTTTAAAATGGAAGATTGCAAGGTATCACCTACTCCAATGGAGGTGAATCACAAGTTGAGCAGATATGGAGGAGAAGAATTCAACGATATGAAGTTATATCAAAGTTTGGTTGGTGGTCTAATCTATGCTACTTTAACTTGGCCTGATTTGTTATATGCAGTTGGAGTGTTGTCTCAATTCATGCATTGTCCTAGGAAAGAACACTGTACTTCAGGACAAAGAGTGTTGAGATACATTAAGGGTACACTCAAGGAAGGTTTGTATTATGGTTTTACATCAGATACAAACATCAAGATATATAGTGATACAGATTTGGCAGGTAGTCCTGATGATAGGAGATCAACCTATGGGTGTTTATGTTATGTGGGAGATAAGCTAATCTCTTGGTGTTCTAAGAAGAAACATACAATTGCTTCGTCATCTACAGAAGCAGAGTATAAAGGTATGGTTGAAGCTGCAAAAGAGGTGATATGGTTGAAGACTCTCATGAAGAGTTTTGGCATCATTCAGAGTACACCCACTATTCATGGAGATAATATGAGTTCATTATATCTTGCTGCTAACCTTGTTTTTCATGCCAGGACTAAACATATTGAGATTCAGTATCACTTCTTAAGAGAGAAGGTGATTGATAAAGAGATTGAAGTCATACATACTTCAACAAAAGATCAAATTTGAGATATGCTAACCAAAATCTTGGATGGACCAAAACTACAGAGATTCAAAGACATGGTAGGTATAAACCTCAATTGATGATTGAGAGGGAGCTGTTGGTATAGGACAAGAATCAATTGATGTTTTGCACAAAAGGATTGAAGTCAAAAGATGAAAAAAAGATCAATTCATGAAGGTTGAAGTTAGAGCATAATCAGAAAGTGAAGGCTTGTATATACATATACATTAGACATGCTTATACTTTTGTAATAGTCATGAGTTTGTAAAAATTATCTATATATACAAGTAGAAAAGTTGAGCCATGTATGAGAGAGTAAGAGAGATGATCAATGAACAGTTGTAAGAGTCATTAGACACATTAGAAGTGAAGCAAATCTCTCTCATCATTCACATGTAAAGTTTTCTAAATAGAAGAAAAAGTTGCACCCGATATTTTGCTCAGAGCTCCTTTTGTGTTTAATCTATTGTGGAATGCTTTTGTACAAGTATAAGTCTATAATTGAGTGACCTCTGTACAAGTTTTCAGATCCTAATTGTGATCAGGCTGAGAGAATTGAGAGTAGGAACATTTACATGTGTAAATGTGAAGAAGTGAAGACTGTAGCAGGCACAAATTCGATACTAATGTTTTGGTTAGTTCTCCTTCCACAGTGTAAATTTTTGAGCAAGAAAGCACTCATTTTTTAAGTTGAAGGTAAGATACCTATGGCTAAAAGCATTTGAATAAATGGGTTGTAATTTGAGAGAACTATGTATTAGAAGTTATAGCTGTCAAAGTCGACTGTAGAGAAGTATAGTTTTTGACATAGGTGAATTGTTTGGAGTAAATAGCAAGATTTACTGAACCTTTTGAGATGTTTTATCTTGGAGAGGGTGCATAATCTTTAGCTAACACCTCCTACAAAGTTTCATTAGAAACTTTACATATTTGATCAATCAATGAGTGAGTTATGTGCAACATACTTTTTTGTGTAGTGATTTTCTTCATAGTTAGTGCAAAGATTGATAATTTGGCACTAGTTCTTCAAAATTGGTTAAACTTTTGAGTTGTTCTTGATATAGAGGTGCTCTAACATCAAGGATAACTTTTTCTTTTGGAGATTAACACTCTCCATCATGATGGAACAACTGACATGTATAAGACAAGGCTTGTTGCAAAAGGTTATGCTCAGGAGAGAGGCATTGATTTTGATGGGAGCTTTGCTGCCACATGCCATATGAGCATTGTTTGTAGCATTTGTGCACTTAGATCTCATCATGGTTGGAATGCACATCAATTGGACATTAAAACTGTTGATATATTTAGGTAGTGATGTGTGTGATCTCTCTAGGACCGTCGGGGCACTTTTTTCCCTCTTTAGGAGGTTTTTTCCCCCGGCTTGTATATACGCCTATTGCCCTAATGGGCTACTTATCTTTGTACATTCTCTAGTAATACATTTAGTATTGTGTGTTTGTGCTCCAAGCTTCTTCTTCTTCCTTGTGCTGTTCGCGTGGTTCCGCAGACGTCTATCTCCAACAATTGGTATCAGAGCAGGTTGTCGTTTCTTCTAGGGTGCCGTCGACACTCCTCCGTTTGCAGTCTCAAATTCACATAAAATTTGGTGAGCATACTCAGGGTGTTTCCGAGATCAAAATAGCTTCGCTGTCTGGTGCCGAAATCGCGATTTGAGCTCGTTTCGGCCTCCGAACGCACTATCGCAGCGCTTGTGCAGGCTATTTCGTCCTTTTGTGCCAAAGGTATATACTAGTTTCTGTTCGCCAGTTTAAGCGTCTCGAAGTCTGCTACAGTTCTAGCAAAACTCGTCTAGGCAGTTCCGTTCAACTTTTTGAGATACAGTCAATTTTCTGGACTATGAAAGATCTGTGAATGATTCGGCATGTGCAGTTCATGATTCTCAGGCTATGTCAGATGCAAAGCTTTGGCATGCACGCTTTGGTCATCTGAATTTTGCTAGTTTGTTAGGCCTGCAGAAATCTGATATGGTGTCCTCTTTGCCCAAACTTAAGGCACCTGGAAAACATGTTTGTGAAGGCTGTATTTTGGGCAAAATGCAGCGTTCTTCCTTTCCAAAAGATGGTTCAGTTCGGGCTACACAGAAATTGCAGCTTGTACATAGTGATGTCTGTGGTCCTATGCAGACACCCTCTTTTGGAAATTACCTTTACTTCGTGACTTTCATTGATGATTTTTCCAGGCATGCATGGGTATATCCACCCAAAGCAAAGTCCGAAGTGTTCATGTGCTTCAAACAATTTTTGGTTTTGACTGAAAATCTGTCAACATGTAAAAATGGGCACCCTCCGTTCTAATCGAGGGGGGGAATATATGTCTTCAGATTTTAATGCATTTCTGGCTGAACGTGGGATAAAACACCAGTGTACAGTGCCGTATACACCTCAACAAAATGGAGTTGCTGAACGAAAGAACAGGTCACTCATGGAGATGGCGAAGTGCATGGTCAAAAGTAAGGCTTTACCACATAGTTTCTAGCTTGAGGCTGTCATGTGTGCAGCATATGTACTGAACAGGTGTCCCACTAAAGCGTTGCAGTCTATCACTCCATATGAGGCTTGGCATGACCGCAAGCCATCTGTTGCTCATCTGCGTGTTTTTGGTTGTTTGGCATATGCATTAGTGCCTGAACAACATCGCAAAAAATTGGATGATAAGGCAGTAAAATGTATTTTTGTTGGGTACACGTCTGAAAGTAAAGACTATCGTTTGTATCATCCACAGACTAAACGCATTCTGGTTAGCCGTGATGTTGTCTTTGTGGAAGATGCTATTCAGCCATTGCTTTCATGTACTAAGGAGACATCTGTTAGCTCCAAAGACATGTATGATACTTTGATGCCTCTTTTTACAGGTGGACAGGCTAGTGCTAGTCCTAATGAGGCAACTTCTCAGCCTTTGCAGGTTTCATATGATGATGCAGATCATTCCATTTCTGATGCAGATTTACATGATGCACTTGTTGATGAGAGAGCTGATATTGAGCAGGCAAAAACTATGCCAAAATGGCTAGTGCAGACTTTGCGTGACAGCAAATTAGATGCACCTTTGTCATATTGTACTCGTTCAGGCTCTCATAGTGCCTCCTTTGCATCAGATTGCTATGCTATGGCTTCATCTAGTCTCTGTGATGAGAATGAGCCTGTTTCTTTTGATGAAGCACAAAATTCAGAAAATTGGATGGCTGCTATGCAATCTGAATATGATGCTATAATGAAGAATGGTACATGGTCTTTATGTGACTTGCCTCCTGGCAAGAAGGCCATTGGCACTAAGTGGGTATACAAGCTGAAGCGTAAACCTGATGGTACAGTTGACAGGTATAAGGCTAGGCTTGTTGCAAAGGGTTATGCACAGGAAAGAGGCATTGATTTTGATGAGACCTTTGCACCTACATGCCGTATGACTACTGTTTGGAGCATTTGTGCACTTGCAGCCCATCATGGTTGGAATGTACATCAATTGGACATTAAAACAACATTTCTGAATGGTGACTTGCATGAAGAAGTGTATGTTTTTCAGCCCCGTGGCTTTGTGCAGAAAGGGCATGAAAACCAGGTTTGTAGGTTAAAGAAGGCATTATATGGTTTAAAGCAAGCACCACGTGCTTGGTATGAGAAGATACATGCCTATCTGATTGCACATGGTTTTGAGAACAATCCAACTGAAAGCACCTTATATGTTAAACGTGCTAATGATGTGCTTCTGATCATTGTTGTCTATGTTGATGACATGCTGCTCACTCGTCCTATTGAGACACATATTGCTGATTTTAAGGCTGATTTGCATGCCTCATTTGAGATGTCTGATTTGGGGCATTTGCATCACTATTTGGGCATTCAGTTTATGCACGTTGATGGTGGAATGGCTTTGTGTCAAATGAAATATATTGACACATTATTGCAGCGTTTTGGCCTTGAAGACTGTAAGCCTATTGCCACTCCTATGGAGATAGGTTTACGATTGAGTCTTCATGATGCTGGAGATGCATTTGATGCTGTTCTCTATCAGCAGGCTGTTGGATGTTTGATTTACTTATGCATTACTTGGCCAGATATTCAGTTTGCTGTCTCACAGATGAGCAGGTTTATGCATTGCCCAAGAGTCACGCATTGGAAAGCGGTTAAGCGTATCTTTCGCTACTTGAGTGATACTCGGCTACTTGGGTTGTTTTATCCCAAGGGGGGATCACTACCGCCAAATTTGCATGCTTTTTCTGACTCAGATTGGGCTGGTTGCTATGATACTCCTGTGTCCACTAGTGGTTTTTGCTTCATGCTTGGTAGCTCATGTATATCTTGGTTGAGCAAGAAGTAGCCTACTGTGGCCACTGCTAGTTGTGAGGCTGAGTATAGGGCAGCTTTCACAGCGATTGTTGAGTGTGTGTGGCTTAGACGCCTTATGGCTGATTTGGGTGTTGGCCAGTCTTCTGCCACCACCATCTTCACTGACAGTCAGAGCGCATTGGCAGTTGCGAGGAACCCTGTGTTCCATGCTTGCACTAAGCACATTGAGGTGCATTATCACTATGTCAGGGAGAGGTTCTCTGCTGGGGAGATCAGCTTGGCATATGTGCCCACACTGGAGAACATTGCAGACCTTTTCATGAAGGCTCTGCCTAGGGAGAAGTTTGAAGCTTTCCGCAAAGCTTTGGGCTTACTTCCTTTTGTGGAGTGATTTCCACATAGCTTGGCACTTCCTTATACATGAGTGCCAGCTCCTTGTTCACCGCATCACTCCCAGGGGGGATTTGTTGATATATTTAGGTAGTGATGTGTGTGATCTCTCTAGGACCGCCGGGGCACTTTTTTCCCTCTTTAGGAGGTTTTTTCCCCCGGCTTGTATATACGCCTATTGCCCTAATGGGCTACTTATCTTTGTACATTCTCTAGTAATACATTTAGTATGTGTGTTTGTGCTCCAAGCTTCTTCTTCTTGCTTGTGCTGTTTGCGTGCTTCCGCACACGTCTATCTCCAACAAAAACTACATTTTTGAATGGTGAATTACATGAAGAAGTGTATCAATTTCAGCCCCATGATTTTGTGCAGAAAGGGGATGAAAACAAGGTGTGTAGTTTGAGAAAGGCATTATATGGTTTGAAGCAAGCACCACATGCTTGGTATGAAAAGATACGTGCCTCCTTGATTGCACATGGGTTTGGAAATAATCAAATTGAGAGAACCTTATACGTTAAGCGTATAGAAGATGCACTTTGATCATCATTGTATATCTTGATGACATGCTGCTCACTAGTCCTAGGGAGAAGCATATTTTTGAATTTAAGGTTGATTTACATGCCCCTTTTGAGATTTTGTATTTGGGACATTTGCACCATTATTTGGGCATTCAATGTATGCAAGTTGATGGGGGAATAGCTTTATGTCAAACAAAATATGTTGACCTATTATTGTAGCGTTTTGGTCTTGAATATTCCAAATGTATTGCTACTCCTTTGAAAACATGTTTACAGTTCGAGTGTTCTTGATGCCGGAGATGCATTTGATGTTCTTCTCTATCAATAGGCTATTGGATGCTTGATTTACTTATGCATAATGTATCCTCATATTCAATTTTTTGTCTCTTAGATGATTAAGTTTATGGATTTCCCCAGGTCTCAAGCATTGGCAAGCGGAAATGCATCTTTTGCTACTTGAGTGGTATCCCGACTAGTTGGATTGTTTTATCACAAGGGGGATCCTTACCTCCAAATTTACATGCTTCTTCTATGAAAATTGTGTCTCCACAGGTGGTTTTTGCTTCATGCTTGGTAGCTCATGCAAATCTTGGTTGAGCAAGAAACAGCCTAGTGTGGCCACTTCTAGTTATGAGGTTGAGTATAGGGTAGCTTTCACAATGCATTTGAGTGTGTGTGCTTGAGACACCTTTAGGATGATTTGGGTGTTGGTTAGTCTTCTGCCATCACCCGTGCAAAAGTATGCAAAAGGGAGCATGAAAATCTCTCAATGCTATGAATTGTCAGAGACTCTCTCTCTCTAGACAGAGAACCATATTTGATCCAAGCCATTCAAATCAAGCATTGAAGGGCTATATTGTAGAAACACCTTCCTCTATTGCTTGCTCGACATGCAAGCTTCACATGGCTCCTTCATTTTTGCAATCCATGGTAGGTGTGCAACCATACCCTCCTTTAGTACAGGGTATCTGATGTGGCCAAATCTCTCATACCATAGCTTACTTGTGCCTACACTTGTAGTGGCTATAAGAGCTCACAACTCATACATGTTGTTCCTCCTTATGCGAGTCCCAACAATGTTGAGTAAGACAATCACAATACATTTTAATTCATACCCATTCACTTACACATACTATTGTGAAGTAAGAATCAATGTTGATTCAAACAATAAATGTTGATTCAAACAATCAATGTTGATTCAGACAATCAATGTTTAGTCAAACAATCACTTTCATGGATCCCTTTACAATTCAAGGGATCTGAGAAGGTGTCGATAAGTCTACAGGACAAATCCATCTAGAGACCGAAAAAGTTCTAGTTGACTTATTAGCACCTTCTCAACCCTTGAATTATCAAAAAGAAGATAAAACCTTTCCAACACATCACAATTGATTTTGATTCACAATCATACACACACATGCATACACATTGTATTCTAAATGAAGAATCAATGTTGAGTCAAACTATCACAATAGATTTTGACTCACAATCATACATTCACAGATACATACATATACTATTTGTGAAGTAAGAATCAATATTCATTCAAACAATCACAATCCAATCATACATGCACATGCACATACACATACACATACTATTATGAAGTGGGAGTCAATATTCATTCAAACAATCACAATATATTTTTACTCACAATCATACACATACATACACATACTATTTTGAAGTAATAATCAATGTTGAGTCAAACAATAAAAAAGTTTTTAACTCAATAAATATTTTCCTTTATTTTTCAAATACTAAAATACTAAATAGTTTTTACAAGATCTTATACCTTGTTCTTTGTATGACACTGTAAGTTTGCAAAAAATAAAGTAACTCTGATGAAGTATAGTGTCCACGGAATTCATTTATAAAATTATTCAAACGAATATCTTTCAATTGAAAAATTTTTCAATCAAAACCCCATCGAATTGTCATGCAAAAATTATTCGCTCCTATCCGAATAAGCTGATGTGACACCAAATAATTCAGTAGAATAATAAGATTTTACCATAAAATTCTGTAATTATTCAAGAATAATAGAATTACCAAAAAACAAATAATGCAACCTAGGTGTTTGCACACATCACTACCAAAATACATCAACAAATCCCCCCTGCGAGTGATGTCCTGAATAATTAGGAGCTCCCACTCATATATAAGGAAGTTCCCAGCTATGTGGGAGATATTAAACCACAAAAGAAAGTAAGCCCAAAGCTTTGTTGAAAGCTACAAACTTCTTTGTAGGTAGAGCCGGTCTGCAACATTATCTTGTGTGGGCACATAAGATAAATTGATCTCTCCGACAAAGAACATTGCCCTGACATAATGATAGTGCACATAAATGTGCTTTCTAGAAGCATGGAATACAGGGTTCCTCGCAACTCCCAATGCACTCTAGTTGTTGGCCCTTAGATCTTGATCAATCCAAGGGAAAGGTGCAAATCGGCTTGATCTCAATCTGTGAACTGTTAGGTCTATATTGAATCTGATGGAGGAGCATGATTGGGGTTGATCTCAAGATGACCACCCATCTCAACTATTTGGTCTGGCCCTCATCCGATGGTTCATGTCAAAAGGTGCTAGGAGAGGTGAGATGCAAAGGTGCCAAATGATATGAGCCTTAGGATGCAAGATGAAGCGTATGCCTATGGATTCAAGTGCCCTTCCTCATGGAAATTCAATTTGGAACATTTGATTCATACACCAATCCAATGGCTGTGATGAAAAGGTGCAATTTTTGAGATCCCTTGAATCTCAACCACACATATCAAACAAATCCAATGGTCAAAAAGCAAGGGTGCTTTGACTTTTGCCTCTCAACATTAGGCTTTGGATCTTGGAGCCAATCCAAGGGCTTTGATTCATTTCCAATGCTTTCAAAACCATTCAAATAACTAGAACTATGTATTCTAGGCGGTTTTCTCCTCTTTGACCACACAAAAACAAGAAGTGAAAGACTTTAACCATTTTTCATCATGAGAAAAAACATAGATTGTATCGTTAGCAGAGAAATGATGGATGCAAATGAATACTCATTTACATGGAACAATGTTGATCTTGGATGTAGCATTTCAACTCAATGATCAAGCATCAAACAAATAATTCATGGAAAATTTCAAAACCACATGTCAATTTTTACTTCCAAGCACAGATGGTTGAGATACATTCCATAAAAAAGTAGCTTATGCAAATCAAGAAGGATGTTTTGAAGATCTATGCATAATGAAATTATTCAAAAGCATACACCTCTTGTATGGTGGAAAGAATATAGAGGTGAAATAGTGGAGTTGCAACTTATGCTATGAGAGTGCTTTCAGTAACAACTTCAAGTAGTACTTGTGAATGTAATTGGGGTGCATATGATTTTCTTCATTCAAAATGAAGAAATCGCTTAAGTGTATCATGTGTCAATGATTTGGTATACATTTTTTGTAATATGCGTTTGTTACATTCTCCAACCAAGTATCTTCTACAACAATACAAAAACTTTTGGAGAATTTCAAACTCATGAAAGTTTAACAAATGGTTCATGGAGTGATCACGAATTAGATGTAGATCATAATCATGGTTGAGGCATGTAAGAAATAGATGACATGGTACCTGTGATAGATGATGATATTCAAAATGAAGAAAATGTACTCTAAAGACTTTGGTCAAATTTAATTGCCAAAATGATGTCTTTATCATGAAGTGATGATTCTAATGTGAGGAGATGGTTGGATACACTCCAAAGATGAAGTAGTGCTGCACAAATCTTTCTCTACATCTGCAAATGTAATTTCAATGCACCTTAGTAGACACCTCTAGCTTCCCAAATATGCATTTGGACTCACTATGTACCTTGGAGCACCATCCTCAAATATTTATAGCAAAAAAGATAACTTTTAGATTCGAAGGACTCCAAAAACTTCCTATTTATGGACTAGGTTCTTCTAAGAAAAATATCAATGCTCACTCACTGATTACAATTGACCCAAGAGATTTTAGAAATAGATAAAAGAATTCTTTAGCTCACTATGAGAAGTTATTTCACTAATTTAGGATGAGTACATGATGAGGAATGATATTAAGAAGTTGGGGGTGTAATCCCGACTTTTTAGAAAGATGACAATGAGCAAACATAGGTTTCTTGCAGAGAATTTATCTCACAATCTAATGAACCAAATGATGTGAAAATTGATATGTAGTAATAAGACACACCATGCTACCTATGTCAAGTTGAAGCATAGCAAAGTAATGAGTACATGCAGACAAATGGATTAATCAATATCACTAAAATGATGATTTTGCAACAGACAATAGTACACATAGAGTTACTTGCACTAAATGAATCAAATGTATATGATTATGAAATTATGATACAAGGGAGATGATGTAGGATTACTCATACATACTTGGGCTTAGTGTAGCCACAATCTTGGAGCTCAGTGATTCCTTCTTCTATGCATACCACACGTGACTAAAAGTCAGGTGTTTTTATAGTCATAAAGTAGATTTGAATTTTGAATCTACCTAAAAGTGCTCCTACCTTTTAGGATAGTACTTGATTTGATTCCAACCACTAGGTGGGTTTGATTTACAACTTGTAAAGCTACGATATTCCTTCAGTCATCCTCATTTACTTTTATCTCAAGAGTTAAACTTCAATTCTTTTACAAGAGGTGTTCACATATGCTCTATGAGTGATCAAACAATCATATGAGATAAACCTTTGATATTTGGTCAAGCATCAAGGCTTGCCAAATGTAACAACAGCTCCCACTCAAGCCTAACATGCTCGAGTCTTCAATCCTTGGGTATTTCTTGCAATCCAATGATGGATTTAAACCTGCTAAGATTGCTTCCATCCAATGATTTGTCATCATGTTTGCACATTGCATATGTGTAGATACATAGGACAATTGTATCTCCTTGCTTGCAAACATTTTCCTAACAAAATGATAATGGACTTCCATATGCTTAGTCCTGGGATGAAAAATAGGATTAATCACTAAATGAAGTGAGCTCATGTTGTCTCCAAATATAAATGGAGTGCCAAAACCCAACCCTAAATCTGTGTATATGGTCTTGATCCACATTGCTTCATGTGTTGCATTTGCCAAACCTTTGTATTCAGCTTTACTTGAGGAAAGAACTACAACAGTTTGCTTCTTTGAAGACCAATAAATAAGCTTTATACCTGCAAATGACAGATATCCAGATTTACTTCTTTTATCATCCTTTGAACCTGCCCAATCTGCATTAGTGAATAGCTTCACATTTAAATCAGATGTGTAAGGATAATATAGACCTTCATTAAGTGTTCCCTTCAAATACTTCAATATCCTTTCGGCTGCATCCATGTGAGGTTTCCTAGGAGTGTGCATGAATTGGCTAAGCACATTTACTCCATAGCAAATGTCTACCCTAGTTTAGTTCTCCTTCATGAGCACTTAACTTGTGATTGACCTCCATGGGAGCACCTGCAACCTTAGTGTGTTGCATTTTGAACTTTGCAAGCATGTCCTTAATGTACTTTCTATGTGTAAGGAACATTCCTTGATCTGTGTAGACCACTTCTAATCCAATAAAATAAGTGAGTAATCCAAGATCACTTACCTTGAATTTTTCTTTCATTTGGGCTTTAATCTTCCTGATTCCATCAGCATCATCACCTATAAGAATGATGTCATCTACATACACACACAAGTATATAACTTTAGATTTACTTTTCTTAATGAAAAGTGAAGAATCAACCTTGCTTAGTTTGAATCCTTTATCTTGCAAGAATGTAATAAGTCTATGGTTCCAAGCTCTAAGAGCTTGCTTTAGTCCATAGAGAGCTTTCTCGAGTTTGCATACATACTCAAGGAGGTTATGCCATGTACTCTTCCTATGAAATCAGCCAATGTCATACATGATTGGGGCTAAGATATTATGTGGGTCCAACATGGAGGAAAAAACCTCAAATAGATATACTTAGAAGAAGGACGAGACCATCAAGGACATACTAGCATGATGCAATTAGTTGGAATCTGTATGGAACAAGACATCGTGGACAACCTAGAGTTGGAGTCATATGAGGAAGAAGATATTTTGGCTTGGCTACAAGGGAACCCATTCTCTTGGTATGAAAATTTTCCAGTTGACTCGAGTACAAAAGAAGATTATGAAGACAAAGAGGAAATCATAGAGGCTGATGGTTTGGGTGAACCAATGACATACCATAAAAAGGGAAGAAAACTCCTCTAAAGTGCAACGTAGATGAAGATAATCCAAATAATCTAAATATACTGAAAGAATCTACCTGCAAGGTAAAGCAATCGATTGAAGATACTTCCTTTCCTCATCATGAAATCTATGCAGGATGGATGCGAGAAAAAGAAGAGGAAATTGATATCCAGAGCACTCCTGCATATGACACTCAGTCTATGTGGGATAAAGTGTTGGAAGATCATAAAGATGGAGAGGAATCTTTGGACACATTGATAGACAAGAACCTAGTCAAAGAAATTTAGGTAGGCACCCAAGGAAAATCTCGTCCTATATTAGTGGCTACCTCGTTGTGGAGTTACATAGAGCTACTTTCAAAGGTAACATCTTTTATGAAACCTTATGCTGATGTATTTGCATGTCATTACAAAGATTTAGAAGGAGTGCTTGCAAGCTTTGGGGAACACACGATTCCATTGATTGAAGGAGCCAAACCAATAAGGGAAAAGTTATAGATTAAATACAAAGTATGTTGAGGTAGTCTACCTAGAGATCCAAAAAATGGAGGATGTCGGGATTATCATTCCATTGGAACATTCAAAGTGTCTATCTCCCATGTTCACAGTGCCTACGAAGAATACAAACAAAATCTGCATATGCGTGGATTTCAGAGCATTGAATAAGGTAACAATCTCGGATGGATTTCCTATGCCTTTTGCAGAGAAGGTTATAGAAGAAGTGGCTAGACATACACTATACAAATTCATGGATGGATTTAGTGGATATAATCAAATATCCTCTGAAGTATTTCTTTGGTGATGCACGATGGTAGAATCTCCTCTTCGAGATCTTTGCAATGATACCCTTGCTGTAGAAACCTGAACTCTGATGTCACATACATTACTTCTCACGCAGAGTGTAGAATACATAGAAAACACATGGTACACAGACCATGAACACAAATTTCTTAGATCAATGTCCAGGATTGGTAGGCAGTTAAGTGCATCTTTCATCACTTGAGTGATACCGAGCTACTTGGATTGTTTTATCCCAAGGGGGGTCATTATGGCCATATCTACATGATTTTTGGACTTGGATTGGGATGCTTGCTATACTGTGGCCACTTCTAGTTGTTAGGATGAGTATAGGGAATCTTTCACAGTGATTGTTGAGTGTGTGTGGCTTAGACACCTTTTGGTTGATTTGGATGCTGGTCAGTATTCTACTGCCACCATGTTTACTGGCAGTCAGAGCACATTGGCAATTGCAAGGAACCTTGTGTTCCATGCTCACAATAAGCACGAGGTCCATTATAGGTTCTCTGCAAGAGAGATCAGTTTGGCATGTGTGCCTACATAGGATAACATTGTAGATCTTTTCATAAAGGCTTTGCCTCGAGAGAAGTTTCAAGCTTTCCACAAAGCTTTGTGCTTACTTCCTTTTGTGGATTGATCTCTTTCCACATAGATTTGCACTTCCTTATACATGCGTTCTATCTCCTTGTTCACCCCATCACTCCTAAGGGGGATTTTTTGATATATTTTGGTAGTGATATGTGTGAACACACTTAAGACCGTCGGGGCACTTCTTTCCCTCTTTAAGAGGTCCCCACCTCCCCCCTTGTATATACACTTATAACCCTAAAGGGTGACTTATTCTTGTACATTCACTTGGTAATACATTCAATATTGTGTGTTGTGCTCAAAGCTTCTTCTTCTTCCTTGTGCTGTTCGTATGCTTTCGCAAACCTCAAACTCCAACATATGCAACATTGATGAATGAATGATGTTTATCTTAAGGTCCAGGTACATCACTTCATCTATCTATAGAGCACCTTTTGCTCAAATTCTTTATAAGAATTTGAAGTTAAGAAATTCTATCCTGGGTAGGTTTTTAGTGCTTCCATCAGAGGATCATTCAATGATCTTATGCTTTTGATGTAACCCATGATTGCCTAAGAAAATTCTTGCCTTTGATGTTATGAAAATTCATCTTTCTGTTTTAAGGTCTTCAAAAGAGAATCTTTCTGTCAAACAAACATTGTCCTTTTCCTTACATTTCTTTTTGTCTGAAGATTTGAGAAAATACCCTAGAGATATTAAGGAACCCCTCTACTACTTAATTCTAAGCATCCACTAATGATTGTTTTGATTTCATTTCTGGGAAATCCCTTCAAATAGACATACATAGGTGTGACCTTCCACATATTTAATTATTGCCATCAAAGTTGCGAACTACATAAATGGAAATTAAACTTCTATCTTTCTCTTTTACTTTTAGAGACGTTTGAGATTTGGCACGCTTTATCTAGCTTTGTGTTTTCAACCACCTTTCAAAGTGTTTCTAATGGGATTCAAATTTATATTAAATTCTACATGCCATTGAGTTGCTTTCTAGGAAAATTCGTGTTGCTTAACATCTATAATTTAGAAGACATTCTCTACACTCTCTAACTCATCATCATCATTCATGATTCTATGTTCATGGAATTATATTTTGCATCAATATTCCCTAATTGATGAGCTTTTCACCATTGCCTTTCCCTTTTGAAAGAGATTGCATCCCAACACTCTTTACCATTCAAAGTTGTGGGGCCAAAAACAAGTGCTATCACTCGTGCATTTTGTCCCACACCTCTAATCATAAAAAGATCTTATATTATTCCTAACTTGCGTTTTATACTTTTCAAGAAGGTGTACTAGAAAATGTTTTGATATATGGCCATGTGATGATTTCTATCTTTAACGAGACATCTTCTTTAAGGATATATTAATCCAGTTGTCCAAATGTATCCATGTGAAGTTTTCTTGTATTTGTAAAAAGCTCATGGATCACTTGAGGTCCAACTCTAGGAGCTTTTTACATCGCCAAAAGATAAGTTATGCATTGTGGAGTCTTGTGAATCCTAGATATAGCTTTTGCAAATCTCCTGAATGAATGAAGCCATAAACCAATTGTAAATCTACTCTAAGAGGAAGGTGTTTTCAAAGTTACATGATTCTTTGAGTACTATGCAGCGTTTCTGTAGGTGCAAAGTAAATTTAATACACATTCATTAGAAACCAATGCTCAATTTTGTGTTTAAATTCAAATTCTTATATCTTATTTCTAGCATTCTCCTATATGGATTCAAATGCGAAACCCATGTCAATGGAGTCATCAAAATTTGAAATTAACTTGGGATGCCATCTTATTTAGGATAAATGAGAAATCAGATAAGGAAGAATGAAATTCCTTTCAAACTAGTGTTGATTTCCCAAAGAATTTGTCTTTAGAACCTTTTCAAATGACCTTTTCTAAATATCTCTTAGAGTAAGTATTGAATATGTTGATATATTCAGGTAGTGATGTGTGTGAACACACTAGGACCGCTGGGGCACTTTTTTCCTTCTTTAGGAGGTTTTTTTCTCGAGGCTTGTATATACGCCTATTGCCCTAATGGGCTACTTATCTTTGTACATTCTCTAGTAATACATTCAGTATTGTGTGTTTGTGCTCCAAGCTTCTTCTTCTTCCTTGTGCTGTTCGCGTGCTTCCGCAGACGTCTAACTCCAAAATTGGTATCAGAGCAAGTCGTCACTTCATCTAGGGCGCCGTCGACACTCCTCCGTTTGCAGTCTTAGATTCGCACAAAATTTGGTGAGCATACTTAGGGTGTTTCTGAACGCATTATCATAGCGCTTGTGCAGGCTATTTCGTTTTTTTGTGCCAAAGGTATATACCAGTTTCTATTCGCCAATATAAGCATCTCAAAGTGTGCGACAGGTCTAGCAAAATTCGTCGAGGCAGTTCTGTTCAACTTTTTGAGATACAGTCAATTTTTTGCATCAAGGTATTAATCGGCCATGGCTGAAAGCAGTGATGTATTCCATATGTTGGCTGTGGAGGATAAGTTGGATGGTACCAACTACCCATTATGGGCTTATATGATGCGACATGTATTGGTTGCAAAAGGATTGTGGAACATTGTGCAGGGTGTTGAAAGATGTCCTGTTACACCTCTGACTACATGTACTGCAAATACAGGTGCTGGAGCTGATAAAGATGGTGTCGAAGATGATATTCCGCAGATTCCTGTTCGTGCTGCTGCTTTTGCTGCACCTACTGTAGAGCAGATTCGCTGGGATGGCAGAGATGCCTAGGCACATGCATTGATAGCTTTGTCTGTCAAACGTGCCATTATTCCTCACATTCACTCTTGTAGAACAACTAAGGATGCTTGGGATACACTTACCACATTGTACCAAGCTAGGAATGAGGCTCGTGTTTCTTATCTCCGAAAACAATTGGAGAGTGAGCACATGAATGAAGGTGATTCTATGGACAATTTCCTAACAAAGATCAAAGACTTGAAGGAACAGTTGATTTCTGCTGATGAGGTTATACCAGATAGCTCACTTGTGCAGACTGTTCTGAATGGTCTTCCTGATTCATATCAGAGTTTTGCTTCTACTCTTCGGTTGATGATGAAAGGCAAACAAATGCCTTGTCATTTGAGGAGTTAGTCTCTGTTCTGTTGCAAGAAGATCAATCCAGGCAGAACAGGTCCATTATGCGTGTTGCAGATCAAGCTTTCCTAGCTAGTCAGAAGGGCAAAGGAAAATGGAGCTCTTCTACTAGTAAGCAGAAATCTGCAAATGCTGCACATTCAAAGAACCAAGACAAAGATGAGAAAAACAATCAGAAAAGCAGAAATTGTTTTGTAAGTACTGTAGAGGAAATGATCACATCATAAAGAACTCTCCAAAACTGGCTGCAAAAGAGGCAAAGAAGAAAGAGGCTGGAATGGTTGTTGCAGAAGCCTCTACACCAAAAATGGAGTCTGCTAATCTTGTGCAGGAAGAAGAATGGGCGTTTACTACTGTTTGCAGTTTTGACCCATCTTCTCATGATCAGTGCATGTCTGCAGTAGACTCAGATGTTTGGTATTTTGACAGTGGGGCAATCAAACATATTACCTTGCAGCGCAGTTTCTTCTCTTCACTCGAGCCTGCCCCTACAGGGAATACTGTTGGATGCGCCAACAACTCCTCTTATCCTGTTATGGGAGTTGGTAAGATCATTTTGACTACTACTGATGGTAGTTCTTTCACTTTGTCAGATGCTTTATTTGTGCCAGGGATCAAGAAGAACCTGTTATCAGTTTCTGCATTAGCCAAGATAGGTTTGGTTGTGAAATTTGTTGATGACAGGTGTACAGTTCATGATCTGTCAAATGGCGATGTGATTATTGCTTCTGGAATTTTATGTCGTGGGCTGTATAAGCTCATAGACTATGAAAGATCAGTAAATGATTTGACATGTGCAGTAAATGATTCTCAGGCTATGTCAGATGCAACGCTATTTAGCTCATTTATTACACTACATGGATCGCGTTAAGGTTATATACTTAATGATTGATTCGGAAATGCAGCTAGAAACTTCTCTTTCTCAACTTCAAGAAGTCAACTCGAAGGCAACCAGTTTGGATGAGGACATTCGCAGAGAGGAGCTTAAACAGGGTGATCTCCTTGCTCATCTTGAGTCTCTTGAAGCACAAGAAGCAAAAAATGCTGTTGTGAGGATGGAGCTTGAAAAAAAAGTCGAAGATGCACGGAGAGAGGCAGACAGTGAAAAGCAAATTTTGGAGAAACAAAAATTGAAAATCATGGAGTTACAGTCAGAAAACCAATGTCTTGAATATAAATTGCTTGAGACTATGCAGTTGCGAAATGCGCAGAAAAGGTTCGGGATTCAAAATGTACCAAGAAAGAGCCTATGAGGAGTAGCAACAGCTATGCATTTTCCGTAATTTTTCTTACCTTCTGTTTGCATTTTGTGCTAGGCTTCATTATGACTGAGTTTGCCCATCACTTCCGGAAGTGATAGGGAATGCGATAGTAAAGAGTCGATACTGTAGTCTTATGGTTGACTACCATGAGCTTGTAGTTGCAATTTCATTTGAGAGTGAATTTGGGGTTTGCCTGGATCCATTCTGGTATATATGAGGAGTAGCAACAGGTATCTCAATACCTTACAAGCCAATGAAGACCTCTGTATAAACCAGTACTGCAATTACATCATAGAGTTGTATCTGGGCGAAGACGGTAACCATGAAAGAGAAACTCTGCTGTTTACGCCTTATTTCAGCATCATAAATGTACTAAACGTAGAGCTTCCAATCAGTATGTCATTCAGAGCATTGAAGCTTTTGAATGTGTTGTTTGTATTATTTTGTTTATTCGAGTTCTCAGATGGGCGCACGAAAGCCTGGCGTATATGGAAAAGCTTTCGTGACGATATCACTACTATCTATATTTTCCCAACTACTTTAAGACCATATTTTCTATACGTCGTCTCCTCCAACCATATCCTGTAATTTGATTTGACGATATCACTACTATCTATAATGGGTTCCAAAATGATGGTGAGTTATTATTGATGACAATATTTTCCAATCATGTCCAAACTAATATCATACGTGCGTCAGACAAAAATAATTCCTTCTATGATGAAGAACCAAAATGGAGACTAATAATATTTCCTCTATGTTAATGGTTGCCAAGAGCTTAGGGTTTTTTTCCTATCCCTTTATATTACTTAAAGAGATGTGTCCAATTCTAATGTTGATTACACAGAAGTTATGATCTGTTATGAAATTAGGACCTTTAGGGTATTTATCCTTTTTGCATACTCCAACACTATTTGTCCCTTCAATTATTTTCTTCTAGAAACCTATATTCTTTCTTGTTTGAAAAGACCTTTTTATTTTATGAACCTCTAAGTCTTGAATATATAGTCTTAATGGGCTTAATCCCCTGAAGCATTATCCATTTATTTCTTTCTTAAAGTGAATAGATCCTCGTAGATTAGTTGAATCGGTGCGTTTCATATTAAATTATTGATGGTTTATCGTTTAAAATATATATCCGATCTCTCAAATGAGGTTTTGTAGATATTCCGACCTTCTTTGAAAACATTGCCTCTCTCATTCAATCCTTAGGGCTTAGTAGATTGATCAAACCAATCTGAGATTTTTAGGAGCCACCCTTTCTATTGTTGTCAATCAAAATCAATTCAATTTGACAATTTTTTTCGCATTATTTTTCCCACACCAAAAACTGTCCATTAATATTGATCCTTAGATTTCTCCTATAGTTAGTTTATGTTTGTACTGGCTACATAAAACATGACTATTTATCAAATTTTATGGGTATTTTTTTGTATTTATTTTCATCAACTTGGTTGATATTGTTGGAGATTGACGTATGCACGAGCACTCAAACATCAGAATGAAGAACAAGAAGAAGAATCTTGGAGCACAACACAATAATAAATGTATTACCAATTGAATGTTCAAACATATGTGGCCCGTGAGGGCTATAGGCATATAAACAAGTCGAGGGGGAAAAACCTCCTAACACTAGTGTTGTACCAAAACAGGACACTTCTGTGTCCTTTTTTCTAAAAAGTAAAAAAAAAAAAAAAAAAAAAAAAAAACATGGATACTAATGAAATAGAATTTTGGAAAAACCTTCGAGCCCCATAAAGACCTATACCTAAGTGTTCTACAAAAAATATATTTTAAAAGAAATAACCTTTTTTGATAACTCAATATATATAAATTATTGAATATGGTTAAAAAAAACAGTTTTTATGTAGACTTATGTATGAGAAAAAAGAAATACCTCCACTGAAAACATTTTCCTCGTATTAAAATAATTCTTCTAATGTTTTTTCAAAGTCATATAATCATTTAAGACAAGTCTTGGGAATTAAAAAAATGATTTTTATAATAAGAATGTACTACAATATAGGTCCTCCTTATATAGCTATACACAATAGGAGCCATCTATGTGATATTGATGCATAAAACCACTAAAATGGCTAGTATTTTATTTCAAAAACCATCATATAGTATCATACAAATATGCTACATGTATTTGAACTAATTATTTTTGTACCATCTCATATCATCAACATATATCATAATGATTAGAAGTACATCATCTACATGCTTAACATATAAGCATGGAAATATATAGGGGGCGATTTATAGCCCAATGATGAATATTTTTCCTTCTGGAGAAAATTTTGCTAATTGTTTAATTCTCATTAAGAAGAAAATAGCCCAAAAGACTATAGAATACAACTAAGAGATTTGGATAAAATCACTTATTTCATATAAACTGTGTGGCATCTACGATAGACTTTCACCAATATGTAGTATATGTCCATGTATATTTGGGGAGTGAGTCTTGTGACTTGTCCTCCCTCCCTCTCCTTTCTTCTTCTTGGAGCTCATAGGTTTTAAGGAAATTTATCCACATATGGAATACTTGCTCTAACCTACAAAAAGCATGCACCAAACTCATTTCTCCAACAAGTCCCTTCACGAAAGAACACCTCTTCCTCATAGAAGAGTGCCTTTTCATATTGTGCACAAGCACAAAGAGGACAAGAAAAAAATCTCTTTCCATCCTTTGAAAGGATGAGGGCTCTCTTGAGAGAGAGAGAGAGAGAGAGAGAGAGAGAGAGAGAGAGAGAGAGAGAGAGAGAGAGAGAGAGAGAGAGAGAGAGAGAGAGAGAGAGAGAGAGAGAGAGAGAGAGAGAGAGAGAGAGAGAGAGAGAGAGAGAGAGAGAGAGAGAGAGAGAGAGAGAGAGAGAGAGAGAGAGAGAGAGAGAGAGAGAGAGAGAGAGAGAGAGAGAGAGAGAGAGAGAGAGAGAGAGAGAGAGAGAGAGAGAGAGAGAGAGAGAGAGAGAGAGAGAGAGAGAGAGAGAGAGAGAGAGAGAGAATGTACAAAGATAAGTAGCCGATTAGGGCAATAGGCGTATATACAAGCCGGGGGAAAAAAACCTCCTAAAGAGGGAAAAAATTGTCCCAGCGATCCTAGTGTGTTCACACACATCACTACCTAAATATATCAACAAATCCCCCCTGAGAGTGATGCGGTGAACAAGGAGCTGGCAATCATGTATAAGGGGGTTCCAAGCTTGGAATCAATCCACAAAAGAAAGTAAGCCCAAAGGTTTGCGAAAAGCTTCAAACTTCTCCCTAGGCAGATCCTTCATGAAAAGGTTTGCAATGTTCTCCTGTGCGGGCACATATGTCAAGCTGATCTTCCCAGTAGAGAACCTCTCCCTGGCATAATGATAATGCATCTCAATGTGCTTAGTGCGAGCATGGAACATAGGGTTCCTCACAACTGCCAATGCGCTTTGACTGTCAGTGAAGATGGTGGTGGAAGAAGACCGACCAACACCCAAATCAGCCATAAGATGTCTGAGCCACACACACTCAACAGTCGCTATGAAAGATGCCCTATACTCAGCCTCACAATTGGAAATGGCCACAGTAGGTTGCTTCTTGCTCAACCAAGATATGCATGAGCTACCAAGCATGAAGCAAAAACCACAAGTGGACACACGACTGTCAAAGTAACCAGCCCAGTCAGTAAAAAAAAGCATGCAAATCTGGCAGTAGTGATCCTACCTTGGGATAAAACCCAAGTAGCCAGGTACGACTCAAGTAGGGAAAGATGCGCTTAACCGCATGCCAATGCTTGACACAAAGGCAATGCATAAATCTGCTCTTCTGTGAGATAAGAAATTGAATATTTGGCCGAGTAATGCATAAGTAAATCAGGCATCCAAAAGCCTACTGATAGAGAACAACATCAAATGCATCTCCAACATCATGAAGACTCAATCATAAACCTGTCTCCATAAGAGTAGCAATAGGTTTACATTCTTCAAGGCCAAAATGCTGTAATAATGTGTCAATATATTTCGTTTGACACAAAGGCATTCCACCATCAACGTGCATAAACTGAATGCCCAAATAATGATGCGAATGTCCCAAGTCAGACATCTCAAATGGGGCATGCAAATCAGCCTTAAAATCAGCAATATGCTTCTCAATAGGACTAGTGAGCAACATCTCATCAACATAGAAAACAATGATGAGAAGCACATCATTAGCACGCTTAACATATAAGGTGCTTTGAGTTGGTCTGTTCTCAAAACCATGTGGAATTAGATAGACATGTATCTTCTCATACCAAGCACGTGGTGCTTGCTTTAAACCATATAATGCTTTCTTTAACTTGCACACCTGGTTTTCATGCCCTTTCTGCACAAAGCCACGGGGTTGAAAAACATACACTTCTTTATGCAAGTCACTATTCAGAAATGCTGTTTTAATATCCAATTAATGTACATTCCAACCATGATGGGCTGCAAGTGCACATATGCTCCGAACAGTAGTCATACGACATGTAGGTGCAAAGGTCTCATAAAAATTAATGTCTCTTTCTTGTGCATAACCCTTTGCAACAAGCCTAGCCTTATACCTGTCAACTGTTTCATCATGCTTATGCTTCAGGTTGTAAACCCACTTAGTGCCAATGGCCTTCTTGCCAGGAGGCAAGTCCCACAAAGACCAAGTACCATTCTTCATTATAGCATCATATTCAGATTGCATAGCAACCATCCAATTTTCTAAATTTTGTGCTTCATCAAACGAAACAGGCTTATTCTCATCATAGAGACTAGATGCAACCATAGCATAGCAATCTGATGCAAAAGAGGCACTATGAGAGCTTGAACGAGTACGATATGACAAAGATGCATCTAATTTGCTATCACGCAAGGTATGTACCAACCATTTTGGCATAGTTTTTGCCTCCTCAATATCAGCTCTCTCATCAACAAGTGCATCATGTAAATTTGCATAAAAAATGGAATGATCTGCATCATCACATGAATGTTGATATATTTAGGTAGTGATGTGTGTGAACACTCTAGGACCGCCGGGGCACTTTTCTCCCTCTTTAGGAGGTCTTTTTCCCCCGGCTTGTATATACGGCTAATGCCCTAATGGGCTACTTATCTTTTGTACATTCTCTAGTAATACATTCAGTATTATGTCTTGTGCTCCAAGCTTCTTCTCCTTCCTTGTGCTGTTTACGTGCTTTCGTAGACGTCTGTCTCCAACAATTGGTATCAAAGTAGGTCGTTGCTTCATCGTTGCTTCATCCAGAGCAGGTCTCAAAATCGCACGAATTTTGGTGCATACTCAGTGTGTTTCCGAGATCGCGATCTGAGCTCGTTTCGGCCTCCGAATGCACTATCGTAGCGCTTGTGCACGCTATTTCATCTTTTTGTGCCAAAGGTATATACCAGTTTCTATTCGCCAGTATAAGCGTCTCAAAGTCTGCTACAGGTCTAGTGGAATTCGTCTGGGCAGTTCTATTCAACTTTTTGAGATAGAGTTAATTTACTGCATCAAGGTATTTTAGTCACCGGCCATGGTTGAAAGTAGTGATGTATTCTATATGTTGGATGTTGAGGATAAGTTGGATGGTACCAACTACCCGTTATGGGCTTATATGATGCGACATGTGTTGGTTGCAAAAGGACTGTGGAACATTGTGCAGGGTGTCGAAAAACGTCCTATCACACCTGCAACTGTTACAATTGCAGGTATTGAAGTTGATGCAGAAGGTGTCGAAGATGGTGATATTCTGCATATTCCTGTTTGTGCTACGATTTCTGCTGCACCTACTATAGAGCAGATTCATTGGGATGGCAGAGATGCCCACACACATGCATTGATAGCTTTTTCTGTCAAACATGCCATTATTCCTCACATTTGCTCTTGTAGAACAGCTAAGGATGCTTGGGATACACTCACCACATTGTACCAGTCTAGGAATGAGGCTCATGTTGCTTACCTCCGGAAATAGTTGGAGAGTAAGCACATGAATGAAGGTGATTCTATGGACAGTTTCCTAACGAAGATCAAAGACTTGAAGGAACAATTGATTTCTACTGATGAGGTTATACGAGATAGCTCACTTGTGCAGACCGTTCCGAATGGTCTTCCTGATTCATATTTGAGTTTTGCTTCTACTCTTCGGTTGATGATGAAAGGCAATCCAAATGCCTTATCATTTGAGCAATTAGTCGCTGTTCTATTGCACGAAGATCAGCCCAGGCAGAATAGGTCCATTATGCAAGTTGCAGATCAAGCTTTCCTGGCTAGTCAGAAGGGCAAAGGAAAATGGAGCTCTTCAAATAGTAAGCAGAAATCTGCTAATTCTGCACATTTGAAGAAGGAAGATAAAGATGAGAAGAAATCAGAAAAGCATAAATTGTTTTGTAAGTACTGTAAAGAGAATGATCATATAATAAAGAATTGTTCAAAATTGGTTGCTAAAGAGGCAAAGAAGAAAGAGGCTAGAATGGTTGTTGCAGAGGCCTCTACACCAAAAATAGAGTCTGCTAATCTTGTGCAGGAAGAAGAATGGGCGTTTACTACTGTTTGCAGTTTTGACCCATCTTCTCATGAGCAGTGCATGTCTGCAGTAGACTCAGATGTTTGGTATTTTGACAGTGGGGCGACCAAACATATCACCGCGCAGCACAGTTTCTTCTCTTCACTCGAGCGTGCCCCTACAGGGAATACTGTTACATGTGCCAACAACTCCTCTTATCTTGTTATGGGAGTTGGTAAGATCATTTTGACCATTGCTGATGGTAGCTCTTTCACTTTGTCAGATGCTTTATTTGTGCCAGGGATCAAGAAGAACCTGTTATTAGTTTTTGCATTAGCCAAGATTGGCTTGGTTGTGAAATTTGTTGATGACAGGTGTACGGTTCATGATCTATCAAATGGCGATGTGATTATTGCTTCTGGGATTTTATGTCGTGGGCTGTATAAGCTCATAGACTATGAAAGATATATAAATGATTTGGCATGTGCAGTAAATGATTCTCAGGCTATGTCAGATGCAAAGCTTTCGCATATGCACGCTTTGGTCATTCGAATTTTTCTAGTTTGCTACGCTTGCAGAAATCTAAAATGGTGTCCTCTTTGCCCAAACTTGAGGCACCTGGAAAACATGTTTGTGAAGGCTGTATTTTGGGCAAAATGCAGAGTTCATCCTTTCCAAAAGATGGTTCAGTTCGGGCTACTGAGAAATTGCAGCTTGCACATAGTGATGTCTGTGGTCCTATGCAGACACCTTCGTTTGGAAATTATCTTTACTTCGTGACTTTCATTGATGATTTTTCTAGGCATGCATGGGTATATCCATTGAAGGCAAAGTCCGAAGTGTTCATGTTCTTCAAACAATTTTTGGTTCTCGCTGAAAATCTGTCAGCATGTAAAATGGGCACCCTCCGTTGTGATCGAGGGGGGGGATATATCTCTTCTGATTTTAATGCATTTCTTGCTGAACGTGGGATAAAACACCAGTGTACAGTGCCGTATACACCTCAATAGAATGGAGTTGTTGAACGAAAGAACATGTCACTCATGGAGATGGCAAGGTGTATGGTCAAGAGTCAGGCTTTACCACATAGTTTCTGGCTTGAGGCTGTCATGTGTGCTTCATATGTACTGAACAGGTATCCCATTAAAGCGCTATAGTCTATCACTCCATATGAGGCTTGGCATGATCACAAGCCATCTGTTGCTCATCTGCGTGTTTTTGGTTGTTTGGCATATGCATTAGTGCATGAACAACATCGCAGAAAATTGGATGATAAAGTAGTAAAATGTATTTTTGTTGGGTAGAGTTCTGAAAGTAAAGGCTATCTTTTGTATCATCCATAGACTAAACGCATTTTGGTTAGCCGTGATGTTGTTTTTGTGGAAGATGCTATTCAAGCATTGCTTTCATGTACAAAGGAGACATCTGTTAGCTCCAAAGACATGTATGATACTTTGCTACCTCTTTTCACAAGTGGACAGTCTAGTGCTGGTCCTAATGAGGCAACTTCTCAGCCTTTGCAGGTTTCATGTGATGATGTAGATCATTCCATTTCTGATGCAGATTTACATGATGCACTTATTAATGAGAGAGCTGATATTGAGCAGGCAAGAACTATGCCAAAATGGCTGGTGCAGACCTTGCGTGATAGCAAATTAGATGCACCTCTCTCATATCGTACTTGATCAGGCTCTTATAGTGCCTCTATGGCTACATCTAGTCTCTGTGATGAAACTGAGCCTGTTTCGTTTGATGAAGCACAAAATTCAGAAAATTGGATTGCTGCTATGCAATCTGAATATGATGCAATAATGAAGAATGGTACTTGGTCTTTATGTGACTTGCCTCCTGGCAAGAAGGCCATTGGCACTAAGTGGGTATACAAGCTAAAGCATAAACCTGATGGTACAGTTGACAGGTATAAGGATAGGCTTGTTGCAAAGGGTTATGCACATGAAAGAGGCATTGATTTTGATGAGACCTTTGCACCTACATGTCGTATGACTACTGTTCGCAGCATCTGTGCACTTGAAGCCCATCATGGTTGGAAATGTACATCAGTTGGGCATTAAAATTGCATTTCTGAATGGTGACTTGTATGAAGAAGTGTATGTTTTTCAACCCCGTGGCTTTGTGTTGAAAATGCATGAGAACCAGGTGTGCAGGTTAAAGAAGGCATTATATGGTTTAAAGCAAGCACCACGTGCTTGGTATGAAAAGATACATGCCTATCTTATTGCACATGGTTTTGAGAACAGTCCAACTGAAAGCACCTTATATGTTAAGCGTGCTAATGATGTACTTCTGATCATTGTGGTTTATGTTGATGACATGTTGCTCACTGGTCCTCCTGAGAGGCATATTCTTGATTTTAAGGCTGATTTGCATGCCTCATTTGAGATGTCTGATTTGGGGCATTTGCATCATTATTTGGGAATTCAATTTATGCACGTTGATGGTGGAATGGGTTTGTGTCAAATGAAATATATTGACACATTATTGCAACGTTTTGGCCTTGAAGACTGTATGCCTATTGCCACTCCTATGGAGACAGGTCTAGGATTGAGACTTCATGATGCTGGAGATGCATTTGATGCTGTTCTCTATTAGCAGTCTGTTGGATGCTTGATTTACTTATGCATTACTCGGCCAGATATTCAGTTTGCTGTCTCATAGATGAGCAGGTTTATGCATTGTCTAGGAGTCAAGCATTGACAGGCGGTTAAGAGTATCTTTTGCTACTTGAGTGGTTCTTGGCTACTTGGGTTGTTTCACACCAAGGGGGGATCACTACTGCTAGATTTGCATGCTTTTTCTCACATTGATTGGGCTGGTTGCTATGACACTCTTGTGTCCACTAGTGGCTTTTGCTTCATGCTTGGTAGCTCATGTACATCTTGGCTGAGCAAGAAGCAGCCTACTGTGGCCACTTCCAGTTGTGAGGCTGAGTATAGGGCAGCTTTCACAGCGACTGTTGAGTGTGTGTGGCTCATACGCCTCATGGCTGATTTGGGTGTTGGTCATGCTTCTGCCACCACCATCTTCACTAACAGTCAGAGCGCATTGGCAGTTGCGAGGAACCCTGTGTCCCATGCTCGCACTAAGCACATTGAGGTGCATTATCATTATGTGAGGGAGAGGTTCTCTGCTGGGGAGATCAGCTTGGCATATGTGCCCACGCAGGATAACATTGCAGACCTTTTCACGAAGGCTCTGCCTAGGGAGAAGTTTGAAGCTTTCCGCAAAGCTTTGGGCTTACTTCCTTTTGTGGAGTGATTTCCACATAGCTTGGAACTTCCTTATACATGAGTGCCATCCACTTGTTCACCGCATCACTATCAGGGGGGATTTGTTGATATATTTAGGTAGTGATGTGTGTGAACACTCTAGGATCGTCGGGGCACTTTTTTCCCTCTTTAGGAGGTTTTTTTCCCCCGACTTGTATATACGCCTAATGCCCTAATGGGCTACTTATCTTTTGTACATTCTCTAGTAATACATTCAATATTCTGTGTTGTTCTCCAAGCTTCTTCTCCTTCCTTGTGCTGTTTGCGTGCTTCCGCATATGTCTATCTCCAACAATGAAACCTGCAAATGTTGAGAAGTTGCATCATTAGGAACAGCACTAGACTGTCCACCTGTACAAAGAGGTAGCAAAGTATCATACATGACTTTGGAGCTAAAAAATGTCCCCTTAGTACATGGAAGCAATGGTTGAATATCATCTTCCACAAATACAACATCATGGCTAAACAGAATGCATTTAGTCTATGGATGATACAGATGATAGCCTTTGCTTTCAGAACTGTAACAAAAAAAAATACATTTTATTGCTTTATCATCCAATTTTTTGTGATGTTGTTCATGCACTAATGCATATGCCAAACAACCAAAAACATGTAGATGAGAAACAAATGGCTTGCGATCATGCCAAGCCTCATATGGAGTGATAGACTGCACTGCTTTAGTGGGACACCTGTTAAGTACATATGCTGCACACATGACAACCTCAAGCTAGAAACTATGTGGTAAAGCCTGACTCTTGACCATACACCTCACCATCTCCATGAGTGACCTATTCTTCCGTTCAGCAACTCCATTCCATTGAGGTGTATACGGAATTGTACACTGGTGTTTTATCCTATGTTCAACCAGAAATGCATTAAAATCAGAAGACATATTTCCCCCCCCTCGATTAGAACGAAGGGTGCTCATTTACATGCTAACATACTTTCAGCCAAAACCAGATCCTATTTGAAGCACATAAATACTTCAAGCTTTGCTTTGAGTGGATATACCCATGCATGGCTGGAAAAATCATCAATGAAAGTCACGAAGTAAAGATAATTTCCAAAAGAGGGTGTCTGCATAGGACCACAGAGATTGTTATGAACAAGCTGCAATTTTTGAGTAGCCCAAATTGAACCATCTTTTGGAAATGAGGAACACTGCATTTTGCCCAAAATACAGCCTTCACATACATGTTTATCAGGTGCCTCAAGTTTGGGCAAAGAGGACACAATTTCAGATTTCTGTAGGTGTAGCAAACTAGCAAAGTTCAGATGACCAAAATATGCATGCCAAAGATTTGCATCTGACATAGCCTGAGAATCATGTACTGCACATGCCAAATCATTCACTGATTTTTCATAGTCCATGAGCTTATATAGCTCACGACATAAAATGCCAGAAGCAATAATAACATTTCCATTTGGCAGATCATGAATTGTACATCTGTCATCAACAAATTTCACAACCAAGACAATCTTGGCTAATGTAGAAACCAATAGATTCTTCTTGATCCCTCGCACAAATAAAGCATCTAACAAAGTGAAAGAACTACCATCAACAGTAGTCAGAATGATCTTACCAACTCCCATGAAAGGATAAGAGGAGTTGTTGGCGCATGTGACAGTATTCCCTGTAGGGGTAGGCTCGAGTGAAGAGAAGAAACTCGCTGCGAGGTAATATGTTTGGTTGCCCCACTATCAAAGTACCAAACATCTGAGTCTACGACAAACATGCACTACTCATGAGAAGATGGGTCAAAACTGCAAACAGTAGTAAACACCCATTCTTCATTCAACATAAGGTTAGCAGACTCTATTTTTGGAGTAGAGGCCTCTGCAACAACCATTCCAGCCTCTTTTTCCTTTGCCTCTTTTGCAGCCAGTTTAGGACAGTTCTTTATGATATGATCATTTCCTTTACAGTACTTGCAAAACAATTTCTGCTTTTCTCATTTCTTCTTATCTTTGTGTTCCTTCTTCCAATGTGCAAAATTAGTAGATTTCTGCTTACTAGTTGCCCTTCTGACGAGCTAAGAGGCTTGGTCTGCAACACGCATAATGGACCTATTCTACCTCGATAGATCTTCCTGCAATAGAACATAGACTAACTCCTCAAATGACAAGGCATTTGGATTTCCTTTCATCATCAACCGAAGAGTAGAAGCAAAACTCTGATATGAATCAAGAAGACCATTCAGAACGGTCTGCACAAGTGAGCTATCTGGTATAACTTTATCAGAAGAAATCAACTATTCCTTTTAGTCTTTGATCTTTGTTAGAAAACTATCCATAAAATCACCTTCATTCATGTGCTCACTCTCCAACTGTTTTCGGAGGTAAGCAACACGAGGCTCATTCCTAGCTTGGTACAATGTGGTAAGTATATCCCAAGAATCCTTAGCTATTCTGCAAGAGCAAATGTGAGGAATAATGGCAAGTTTGATAGACAAAGCTACCAATGCATATGCCTGAGCATCTCTGCCACCCCAATGAATCTACTTTGCAATAGGCGGAGCAAAAACCACAGCACGAATAGGAATCTGCAAAATATCATCATCTTCGACACCATCTCCATCAATTCCAGCACCTATATTTGCAGTACCTGTATTTGCAGGTGTAATAGGACATCTTTCAATACCCTGCACAATATTCCATAGTCCTTTTGCAAGCAATATATGCCACATCATATAAGCCCATAACGAGTAAATGGTACCATCCAACTTATCCTCAACATCCAACATACGTAATACATCACTGCTTTTAGCCATGATCGATGATTAGAATACCTTGATGCTGAAAATTGACTGTATCTCAAAAAGTTGAACAGAATTGCCTAGACGAATTCTGCTAAACTTGTAGCAGACTTCGAGATGCTTATACTGGCGAACCAAAACTGGTATATACCTTTGGCACAAAAAGAAAAAATAACATGCAGAAACATTGCGATAGTGTGTTTGGAGGCCGAAACGAGCTCAGATCGTCATTTTGGCACCACAAAGCAGAGATGTTTTGATCTCTGAAACACCTTGAGTATGCTCACCAAAATTCATGCGATTCTGAGACTCTAACCGGAGGAGTGTCGATGACACGGTAGATGAAGCGACGACTTGCTCTGATACCAATTGTTGGAGTTAGACGTCTACGGAAGCATGCAAATAGAACAAGGAAGAAGAAGAAGCTTGGAGCACAAACACACAATATTGAATGTATTACTAGAGAATGTACAAAGATAAGTATCCCATTAGGGCAATAGGTGTATATACAAGGGGGGGGGGGAACCTCCTAAAGAGGGAAAAAAGTGCCTTGGTAGTCCTAGTGTGTTCACACACATCACTACCTAAATATATCAACAATATCTTCTTATACTAAGCAAATGATGCTTGTTTCAAGCCATATACTGCCTTTTTCAGCCCGAACATTTTGTTTTCATGCCCATTCTACACAAAACCATGGGGCTAAAATACATACACTTCTTCATGTGAATCACCATTCAAAAACGTAATTTTAATGTCCAAGTGATTTGCTATCTATCAAAGTCTGCACCAACCATTACGACATAGTTTTGGCTTCTTCTATGTCAACCCTCTCATCAATAAATGCATCTACTAGCACCTGTCTGTCCACCTATAAAACATGGTAGCAAACTATCATGTACATCCTCTAAGCTAACGAATGTCTCCTTGGTACATAAAACTAATAGTTGAATTCTCTTTTCCACAAATACAAAATTATGGCTAAGTAGAATTAATTTAGTCTATGGATAGTATGGATAACACACTTTGATTTAAAAATTTGACAAAAAAGTTACATGTCACTCTTTATCATCTATTTTTCTACGTTGTTGTTTAGACAAGAATGCAAATGCCAAATAACCTTAGACATGCAAATGAGAAACATATGCCTTGGGACCATGCCAAGCCTCATATGGAGTGATAGACTGCAAATTTTTTGGCAAGACACCTCTTAAGTACATGTGCTGCTCACAAGACAACCTCAAGCCAAAAGCTATGTGATAATGCCTTTTGATCATACACCTTGCCATTTCCATCTGAGAAATGTTCCTTCATTCATCAAATCTATTTTTTTTTGAGGTAAAGACATCACTATACACTGATGTTTTATCCTACACTCAGCCAAAAATGCATTAAACTCAGACAATGTGTACTTGCCCTCTTGATTTGAATGAAGGGTGCCCATTTTGCATGTTGACTAATTTTCAACCATAACCACTAATTTTTTAATGCACATAAAAACTTTTGACTTTTCTTTCAATGGATAAACCCATGCATGCCTATAAATTCATCAATGAGATTCATGAAGTATAGGTGGTTCCCAAATTAAGGTGTCTCGATAGGACCACAAACATCACTATGAATAAACTACAATTTATGAGCAACTCTAACTAACCATCTTTTGGGAAGGAGGAATGTTGCATTTTTCCCAACACACATCCTTCACATACATGGATACAAGGTGTCTTAAGCTTGGGCAGAGAGGACACCATTTTAGATTTCTATAAGAAAAGCAAACTATAAAAATTCAGATGACCAAAGAGTGCATGCCAAAGCTTTGCATGTAAGATAACATGATAATCATGAACTAAACATGTTGACTCATTAATAGATTTCACATAATCTATGAGCTTATACAACCCATGGCATAAAATGGTAGAATAAGTAATAACAACACCATTTGAGAGATCATGAACTATACATCTATCATCAACAAATTGTATAACCAAGCTAATCTTGGCTAATGTGGAAATTGATAACATATTCTTCTTGATCCATGTCATATACATGACATATACTAATGTGAAAGAACTAGCATCAGTGGTATTTAGAATGATCTTTCTAATTCACATTATAGGATAAGAGGTGAAGAAACTATGCAACAAGGTAATATGTTTCGTTGCACCACAATCAAAGTACTTAACATCCCAATCTAATGTAGACATACAATGCTCATAAGGAGATGTGTCATAACTGAAAATAGTAGTAAATGCCCATTCTTCATTTTGAACAAGATTAGGAAACTTTATTTTAGGTGTATAGGCCTCTGCAACAACCTGTCCAATCTATTCCTTCTTTGCCTCCTTTGCACATAGTTTAGGAAACCTCTTTATGACGTTATCATTTTCCTTGTATTAGTTGCAAAATTGTTTCTACTTTTATGTCTTCTTGTCATATTGTTTTCCTTCTTTGATTGTGTAGCATTAGCATATTTCTTCTTACTAGAAGCTGAGGTCCATTTACTTTTGCCCTTCAAACTAGCTAATAAATCTTGATTTGCAACATGCATAATGAACCTCTTTTGTATGGACTGATCTTTCACAATAAAACAAAGACTAACTCCTCAAATTTTAAGGCATGTGGATTGCCTTTCATCATCAATCAAAGAGTAGAATTGAAAATCTGATATGAGTCTAGAAGACCTTTAAGAATAGTCAGCACAAGTGAACTATTTGGAAAGATATCATCAACAAAAATCAATTGCTCCTTTGAATCTATGATCTTTGTGAAAAAACTATCCATTGAGTCTCCTTTCTTCATATGCTCACTCTCCAACTATTTGAGATGACCAATATGACCCCTCTTTTCTTATGTGGTATAATGTTTTTAGAGTATTCCAAGCATCTTTTGTTGTTTTGCATGAGTGAATGTGAGGAATAATGGCATTTTTGACAGACAAAGCTCCTACTGCTTGTGGGTCTGGATCTCTACAATTCCAAGAAAATTTTCTCTCTAGTAGGTGCAATAGGAGTGTCTGCATCTCTCCAATCCCAACAAAAGTTTCTCTCTATTAGGTGCAATAACAACTACAAACAACCAGAAAATTGAAGATCATCATCTTCAAACCATCAACATCACCCTCAATCATTGTACTATTGAAGGTGTAGTAGGATGTTTTTCAACACCTTGCACAATATTCCACTGACCTTTTGCTATCAATAAGATGCGTTTTGTATGTCCACAATGGGTAATTAATACCATCCTGAATAGAAACACCTTGTTGAGATTTGCTCTACCAATAGCACACTTTGAGGAACTTGTATTGGGAAACAAAAGCCTGTAATATGTTTCAAATAAAAGGACAAAAATTTCTTGCATGGTCACTTTGATAGTGCATTTAGATGTTGAAATAAGCTCAAATATAAATTTTGGTGCCACAATGTGAATTTGTTTTGAATTCCTAATCCCCTTGAGTATGGTAAAAAATTTGCATGTGATTATGAGACTCTGATAGGAGGCATGCTAGTGATGCTGTAGATGAAGCCATCGCCTCCTCTGATACCAACTGGTGGAGATCCAGGTCTACGTGAGCACACAAACAACACAAGGAGGAAGATGAAGTGTGGAGCACAACACAATACTAGACATGTTACCAAGTGAATGTACAAAGGTAAGTGACCCATTTGGTTTATAGGTGTATATAAAAGATGGAGGAGGAAAAATTCCTTAAGAGGGAAAAAAGTGCCCCACTGGTCCTAGGTGTGTTCACACAAATGATTATTGAAATTTATCAATAAATATCTATGTAGATTTTTTGTTTAAAAGAAGCTTTTAAATGGAGTGAAGCTATGTAGATTCAAATCAAGGATTGGATATAAATCACTACAAATGGAAGACTCAAATATCTTAGGTTCGAGGGTAAGCTCTTACATATGGCAAGCTTGAACATATATTGAGGACTTCAAAGCTTAGTGTAAATGCATAGATAACTTACATTATGCTTCAATTTTCATTCACATTTGTAAAGTGCTTTGACAAAACATATGAATGAGCTATATAGAACTTAATATATAGTGGTCAACACAACTCAATGAAAGATGGGAGCCAAAAGCAAAACGTTTGTGTTACTTGAAATTATTTTAAAAGTAAATGAAATATCATAGAATCTCATCACTCGTCAATCAACACCAAACTACTATATTCTTGGACAAGTTGTTGACAGTATACGGGAAGAAGCAAGTACGGACACACATGCAGATCTAGCACTAAGGCAACCCTTCATTTTTTTCAAAACCCTTACATCATTTTTAAGTGATTCTCATCACTAAAAACCCTTGTAAATATCATTTCACCTTTTTGTAGCTCCATTTTGTACAAAAGCCGAGGAGTCCTCAAGCTTGGGGAGCCTTAGAAGTAGTTGCCTACCAATTTTCATAATTTTTAGATCTCGTCTGAGCCCTCAAATAAGCCCTGGAACCTAATTTTTAACTAGGCCGGACACTAGGTCTGGACAGGGCCAAAGCTAGTCAAAAACTATAAATAGAGCTAGAGAGCTCATTTTTGGGGAGCTTCTTGTAGTTTGAGCTTGTATGAGAACTTGGTTGCAATAGAAGTGATTCCATTGTCTTACTCTCTTTGTTCTTGCCGTGTGTGCGCGTGTGCGTGTATGTGTGTGCATGCTTGTGTGCTTCTCACTCACGCACTTGTGCTTCCACTTGCTCGTGGTCTTCATACCATCCTCACGTCTTCCCGGATTGACATTAAAGGAGGTGCTACTCATCACTGAGCTACACCAAATTTTGGCGCCGTTGCCGGGGATCGAGCTTTGAGGACGAGCGTGTGATGGTAAGACGTAGAGAGGACGCGTTGGAATGGTAAGTAGTTGGTAAATTTCTGATTTTTCTCCATCTCCATCTCCATCTTCACCTCCTTCTCCATCTCCACCTCCACCTCCTTCTCCACTACATATTCCCTCTTCCTTGTCATTCCCCTCATTTGTTGTGTGCAAGTTTGAGAGAGAGCGAGTGTGTGTGCTTGTCTTTGTGTGTTTTTTGCATGTTTCTTGCAGGTGGCAGCTCCATCATCATCTCCAGCAAGCTCAGCAGGTACAGAATTTGTCTGCACAGTCCCCGAGGCGTTGAGCTCGAGCTATCGCAACACTCCGAAAATTTCACCCAATCACGATTCTGAGTGCACCACGACACTGTGCAGGTCTAGAGCTCCCAGGATCACTAGACAGAACAGAAAAATTCACCATATCCCGAGCTATCGCGACACCTCGAGGTATCGCGACACCTCACGACCTATCGCGACACCTCACGACCTATCGCGACACCTCACGACCTATCGCGACACCTCACGACCTATCGCGACACCTCACGACCTATCGCGACACCTCGCGACCTATCGCGACACCTCGCGACCTATCGCGACACCTCGCGACCTATCGCGACACCTCACGACCTATCGCGACACCTCGCGACCTATCGCGACACCTCGCGACCTATCGCGACACCTCGCGACCTATCGCGACACCTCACGACCTATCGCGACACCTCACGACCTATCGCGACACCTCACGACCTATCGCGACACTTCGACCTATCGCGACACCTCACGAGCTATCGCGACACTTCGACCTATCGCGACACCTCACGAGCTATCGCGACACTTCGACCTATCGCGACACTTCCCACCTATCGCGACACCTCGACCCATCGCGACGCCTCGACCCGACCTATCGCGATACACGGCCTATAACGCATGAAAAGTTAGGGTTAATTTTGAGTGAATTGAAGGGTAGTTGAGCTTAATTTTAGGCACCTTGGTGTAACTTTAGAACCTTGGAAGTGGGCAAAAGGCCTAGAAGCCAGAGAGGGATCTCCTGAACCCTGAGAGCTTGTTTTGACCCTTTAGTGCCTGAATGGTCATAACTTGACCATACAAACTCCGATTGATGAGATTTTGGTCTCGTTGGAAAGCTCGTTGAGAATCCTACGTGGACCTTGACTGGTTTTTGTAAGAATCATACGTGGAGTTTTAGAACATGCATTTTTAAGTTGACCTTTAGGTGGAACTAAGTGGTCCTCAGATTCAGGGGGTACAGTGAGTTACTCCAGGGGGACTAAAATTATTGATGTGTGTCTGTCAATTACTTGTGGTAATAGAGCTATACTAACTGGTGAGCTTTTGCAGGAACTTTGTGTGCACTCAAGGCAATCCAAAGCAAGCTAGCAAGGGTGAGTACCAAGCTTGGGAGAAGGCTTCCTGGGCTTGTGTAGCAGTCTGGTCAACCAGCTAATTGAGGTTGGAAGATCTCTCAACCCTCCTTTGTCAATTCCTAGCCTAGGCTAAGTACGACTTAGGTGTGGTAATTAATTAGGGCAACGTTAGGCACGAATCAAGTCCAAGAGTATTAATCAACCAAGTACAAGAGGTAAGTAGGTCTTAAGTGTGAAAACTCTAAGGGACAAAAGGTAAACTGGAGTCGATCACTTATCAAGTGCGGAAATTCACTTAAGTACTCCTGACGACGCGATTTCAGACAAGACCATAAACATAATATTCAACTCAAAAGAACAAAGTGATTGGTGCAAAATTAACCTGCAACGAGAGTGTGCTTGGGTCCCAGGGGGTAGATAAATCGGGCATATGAACCTTAGATCAGGCAGACACTTAGGCCGAGACAGACAAAGCCTCAGATCTTCTGAAGCTAGTGTCAATCACACTGCCAGGTCTTGGGCCCAACAGTTGAGTGATTACCCATACACGCCCAGATCAGAAACAAGTGATTCTGAGATGTCCTATCACATGGAGAGACCAGTAGGTAGTTCAGGATTGGCCTATCTAGAAAAACCAGAAGGACCATACAAGACTCAATTGGAATATATCAGGACGAATCGTCTAGGTGCTCGCATCTATGAAGATGGCCTGAGAAGATCGGTGGTCCAGATTAAGAACCCCGATCAACCCCATGGATTAGACCACCCGGTAGTCAAGTTTGAGAATGGAGCATACCTAGATAAAGAGGGGACTATATATGTAGTCACCACTCTTCATGATAGAACTGATGAGTTTGGAAATGTGATTGCGGAGACCGACATGGGTGATATAGAGCAAGGGAACTTAGAGAGAGAGCCAAGAACTCCCCGTGGTAAATCTGTCTTGACCAGAATCATGACTCCAGAGTGGATTCCACAGGATAATAAAAGCATAGATCTGCTTTTAAACCGAGAAACCGATGAGGCTTTTTGGAGATACAAATCTGCTCAACCCCAGGAAGTGAGTACCCTCACAATCTATGAGTTTAAAGACCCTGATAGCCCAGACCAAGTAACCTACCTAGACAATGCATCAGAGAGAATCTTCATGGTCACTGAGCATGGCAGACATGCCTACACATGGAAGGGTGAATTTGTTTTTCCCCAACCAAGGTCTAATGTGTCCTTTGGTCACCAAGGAGCTGGGACCTCCCAAGCTCATGGAGCTCAAAGAGATAGAAGTAGAGACAAACCTGAGGTAAGTTTTGCCAACTCCCTGGGAAGAGAAAGAACGGGAACAGAAAGGAATAGAGTGGACCCTGAGAGACATAGAACCCCATGGAATCAAAGGAATACTGACGATTTTCCTTTGCCAAGGCCGAGAGAACACACTAGGACCCTGCGACCAACTCAACTGGTGAAGTCCATGAAGAATTATTTCGATGGCACGGGAGACCCTTATGACCATGTGGCAAAATTTCGGCAAGTATTGAAAGCTGAACAAGTAGAGGACCTATTCACACAATATAATGCTTTCGGTCTAACCCTTAGGAAGACTGCCCTTACATGGTTTCAACCACTAAACGAGAGGCATTTTAGAAACATAGACCAGCTCTTAGAGGCATTTATCGTTGAGTTTTCTAAGAGTGGAATCAGGCATAACACCTCCTCACTAATTCATAGCTTCAAACAAACACCTCAAGAGACGGTCAGACTAGCTGGAAGGAGATTTAGGCAGTACCTGGAGAGATGTCCAATGCCGGAGTTACCCACATCAGCCAAACAAGTGGCCTTGTTCTTGGATGGATTGTTGAGCACCAAGCTCAGGTCATATGTGTATCTGAAGGACCCCAGAACGATAGAAGAGTGTGTGCGAATGTGCATAGACATTGAGGACAATCTAGGTGAGGAATTAGAACTATCAAAAATCTATAAGGATTCTGATAGCTCTAGTAACCTGACATCTGGCCAATCCACATCCATTGAGGAATTTGCAGAGAAGGTAGCCCGAAAACTAGGTGTCTCTAGCAAACAAATTCCGAGATTCGCCCCAGTTAAGCGGTGTTACAATTGTGGCGGCGACCATATGGCAAGTGTATGTCCCATTATGGCCCAACCCCAGGTGAATCCTAGTAGCCAGTACTGCACCATAGAGCGCAGGTACACCAACCACACTGCACAAGACTGCCCATATAACAAACAAACTGTTAGGCAAAATTACCCTCAGACATATCCACAACAGGGTAGATACCAGAATCAGTACCCACCACAACAATACAACAGACCACAGCCAACTTATCAGCCACCGTATCAAGGGCAGCAGAGACCTCAACCAGTCCTAGTATAGCAACCCCCTGCTCCAACCAATGCGATCCCAGTGAAATATGCATCTGCTGAAGAAAATCCGAATAGAGCCATAGTCCCAGTCACCCCATTGCTATCAGACAGTGATCCAAGTGACCATAGTTTTGACTCCACACATATTGATAGCCCACAGGCTTACTACATGCAGTCACCCGAGCCTAACGAGTCATACTATTATGAGGACCCAAGTGAAAATAGTGGGGAACCTGAGTATGCTAATGTCATGTACACAAACCCCAACTCTAGACCTCAACCTAGGCAGGTACGAACCCCATTTCCTAGAGGACCATGCTTCAGATGTCAGGGAGATCACCTTATATGTGATTGTCCACTGCCTGTCCCTACACAACTTCAACCAGTAACCATTCAAGGGTTCTGTCAAGACTGCGGGAAGGAACATCTCCTACGAGATTGCCCAAAGAACCCTAATAACATGCCTAAAATCACTCCTATCAATGTTGTTGGGTTAGTTGTAGACCCCACAGGGAGTGTGACTTCCACTGCACCTGTGCAGGTGGTCACAAGAGCCCAGGCACTTCAACAACACCAAGGTGTTGGTCAGGAAAAGAGCCCCGAGGTGAGTGAAACAGAGAGCATAACCAAAAAGAGGACTAGAGCCTGGAAGGATAGTCGTGAAAGAATGAAGAGGCAATGGGCAAAAAAGATAAACGAACTTGAAGAAAGCTTGAGAGAAACCAAGGCAAAAATCATAGAGATCACATCTCAACCGCACTCTCACACATTCCCACCGCAACCATCCCCATCACCCTCCATTCCTCCACCCTCTAATACACCCCACGTAACCCACCCACCACCCTGAGTAGGATCAGTATTAGCGGATCCCACTCCTGAAGGCTTGGACATGATGTTCAAGTCCTACCAGGCTCGACTTCAAGAAGGACCAACAGCTGCAAACCTAGACAAGAGTTACCCTAGAGCAGATTTAGAGATTGAACGGATGAAAATGTGCATGAAAATGGTAGAACAAGCTCAAGCTATACTTGAGACTAGTCAAAAGTTCAATCAGACAAACTCTGTCAAGCCGGATTCGCATTTCCACGGCTTACTAGAAAGATTAGAGCAGTTGGTAAACAAATCACAAGATTCTTTACCTCCACAGGCTCAACCAGTTGTTGAAAGAGGAAGCTCACCACCAATGGGAGCTTATGTTCCTAATTCCACGGATGCTGGAATACCTCCTTCAATGCAACAGTACTCTCAAGAGTTCTTGCGGGAAATACAAGAAGAGAAATGGGCCAAGGAGAAGGGTGATTCCCCTCCTATTCCTGAGATTGATGATCTTCATGATCAATTTCCCCAAGACATTCCGTCTATCTATGGAGATCAAACAGAGCAACAAGAGGATGAGAGATTAGATTTTGAATCTAATTCTTTACAAGAGTTGCCTCATTTCACAGGCCCATGGGAATCTGAATCTCTCCAGATCAGAGCTCCCACAATATTGGTAAGAAATGAAGACTCAGTGATTCCAAGAAACACTGATGTTGTGAAGAACACTAAGGTTCAATGTCATCTCACTGTAGAGGAGCTGCTCAAGGCAAAACCGGAGCTCTGGAATCATGTGAAGGATCATGTTCCAGAACTTGAATCCAATATACCAAAAGTAGGCTCTAAGCAAAAAGTTCCAGAGATACCTCTCGACAAGATAGGGGACATGAGCGAAGGTGAAGAAGGTAACACTTATCTTCCGATCACCTATCAAGGTTACACAACCAAAGCAATTGTGGATTCGGGTGCTGGTGTTGCTATTGCGACCACCTCCTTGTGGAAGCGATGGGGCAAACCCACCTTAAGACCAACGAGAATGAAACTTCAAATGGCAAATGGTCATTTTGAAAGACCTCTCGGATTGCTTGAAGGGATAACTCTAACCACTTGTGGTGTAGAGTTTGAACATACATTTGCTATATGTGACTTTGAGAAAAATAATGTTTACAAGATGATCCTAGGAAGACCCTTCCTACGACAATTGCAAATAGTACAGGATTGGGGAACCAACTCCTTGTACTTACAGCACTTAGGGGTCACCACCAAGGTCAATCTGAAGGATTACACCTTCAGAGATGTACCACCCCTACAGTGGAATCCTATCCACAAAGCGAAAGAAGATTCTATCTCCGTGCATTCTGGAAGTTCACCTGATCCATCATGGCTGCATGAAGATACTCACTTGTGGATGTGCAAGGTCGCAGAGGAAGAGGAAAAGCACCTAAAAGCGAGAGAAGAAGGAACTCCCCCAGGAGATAGACCAATAAAAGACCCAGCCTATACACCGATGATATTTCCAGATGAGGAATTTGAGCCTCATGGTTGGGCAGAAATCTTAGCTACCATGGACATTGCAGTCAATGAAGAACAATGGACGCCTCACTGTGATGAGGAGGGTTATGATATTTCAGTGTTCATGTGTCAACCTCTGTTGGAAGAGTGTGATCCTAGTGAGTTCATAGAAGAAGAAGAGAATGACGATGATCTCGAATCCATTGTGATGGATACTTACTTTGACTCAGAGGAACACTATTTAGAAGATATAGGAGTGTTAACCCAAAAAGAAGAAGAACCCCTCACAAGTATTAAAATGATAAATTCAAAAGAAGGAAGTGAAGGGGGTCAAAAGAAAAAGAAAAGAAAAGCAGTGAAACAAGAAGAGGAAGAATCATTGTTTGAAGTACCAAAAAATTTCAAGAAATATGAAGTGGAAGACCGAAAAATTTTGGTACGAATGCCTAAGAGAGAGGCCATTATAGGAGAAGCATATGACAATAAAGAAAAGACCAAAAAAATTATAGTGACCATTGAAGGGAATGAAGAACGATGTACGTACATAGGAGATGACCTAAGTGAAAAAGAAGAAGTAGAGCTTGTAGCTCTATTAAGGGAATATAGGGATGTGTTCGCATGGCACTATAGAGACTTGAAAGGAGTAGATCCAGAGATTTGCTCTCATACGATTCCGATGACCGCTGATGCCAAGCCCACCAAACAAAAGCCCTACACATATAATGACAATTATGCAGCCAAAATAAAAGAGGAAATTGACAGGCTGATTGAAGCTGGATTCATCTATGAGATTGAGCACACTGAATGGGTGTCCCCCATTGTAGTGGTGCCCAAGAAGAATGGGAAATTGCGAGTGTGCATTAACCTTAAAAAAGTTAATGCCGCTACGATCAGAGATAGTTATCCACTTCCAATCACCGAACATCTATTGGAGCGTGTTGCAGGCAAGGAAGTTTACAGCTTCCTTGATGGATTTTCAGGTTACAACCAAGTAGCCATTGCCCCCGAAGACCAACACAAAACAGCCTTTGCCACAGAATGGGGAATCTTTGCATTTCGTGTGATGCCATTTGGGCTCACCAATGCACCTGCAACATTCCAAAGGCTCATGTGTCATGTCTTCAAAGAGTTCTTGCGAAAGAGCTTAGAAGTATATGTGGATGATTTATGCACTCATTCCCAAGAAAGAAGTTACCACATCCCTGAGCTCAGACAAATCTTCAACAAGTGTAGAGATTATCGAGTGTGTCTGAACCCAGAGAAGTGTGTGTTCATGGTACGACAAGGTAAGATCCTAGGTCACATTGTTTCTAAGAATGGAATTTCAACAGATGAAGATAAAGTAAGAGCAATAGCGGAGTTGCCAAGACCAAGGAATGTTAAAGAGGTACAAGCCTTCATGGGCCATTGTGGATATTACCGTAGATTTATCCACATGTATGCCATCATAGCTAAACCTCTTTATGGGTTGTTAACAAATTTTGAGTGGAACGAGGAATGCGAGAATTCCTTCAACGAGCTGAAAAGACGTTTGTGCACAGCACCAATATTGACTACTCCGGATTGGAGCAAACCCTTCCATGTCCATGTAGATGCCTCCAGTCATGCAATAGGATGTGTGCTAGCACAACCCACAGGTGAAGGAAACCTAGATTTGCCAATAGCATATGCTAGTAGGCAATTAAATGCAGCTGAGCGAAATTATACCACAACGGAGAGAGAAGGCTTAGGCATGGTATATGCTGTGAAGAAGTTTAGACACTATCTATTGGCCAATAAGTTTAAGTTTTTCACCGATCATCAAGCTTTACTATATTTGGTCAATAAACCTTGCAATACAGGCCGCTTAGTAAGATGGTTCCTCTTGCTAATGGAATACGACTTTGAAGTTGTTGTCAGGAAAGGTAAAACCCATCTTAGGGCAGACCATCTTTCTCGCATCACTTCAGGAGAGCCTCCGCAAGGAGTGTCTGATGAATTGCCCGATGCTTATCTGTTCAATTTAGAAGTTGTTCCTAAATGGGCAAATAAGTTGGTACCAGTCCTAACCTTCGGGCCTGCAAATAAGAATGTGAAAACAAGTAAAGAGGAAATTGTAAAATCACTAAAGTATCAAATATTGGCTGGAAGTATGTACAAGCAAGATGCCGAGGGCGTATTAGCTTGTTGTGTCGAGGACGATGAACATACTAGTTGGTTGCAACAAGCCCATGAGGGATTGCTAGGAAATCACTACTCTAAACAACGAACACTACAGAATCTAAGACGCTTAGGAGTGTATTGGCCTAGCATGGACAAAGAAATACAAGAGTGGATCCACAATTGTTCAGTGTGCCAGAAGAGAACCCCATTGGAACATGCCACTCTTTATCACGTGTCATTAATCCCAGATTGGAGTGCTCCATTGGTCGAGTTCATGAGATCGGGAACATTACCCAATCAGGCTAGTCTTGCAAGAAAACGGAGCATGGAGCAAGAGGCTCAAGACTATGCCTTAGTAGGAGACAACCTATATCGAAGAGGCAAGGATGGTTACCTAAGACTGTGCATTCATGAATCAGACTATTTGAAAGTCTTAGAAGCGGCACACAGCGGTACTGCAGGTGGACACTTTGGGCCTGACAGAGTAATTAAGACCATTCTATTTTCAGGACTTTGGTGGCCCACTCTTCATATGGATGCACATACTTATGTGAAGAGTTGTGACACATGCCAACGTGCCCAATATCCGATAAGAAAAGATGAAATGCCTTTAAGGCCAATGATGGGAGGACGTGCATTTTCAAAGTGGGGTATAGACTTTGTAGGTTCCATCAACCCCCCAGCTAGAAACTCCCATGCAGAATACATTATTGTAGCCACAGATTACCTTACAAAGTGGGTGGAAGTAAAAGCCACGACAAAGAATGATGCTCAAACGACGGCTAAGTTCTTATTCGAAAATGTGTTCACTAGATATGGGTTACCAATAGAGTTGGTTAGTGATAGAGGTACGCACTTCTTGAATGAGGTCATTGAAAATCTCCTTCAAGAATTCATGGTGACACATAAGAGGTCTGCACCCTATCACCCACAAGCTAACGGACAAGCCGAGAGCACGAATAAGATCCTATGTAACGTATTGACGAAACTTGTAAATAATAAACGCTCTGATTGGGACAAACAACTTCATCATGCTGTTTGGGCATACCGAGTTGCCTACAAAAGGGTACTCAATGCCACCCCATTTCAGATGGTCTTCGGACAGAATGCGGTGCTACCATTAGATTTCCTAATCCCAGCTTTAAGAGTAGCACAAGAGCATGAGTGGAATGGACATGAGTTGTCCTCTAGGATCTTTGATCTAGAACGTTTAGGTGAGACGAGGCTAAGAGCAGCAGCAGGCATCTATGCTGCAAAGAAACGGCAAAAGGCATACTTTGATGCCCATGTGAAGGATAAGGGCTTGAAAGCAGGAGATCTAGTTTTAGTCTACACATTGAAACAACACGCAAGAAAGCTAGAAAAGAGAGGCTACGGACCTATGATCATCAATAGGATCTCCACGAGTGGAGCAGTACAACTAGCCACTTTAGAGGGGGATGTCCTCCCAAACTATATTAGCGGATGCAGAGTCAAGCTGTATCAGGAACCCCTCACGGAGGAAATGCTAAGCCGACTCAATATTGCTAAGCAACGTAAAGAGGAGGAAAAACGAATTCGAGAAGAAGCACAGGCAGAGGCCTTAGAGCGTATCAGACGAAGGAAGTTGAGGAGACAAGGGAGGGATCAGCCTATGACTGACACTCAAGAGTCTCCAGGCTATCACATGGCCATGTGTGAGACTGCAGGTGAACGTACCCATAAGATAGTGGACCGACGACCTTTTGTGACCCTAGAAATAGGACAAAGAGACAGCAGCACAAGCGTGAGAGCATTAATTGATTCAGGAGCAGCCACAAGTGCAGTTCGGCTTTCTTATTGCCAACAGTTGCAATTGGAGGTAAAACCCCTAGAAGCATATCTGATAGGATTAGGAGGTGTTGAAACCCCTTGCATGGGAGAGGTGGATCTTCCCCTCTACATACAAGAGGTCCTCATGACAACAAAAGTGCTAGTGTGTGAAGACGAGGACCTGACCGAACCTCTTGTCTTAGGCCAAGACTGGATCTATGATCACGCAGTCAACCTCAACCTAAGAAGTGGACTTCTTCAGGCTTGGGTAGGCCAAAGCCATCTCACGATTGAATTAGAAAATCAAGCACTCAAACCAATAGAACAGGCACCAACTCCTGGTCCCTCCAGGAATCCACATGAAGATAACAATGTTGTCCTTGTACAAACTTCTATGGTGCAGAGGATTGTCAATCTTATTGAAGGTACACGAGCCAATAAGGAGTTCCTAACTGATCCAAGGAAGATTCTAGACGAGCAGACCAAACGTCACTCGACACGAGGGAGGCTGCTGATCAAGAGACAAGAGCACCAACCTGTGCAACACGGAGCATCTCGTGGTGCGAAGCAGATCTGGATACGCAAGGATAGGAAACCCACAACTCTAATAGCAGACTCTCAAGGAGACAAGAAACGAGCCTCACCATCAAGGAACAAAGTGAAGAAGCCCCCTAGGATAACCCCTAGGCATACCAATTCTATTTGGGTTCCTAAGCGGTCAATGAAGGCCATCCCTAATGCTAGACAGATATGGGTGCCCAAGGCCTGCTTACAAGCCCAAATTACTTCACCTTCAGGCACTAGGATGAAGCAACTTTCACAAGCACTCGTGGCCAACAACTCAGAAAATGACAAGATACCTACACCTCTCACTGTCCCCACTCCCATCAACCCTAGGAATGTCTGGAAATGGTTACCCAAAAGGTCCCAAATACATCACACTCTCATCCAGAAACCTTCACCTGTCTTTAGCTCTAAGAGCTACGACTCCTCTATCAAGGTGTGGAGAATTAAACTGTGTACTAAACCCCCTGACCCAATTCTGTAAATCCGCCCACACTAACACAGGAGCATTCTGAGCCATTGCATAACCAAAGTATGCATCTAGGATGACACTGACCTCTAATCACCACTCACACCTATCACAAACACTTCACCACTAACCACTGACCTCCGGGATTGTCATGTTAGTATTGTGAAGGGAACACCATTACATCTTGTTTCCTATGCAACACTAATGTGCCTTTCTTCTTCCAGCAGATAAGCAACCTACTCTCATGGCAACAGCAGCAGGCACAAGTTCTCAGGCAGGCTCTGGTGCTCCAATCAATTGGGATGCCATGCCGGTGGAGGCCCCACCAACAGCTCGACCTGAGGAGTTCGCGAATGTGCGGAGAATTCCTATTCCAGATCCACCAAATGGCCTAACAGAAAGAGTAAAGGGGCATTCTCACTGGTTCAATGAGATGCCAAGAGATTTGGGAGACGCGGATCATATCTGGGAGTCCAAGATGGAATGTGGAGGAGTGTGGTGGACCTTCCAGTTCTTCTCACGAGAATTCGAAGCATTGCAAAATGCAGCTCCACTTCAAGATATCTGGCAAAAAGCAGGATTACAAACTTATTTCAGTGCAGCTCTGCCTAAACCCGATTTCCTCAGGTGCTACTACCTAATTGCCACGCTGAAGCCGACAGGAGATAAAGATCATTCAGGCACATTCTGGGTGCCCTCCTTGTCAAATCTGGAGGAAATGAGGAAGTTCGAATTGAATGTTACTCTAATCAGGGAAGCACTTCAAATGTATGGCACGCATGAACCTTCTGACCGCGACCCCTTGATACCTGAGTCGATGAAAAGCAATAGAATCAAGAAGCTAAAAGAAATGTGCACCCTCACCCCCAACATCGCCATACCTTTGCGGATGTGTCTCCAACACTTCGCATTCCCAGCTCGTTACCGTTTCACCCAACCTCACAAGAAGATATGGTATGGGTTATATCTAGCAGAGACTGGAAGCTTGCCCATTAAGATGCCTGTATGGATCTTGGACCAAGTGTATGAGGCAGGCAAGCGGGGTGTGAGGAAGCCTACTCTACATGGCTGTTGTGCGCTTACAAGAATCATCTACAGATGTCTTGCATATGATGTGCCGGTTGCCAGAGCCCTAAAGTATGCACAACTGGAGTTGTTCAAAGGGCGGAAGTCAGGGAGCCAGCCTACAAAAAGAATGCGTGGATCGCTCTCCCAGGCAATGATCCCTCAAGAGGCCACGACTGAAGCTTCTCCCAGACCAGAAGCTCAGGTCGCACCTTTCACGATCCACCTTCAAGGAGTTCAAGCTGGGGAGGTGGTACAACCCGCTCCATCCGCCCCTCCACTACCTACCGATGCAGAGTTTGCATCTATGGCCACCTTCATAGAGGATCCAAACTTCGATTTTGAAAGATTCCTGCAGACGGTCCCCCTATCAGACAGTGAAGATTCCCCTGACAATGTTAATCCGGGAGCATCCGTCCAAAGAGAACAACCACGGGGCGAGACAAGCAGAGTACATGGGGAAGAAGTGGCACAACATCCTCATGACCCAAACACTCAAATTCAGGAAGGTGCACAAAGAAATGAACCAGAAGACAGTGAAGAGGAGGCCCCTGCCTACACAACACAACTCAGACGGCTGTACAAGACAATCAAGCAGGTACAGAGAAGGCATAAGATGACAGAAGAGGCGAACAGAGCTCTAGTGAACCAGATGCTTCAAACCGAGAATGTCGACTCACATTTTGTGGAATCATTGAATCTATTGGCAGAGACATGTGGGATCGGGGAAGCATTGAGGACAATGGTCTATCAGGAAAACCCTATCTATGATCAACGAAGGATTGATACACGGCCACGACGAGGGAAAATGATTCAAATGGAAGCCTCTACTGCCTTGCCTACTATAATTTCAGAGGATGTTCACATGACGAGCCCAAGTCCCACTGACGAACAAGAGGTAATTACACACGTACCATCTCCACCGCCACCTTCCATCCACCCTTCAGAACCCTTCTCCACTATCCCTTCTGAACAACCGATATCCACCCATCATGAAACCATTGTACACACCTCCGTTTTTACATCCTTTCCGTTACCCACATCCAGCACTTCCACCCAGATTTTTGAACCTCACACCGGTCATCCGGCCACCGATCAAACCATAATAGGTCACCCTTCCTATCTCCCTGCCCTTGGACAACCACTTGCCACTAGCCAGACCTTATCCCATCCTTTTCCATTCGCCCACACCCAAACCCTATCCACCACTCCCCTAGTAACTGCCTCACACTCAACCCAAGTCACACAACCCTCATTCTGGACAAACCTTGTAAATATACTCCAACAGGTGGATAATTATAATAAAAAGTCCCTTTCCCAACCCCACTCCCCCACATTCACTGCCACCACTATCACACCACCCACCATTCCTGTATTCACAGTGCACGAATCACACACTCTCACGTCCGATCCCATGGACATCTCACCATCCACAGGATCACCCACCACCACTGTTATTCCTACATCACCACGTGTCATTTCACTCACGTCGCCATTTCCAAGCACTGTAGGCACAACATCCACTTTTCCCTTTCCCATCTCCCGACCCCTTGCATCTTCCACCTTTACCCCTGCACCCACCTCATTTAGTCATGCACTCAACACCATGCTCGAAGCTGCTGCCCAACTTAAACAGGAATATAGGTTATTAGAAGAAAACAATAAGGAGCTCTGTACATTGTCATCCCACCTCCAGGCACGTTTCACTGCCTTGGAGTTGTCTAATACGGAGTTACAGCAGGAGGTGACCACCCTCCAACAATATCAGGTGGAGCTCGAGTCCACACATACAGAGAAGAGTAGGGCAACGGAAGAACAACTTAGAGATCAGCTAGCCCGTAACGCTAGACTACAACGAAACATGGCTCTACTCCGACGCCATTTAGCGGCTGCCCAAGAAGAAAACAAAAGACTACAGCAACAAAATCAAGACAACCTCGAAGCAGCCATGGAAAATACTCCAGGGGCACCCATCGACCCTGCTAAATTCCAAGCCATCCCCTCAGAGTATATACAACAAATATTAGAAACCTATGCCACTCTCTTAGAAGCTCATGATCAGCTTGCTGACCAAGTCAAAGACCTACAGAAAGCCCAAGTGCCTGCACCACACCAACAAGAACCTAAAGAGATGGCCAACGCTGCAACCTCACCAGAGCCAGAATTATCAGTAACCAATGAGGTACTTGAGCTACGGCAACAGGTGGGAGAACTAAAAATTAAATTGTTACAGTATGAACGACCTCCCTCTCCACCTGATCAAACCATAGAAGAAGACACAGTAGTCATTCCAGTGGAGGAGGCATTTGAAGACAATTATGAGCCTCAACCCCTTCCAGGAGGCAGAATTACGGAGGAAGGCCAGGATACATATGAGGAACCCCCATCAGCATGGATGAAGCAGGTAGAGGAAATGGGTCACACTCACGAAGTGCGTGTTGCAACTCAGATGCTAGCCATGAAAGCCATAGAGGAGACCATACTCAAATCTGAATATTTCTCGAACTTGGCTCCTAGGCGGTTGATAACTAGCTCAGAGTTACAATACAAACCTTATTTTGTATTGCTAGCAGACTACAATGCTGAGATCAAACGCATAACCAACAAGTACCCCTCCTTCGCAACACAATTCGAACCCGAGGACATCCCAGAGGCAGCCAAAAAAGGGGCCATATTCCAGCCCATATGGAGGCAAAGATTACTGGAAACATACTCGGACATGCTGAGAACATGGGATCACGCTCCCATGCATTTGAAGTATAAGCCTTGTTATGGGCCAGTACAAAGAAGAAGATCATGGAAAGCCTTCGCCATCAAAGTTCAGAACAATGTAAACTGTAGAGAATGGCTTAATTACCCCGCCATTGCACCCCCAACCGGCACCCCCACAGTATCTTACATGATAGCAACCATCAGACATTGGTTGCCACGCCTCCACCCCATGCCAGATGTGGCTGCCTAGATGATGCTCAAGATATTCGATATGATGCAGGTGGTGCTCAAAACTTTCCGTAATGTATGCCATATTCAGCCTCCGATTCCCGGCTTCATCAATGGTAATTATGACCTCCTGTATGATATGAGCACAACCCCCAACATACGAGTTGCTTATGCATGGCATGCACGCATCAGATATCTCCCTGCCTGCTATAAGCAAACTTTCGACGATATGTTTACCACGGGGTTCTGGGAGTCACACTCAGAAGTGTTCGCACCACGCCCAACCCACCTGCTACATCTATTCCCATGTGAACAAACCATGCACTCAGAACTCTACACAACGCCACAACCGGACATACCGGGTGCAGTCAATTGGGAGACCCTCCAGAGAGACTTGGTTAGGGGACTACGCATCAAGGAACAAGAAGTGGCAACCGACCTCCTGCAAGAGTACATTGATCAAACAGTGGAGCAGAGGTCTGTCAGAGGCGACAGACCCTAGGGGGGGGAGAGTGTTGACAGTATACGGGAAGAAGCAAGTACGGACACACATGCAGATCTAGCACTAAGGCAACCCTTCATTTTTTTCAAAACCCTTACATCATTTTTAAGTGATTCTCATCACTAAAAACCCTTGTAAATATCATTTCACCTTTTTGTAGCTCCATTTTGTACAAGCCGAGGAGTCCTCAAGCTTGGCGAGCCTTAGAAGTAGTTGCCTACCAATTTTCATAATTTTTAGATCTCGTCTGAGCCCTCAAATAAGCCCTGGAACCTAATTTTTAACTAGGCCGGACACTAGGTCTGGATAGGGCCAAAGCTAGTCAAAAACTATAAATAGAGCTAGAGAGCTCATTTTTGGGGAGCTTCTTGTAGTTTGAGCTTGTATGAGAACTTGGTTGCAATAGAAGTGATTCCATTGTCTTACTCTCTTTGTTCTTGCCGTGTGTGCGCGTGTGCGTGTATGTGTGTGCATGCTTGTGTGCTTCTCACTCACGCACTTGTGCTTCCACTTGCTCGTGGTCTTCATACCATCCTCACGTCTTCCCGGATTGACATTAAAGGAGGTGCTACTCATCACTGAGCTACACAAGTGTACATATAAGATATTCCTGGACAAACATTCTAGTTTTGAGGTTGAAACATTGTTATCTTAGATGGAAGGAAAGTAATAGAAGATGTCTTTTTGTGATCCAATGTTCATAAATATATCATAAATTGAAAGCATGAATTTGACGAAACTTATCATGATGTTTCAATAACTCTCAAAGTCCTATGAGTTTTTGATTTGTTGTGGATTTTTTTTATGTTCAATATTAGGATGCATCATCATCTATAACTCAAATTTTTGAAAATTATTTTAGTTTCGTAATTGAATGATGACCTTATATTTATCACCTACTGATTTTCTTTCTTGTTCCTCTTTTTTTTGTGTAATTTTCCTTTCTCCACCAACCTTCATAGAAAGGAATCTTATTAGAGTGAACTACATGATGTGAAAGTTCTAAACCGTAGTGATTTTGAACTTCTTTGTTTGGGTGGATAATTTATTGGGACCAAGAGGATGACTCCATGATTAATTTTATGCAACATCCGAAAATTAAAATAATATTAAATTGTAACAACCTAAATATTGTGTAATATGTTGGAATCATGTACTCCACATGCTGAATCATTCATAGAGTTTTCATAGTCTATGAGATTTTCATAGCCTGAGAATCATGTACTCCACATGTTGAATCATTCATAGAGATTACATAGTCTAAGAGCTTATATAAACTGCCAGAAGCAATAATGACATTTCTATTTGATAGATCATCAACGATACATATATCATCATCAAATTTCACAATCAAGCCGATCTTGGCTAATGTTGAAATTGATAAGAAATTTCTCTTGATCCCTCACATAAATAAAGCATCCAAAAATGTAGAAGAACTATCATCAATAGTAGTCAAAATGATCTTATCAACTCTTGTGACACGATAAGAGGAGTTGTTGGTGCATGTGATAGTATTCCCTGTAGGGGCCGGCTCAAGTGAATTAAAGAAACTCCAGTGTGAGTTGATATGTTTGGTTGCCTTGCTATCAAAGTACCAAACATCTAATTCTATTGCAGACATACACTATTCATGAGAAGATGGCTCATAACTACAAACATTAGTAAATGCACATAGTTCATTTTGCACATGTCATCCTTCTTTGATTGTGCAGAATTAGTAGATTTCTACTCACTAGTATATTAGAGCCATTTACCTTTGCCCTTTTGACTAGCCAAGAAAGCTTGATCTTCAACACACATAATGGACTTGTTCTATCTAGATTGATCTTCCTACAACAGAACAAAGACCAACTTCTCAAATGTTACATTTGGATTGTCTTTCATAATCAATCGAAGAGTAGAAGAAAAACTCTGATTTGAATGTGGAAGACCATTTAGAATAGTCTGCACAAGTGAACTATCAGGCAAGACTTCATCATCAAAAAACAACTACTCCTTCAAATCTTTGATCTTTGTGAAAACACTATCCATGGAATCTCCTTCATTCATGTGCTCACTCTCCAACTCTTTTTGAATGTAAGCAACACGAGCCTCATTCCTTGCATGGCATAAAATGATAGGTGTATCCCAAGCATCCTTTGCGATTTTACAAGAGGGAATGTGAGGAATTATGGCATGCTTGACAGACAAGACTATTAATGCATGTGCCTAAGCATGTCTGTCATCCCAATGAAGTTGCTCTTTAGTAGGTGCAGCAGAAACTACAGCATGAACAAGAACCTGAAGAATATCACCATCTTCAACACTATTTGCATCAGCTTGAGTAACTATATTTGCAGGTGTAATAGGATATTTTCCAACACCTTGCATAATATTCCATAGTCCTTTTGCAACCAATACATGACACATCATATAAGTCAATAATGGGTCATTGGTACCATCCAACTTATCCTCAACAGCCAACATACAAAATACATCAATGCTTTTAGCCATGGCCGCTGACTAAAATACATTGATGCAGAAAAATGATTGTATCCCAAAAAGTTGAATAGAACTACCCTATCGAGTTCTACTAAACCTATCGAATTCTACTAAAGCTATCACATGGGGCATATGTACAAGCCGGGGAAGAAAACCTCCTAAAGAGGGAAAAAAGTGTCTCGGTGGTCGTAGTGTGTTCATACACATCACTACCTAAATATATCAACACATGTTAGATAAGTGATGAACTCTTGCTGTGATGACTGAACCGCTACATTATTGCTCATGGGAATGAGTCTCGTTTTTAAATTTGGCATTCTTTATCTGGCACCTTGAAACTTGTTCCTCGGCTTCATGAAAAACAAGATGTATCTTGCACACTGTTGAAAATCATGGTATGGAAAAAATTAGACGTACTGAGGATCAATGGCGAACTTACCAACGAGTTTTCGTGTCCGTCTTCAAGAGATGGAGGAAACCAGAAACGACTTGCTAGAGCGGCTGCAGGTGCGCTAATCACACTTCAGTTTCTTACTTTACGAAACGTTTTTGTTCCAGGATTTTTACTGTAAACGTTAGATTTTGCTTCCTTCCTTACAGTATTACTGATCGGATATAAAAGGCATTCATGCCAAGAAACTCAAATATTCCAATAAGCAAGAGGCTCTCTCCTTCGGTGCCCTCCCTGATCTCTCCTTCGGTGCCCTCCCTGAGTGTCTTAATAATGGAGTCATCAAGTTAATCCACAAAAGGGGAGACAACAACAAAATTGAAAACTGGCTACCGATTACCATGCTCCAAACAAGATACAAGATAATTGCAAAAGTTATCGTCAACAAAATCTCTTGTCATTTAAAGTCATGGCTTTGTGAGGACCAAAAAGGTTTTATCAAAGGCAGATCTATACTTGAAGCAATTGTCGATATTTGGGAAGGCCTTGCGTTTGCTGAGGAGTCGGCACAAGATCTGGTATTCATTAAGATTGACTTCGACAAAGCGTATGATAGATTGGTATGGGACTTTATTCTTCAATCATTGAAAGACCTTGGATGCAGCCAGAAGTTCACGAAGATGGTTTCCACTCTTCTTGGAAATGCTTCAACTAGGATAAATATCAACAGTAAGCTCTTTGAGCCCATTTGTTTAAAAAGATCAATTAGGCAAGGCTGCCCTCTGGCTCCATTACTCTTCGCTATCGCCTCGAATGGACTCAATCACCTATTAAAGCATCACATGGATGCTGTCAATCTCAAGGGTCTTTCCCTACCTCTAAATCATGGCCAAATGATTACGAGACTCTTTGCCGATGACATGAATGCCTTTGTGCATAACGATATCAACAGCATTGAGGTGTTTTGGTGGTGCCTCAACACCTTTTGTGTGGCATCAGGTTCAAAAATCAACCATGCTAAAACTGCTTTTAGAGCAATCGGTGGACCTACACCCCAATTGTTGTTGGATCAAGGGTGTCAAGTTATCCCTAGAGGTCAAGTCTTCCGTGTCCTCGGCATTCCGATGGGATTCAACATCTCAATGGACCAACGATGGAACTGGGTGCTATCCAAGCTGGATAGCAAACTAAATCATTGGAAAGGTATGCAAGTCAACTTGGCAATACGTGCTATGGTTGTTAACACTTTTATGTTTTCTACAACTATTTACTTTATCTCGTGTTGGAGACCTAAGGAGAAAGACTTGGCCAAAGTGGAAAGAATCTACAGAAACTTCCTTTGGACTGGGGACCCCAACAGGAGGGGGATTTCCAAAATCAAATGGGAAACTTGCATTAGCCCGAAAGACTCAGGGGGCTTGTGAATTCTGGATATCGCTGGGTTGGCTGACAAGTTAGCGGCAAAGTGGCTTATCAAGGCTTGGAGCAATAGTGAGTCCTCTTGGGCTAAATTGATCTTCAGAAACATGGAAGACCTTACCTTAGTTGGCCATCCTGGTTGGAAGGACATAGGGATTATCACACTTTTATTCTCCCCCCACCCGGTGTCCCCTAAAGGCTCTAGCCTCGTGTGTTTGTTATGGAAGAGTTGGAACAAGGCCAAACAATTCATCAGAACGAGTGAGGAGTGGAAGCGGGCGGCTAGGATAAGACAAAATGACTCTATCTGGTTCCCGATCGGCGGCATTAGGGGGGTGGAGTCTTGGAACTTCCAAATTGCAAAGTGGTTATGGAAGAAGGGGTTCAAACAGTGGAAACAACTCTGGAAACAAGAAACCAGTCAGTGGATTAGGTTTGAAGACTTGGACCCAGGACTTAGAGTTACCTTAGAGGAATGGACTCTTCTTCAAGGCAGGTGTTTAGCATGGGACCGCTCAACTACCCGCCTTCTCTGCGGTCAAGATCTTCCTTGCCTGGAGGGCCTCAAATGGAGCAATGGAAAGAAACTTTCCAGAATCCCCAACTTCAAAGAGAACTTAGATGTTCATCACACTCTTAACAAGAGATGGTGCCTTTCTTGGACCAAACTTCGATGGGAACTAAAGTTCATGTCTATTTGGCACCCCCTAATTGAGATAAAAAAGTCCGTTCTCATGTGGCAGATCTTTCATAAAGGTATCTGGTCCAATGCAAGGGCTAACAAAATCTATGGTGTGCCGCCATGGTGCAAGCGTTGCCATTGATGCATTGAAGATTTAGCTCACCTATTCTTCGATTGCCCCAAGTCCTGTGTTATCTCGCGTCACGTGACCCAGGTATTGAGACTCACAAACCAAATCAACTGGCAATAGGTGCTGTTGGGTGAGGCAGTCGGCTGCTCATCGAGGCTGTGGAATGCCATCAGGGATGAGGCTCTTTGGAATATTTGGAGGGAGCGATGTGCTGTCAATTTTGGCCAAACTCCTAAGGAATGGTCGATCGAGAAATCCTTGTTTCTTCTAGGTAAAAGAATCTCCCGAGATAAGAGATCTCCACCGTTTAGACATCACTGTATTTATCTCCTCGAAAACAACAAGCTGAAATCCAAATGGGTCCCACATGAAGGTGATGATAGAGTTATCCACCTCATTTGTAATGCCCTCTAGCTTGACATACTCCTCCCCTGCATTGTGGGATTTAGGGGGTCCCATGGGCACTAATCCCATTCATTTGTAATTTTTCTTCTTTATTTTAATTAAAATCCGGGAGAATAGGCTAATTCCGAACTTCCTTTTATTAAAAAAAAAAAAAAAAAGAAAGTGCGAACTTCTGAGGCTTTCTATTGTGGATCATTGATCTTTGTCTACGACATTACTTTACGTCATCGCCGTTTCATTTCACGGTAGATCGAGCAGAAATGGTAGAATGCGTGCCTTCCCTCATAGCGTACACGTCTTTGTCCATGCGTTCTAGCCCTTGCCTGTCTGCACCTAAGCTTGACTTGAGCTAAAAGGTGGATTTCTACAGACGCGAATTCTTTGGTGACTAAACGTGAGCGAATGGGAACCGAGAAGCAGGAATCATAATTTTAATGTGGATGAAAATTTAGTCTCTCGTGACTAAACGTGAGCGAATGGGAACCGAGAACAAGGAGTCATAATTTTAATTCAGTATAAGGTATCTAATGTGGCCGAATCACTCATGCCATAGCTTACTTGTGCCCACGTTTGCAGTGGCTGTAAGAGCAGACAACTCATACAGCTTGTTCCTCCTTATGTCAGTCTCAAAAATATTGTTGTTACCATCCATAATCTTAGCTCCTATCTTACTGAAAGATACTTCATGACCTTGATCAATTATAGAAGCTACTGAAAGTAGATTTCATTTTATTTGTGGAACATACAACACATTTGAAAGCTTTCTGATATCACCATTAGAGTAAATGAAAGAAACCATACCTTTGCCCTCTACACGACATCTTGCATTGTTCCCTACCTTTCCTGTGATGGGTTCCATTAGAGGCTATAAGGAACTATAAAGGTATTTTCTACTCGTCATGTGATGAGATGCACCACTGTCCGACACCCATGAGTCATCTGTTCCTGAATCTTCAGCCGAAGAGCACACCTCCTCTATCGTAACAAATAACGCAAGCTCTGTTCTTGCTGTGTTGGCAGACTCCTTGCCCTTGCCAACTTTTGAAGATCCAATCTTCTCTTCGCCCTTCTTGATGCGACAATCTTGAATTCTATGTCCTTTCTTTTGAAGGGCTTACTAGTGTGCAATGGTGTGTAAAGCTCAACCTGGGCCGTGCTTATATAGCTTTTACAAGGCGGTTCAGTATAGATAACCGTAGTCGAGAGATACAAAATAGTCAGTAAAATATACGATCTGACAATATGTCCACGACCAGAAGTTCTACCGTCTCGGCCCCCCGTAGAAGGGGGCAAGCCCCCCTCTGCACTCCCCCCATTAAGGTTCTAAGGGGAAACTGCACGACACCATAGGGCCTTTATTTTCACCTTAATGGCAACCCAATGGCCGAGAAGTTTATGCCCTACCTAACCTAATGGATAGGCTCGTAAAGATCATCTACAACCATCAACGGTCATACATAGACCTCATCTAACGTGGAAGTTAGGGTTCCACAAATGTCCAGCCTCTCATAATGGCTTCTCCTCATAATGGGGGCCTTACAACGTAGAGCACCATGGATCATTTGTGGTCACATGAGGGTGGAGCATTGAGCATATCTAAGAATACCAACAAGCTTGGTTTTAGTAAAAAGAAAAGATGTTGATGGTTTAGGACTTAGGGTTTAGGTTTTAGGGTTTAGGCTTTGGGTTTAGGGTTTAAGGTATAAGGAATACTTCGTTATTGTTGAGTAGTTACTGTACAATGACTGTTTGAATTGGCAAAATAAATATAGAGCCTCTATAATATAAACCCCTGACCATCCCAAGAACCCAGTGGCAGTTTACCCGAGTATTAGTTAACATTAGTTTTAACAACCTTCCTATGACGTATGATTTTTTTCAAGAAAAAGGTTCTTAAGTCATAGATTTTCTTGGGTTTTTCCTCCCCTTGGAACTTTGGGCGTTTCACTTTCATTTTGCTATTCCCTTCTCTCGAGTCTTGAATTTAAGCTTCAAAAATGTCCTTTCCTAACTCATTAAGTTTTTTAGGATGTTCACTAAAGATGTGTAAAGACCTTTTCTATCCATGTAGGATCTACCATCCAATTTTACCGCATGGGTGTGTACAAGCATAAGCTTGACATCATGATTCATCTTCACAATGATGTTCCCCATGGGTCCTTGAATAGATGAATTCCATGCTCATTTTCTCTTTCTATCTCAAATGGATATCATATTCCACTTCCATCTTGGATAGGAACATTGTCTCTTCATTTGGACCATGCATATGCATATTTGTGGATTTCAACATGATTTGTGCTTCAACTTTGACTCACTATTTTTCTTCAACTAGCTCTCACTTTTGATGATGGTACTCTTTCCCTCAGAGACAAATGGTTGTGCTGAATCAATCTTAGTCATGGTTTAAGGTTATGCCCAAGTATACCTTGTGATATTTGTATGCCTAAGATGTATCCAAGCCTCAAAATCATATAGTGTCAAAGTTTCTATGCTTGTGCTTCAATCCTTCGATGATCATAGATTATATGGAATGGCACTCAACGATGACTTCTTAAACATATCTATATAGATGTCCTTTCCCTTTTTGAGAAATATTTTGAGAATTTGAAACCCAATGAGTGGAGTATTGAGGTGTTAAAAGTCTCCTCAAGAATTTCCATAGGTGACAAGAGTCCACACTCACTCTCTAGATGTGGAATAATAAAATGAAAAAGGAATAAATAATAGCTACTTCATCAAACTTAGAATAGATTGCATGCACACCCAAGTACTTTGGAGGAAAACAAAATGAGAAGTATTTATTTAAATATCCCCCTTACTCTCATTGATTCTTGTGCTTAACCCAATGGTCAAGGTTCCAACTCAAGGGAGAGAGATCCTTGACAACCACTAAGTCACTTCTTCAATTGAAATTCCACTTAAAATCCTTTTAATCAATGATGTATCTCCACTAGTTCCAACTTTCGTGAAATTTCATAGAGCGAAGATGTCGAGCAATGTACTTTGCAAACAATTTATATTTGAAGATGAGCTCTAATTTTCCCAAGTGCTAGAGTTGTTTTCTCTACCTTTCTCATTAGAAAAGAGTATAAAGGAAAATTAGGTGAGATTCTAGTGTACTCTGATAGCTTTCCTTTTGATGATGAATTCTAAGGATTGCTTCAAATTTCAAGCTTTAAAATCCTATGCAAATATCTCATTCCATCTTTCCTTTCTTCCTATTGACTCAAATTGATTTGGAAACCACTTGATACTTTCTTGATCAAAAGATACATTCAGTTTGGTGCCAAAAAAGTAATTTCTCCATTTATTTGGAACATGCACAATGGCATAAATATCTTTCTCATTATTAGAATAATTTTGTTGAGCTAAGTTTAGCTTTTGGATTTCAAAAGCAATTGGTCGACCATTTTGATTTAACACAGTTTTAATTGCTAGTTTAGTTGCATTTGTTTCACCATGAAGGGTTCATTGAAATCTATAGTTGTAATTGCTAGTTTAGTTGCATTTGTTTCACCATGAAGGGTTCATTCAAATCTATAGTTGTAGAACTGAGGTATATGCTAAGGATTTCTTAAGCCATTCCATACTTTTTGCCTATTTCTTATCCCAAGTAGGGCATTTACACTTTCCCTTTAACTTCACAAATAAAGAGATTGAGATCTTAGTAAAATTTGATACAAAATTTCTATAGTATCTTGCTAACCCTAAAACGTTTTGAAGTTTTGTAGTATTTTTAGGGTGTGACCAATTAAGAAAAAATTGAATATTTTTAGAATCTACTTGAATTCCTTTCTTATATATAATGTACCCAAGGTATCTGATTTCTAATGAGAAGAATTCACACTTAGCTTCTTTGCCATACAACTTGTTGTTTCTTAGAACTTGGAAAATCTTTTCCAAATGCTCCAAATGGGTAACTATATGTTGACCATAGGCAAGAACCTCATCAAGGAAATCAATCACAAACTTTCCCAAATGGGTTCTTAGGATTGTGTTCATGAAGGTCATGAACATGATAGGGGCATTTGTAGTCCAAAAGGCATGATTGAGAAATGTGTGTACTTAGTTCTGAAAGATGTCTTCGAGAAACTTTTAGGTTCAATCCTCATCTCATGATATCCTTGTTGAACATCAAGCTTTAAGAATATCTTTTCTCCTTTCAATTGATCAAATAGTAATCTATTTAGGGCATTGGATATAATTTTTTATCATAACTTTGTTCAGAGATGGATAATTGATACAAAATCACGATGCCCATCGTTTTTCTTAATCAAGAGGAATTGCGCAAGGAGATTGGCTAGGGTGAATGCATCCTTTATCCAACTATTCTTTCCATTGCCTTCCCACTTTAGCTTATCGAGAATATGGGGTTTGATAGGGTGGCTTACATATAGGCTTAGTACCTGGGAGAAATTCTATAGCATGATCAATGTTCCCATGACAAAAAGTAAGCCATGAGGAAGTTCTTCTAGAAAAACATCCGTGTAATTATTCACTAAAAACTTCAATTTAATCTTTTCATGATCAAACAAGGGATAATAGACGTATGGAATTGGATTTATATTATATACATCATTTACATTAGTTGGAAGTATCATGTATACTTTTTCTTTATGAGTACTCACAAATTTTTTAGGTCCATGCTTGAGATCAAAGGAGTACTTGGCAAATCATGCTCCCCTTGAATCAAGTAATTCAAATTCCAAAGTATTCAATAGCTAGCTTCTCTAAAGCAACTTTCCTATACCCAGAGACATTCCCTACCCAACGCCACATCACTTTTTTCCATATCCATGATTTGGAAATAAATTTCATCTTTGTATTGTTGAAACTCGATATCAAGAACATATATCATAGTGTCCCTAAATTTCTTATCATATCCTTGTATCATGGACACTACATATTGATGTGTCTATGTGGTACCAAACATCAGTGTCTTGAGCCATTGAGCTTGTATCTATATATGATGTTTCACCATTTTCAAGAAAATTAATGCTTCATCTATCTCAATTACTAAACTATTTTCTTTCTCAATATCTTGAGTCTCTTTTATATTGGAATGCTATCTGGTGCATGAGTATCAATCAAGGTAATAACTCATCAAGTTGTAATTATAATCAGGTGATCTTGTCTTGTATTAACTTAGCCTATCTAACCTTGTTTGAAGGGATATTTCAAAGTGATTTCTATTTAAAAAATAGATCTTGAATTTTTTATAAAGAACTACAAACACTTTAATATTTTGAAATCCCTCAACTCATTAATGCTTGTCCTATTTGAACTCATTAATGAATATCATTGGAGTTGATTAACTTCATAATATTCCTTGGCTACAATTCCTTGAATTCATTTTAGATCATAAACTTGATCATCTTAAACTTTATCTTCATCTTAGGAGTTTCAATCCCTTTGCCGATGTAGTCTCACTTCAATAATTTTTTTTGAAAAAGAAAACTCTTGGAATGATTCCAATATTGAAAGGTACCCACCATCTCAAGGTATGATGTCCCATACCATCTTTCTTTCACCCATGTGAATACAAAATATAGTGTCCCATACCTCCATATTGTATATTCACTTGATATATTTTGGTAATGATTTGTGTGAACAAAGTTAGGACTGTCGGGGCACCTTTTCCCCTCTTTAGGAGGTTTTCTTCCCTTGGCTTGTATATACATCTATAACCCTAATGGGTCACTTATTCTTGTACATTCACTTGGTAGTACATTCAGTATTGTGTGTTGTGCTCCAAGCTTCTTCTTCCTCCTTGTTCTATTTGCATTCTTTCAAAGACCTCAAAATCCAACAATTGGTATTAGAGCAGGTCACTGCTTCATCTAAGGTGGCATCAACACCCCTCGGGTCACATTCTCAAAATGGCATGAAAATTGATGAGCATACTCAAGGAGATTAGGAGTTCAAAACAACTTTGTTTTGTGGCATCAAAATTTTGATCGGAGCTCGTTTCAACCTTCGAATGCACTATGGTAGTGCTTTTATAGGCAACTTCATCCTTTTGTGCCAAACATATATCAGGTTTTGGTTGGCCACTACAAGCATTTCAAAGTCTAGTACATGCTTAGTAGAGCTCGACAAGGCACTTTTGTTCAGCTTTTTGAGATACTATCATTTCACTACATCAAGATATTTTAGTCAATGGCTATGGCTAAAAGCAACGATGTATTCTGTATGTTGGCTGTTGAGGACAAGTTGGATGGCACTAACTACCCATTATGGGCATATATGATGTGTCATGTATTGGTAGTAAAAGGATTGTGGAATATTTTATAGGGTAATTGCAAAACATCCTACTACACCTACAAATACAATGATTGAAGGTGATGCAGATGGTGTTGAAGATGATGATCTTCAGATTCTTGATTCACCTACTACACAAAAACTTTGCTGGGATGGAAGATATGCTCAGGCACATGCATTGATAGGTTTGTCTCTCAAACGTGCCATTATCCTTCATATTTGCTCTTGAAAAAACAAAAAAGGATGCTTGGGACACACTTACCACTTTGTACCAGGAAAGAAATGAGGCTCATGTTACTTACGTCTAAAAATAGTTGGAGAGTGACCATATGAATGAAGGAGATTCTATGGATAGTTTCTTGACAAAGAGCAAAGATTTGAAGGAGCAGTTGATTTTTGCTGATGAAGTCTTACCAGATAGTTCACTTGTGTAGACTGTTCTTAATGGTCTTCCACATTCATATCAGAGTTTTGCTTCTACTCTTTGTTTGATGATGAAAGACAATCCAAATGCCTTAACAGTTGAGGAGTTAGTCTCTCTATAGTCCAGGATGAGTAGGTCCATTATGTGTGTAGTAGATCAAGCTTTCAGAAGGGCAAAAGTAGATGGAGCTCATCTACTAGTAAGCAAAAATTTGCTAATTCTGCACAATCAAAAAAGGAAGGCAAAGATGAGAAGAAAACAGAAAAGAAGAAATAGTTCATCAGTTACTATAAAGGAAATGATCCTTTCATAAAGAGTTGTCCAAAACTTGGTGCAAAATAGGCGAACAAAAAAGAGGCTTGAATGGTTGTTGCAGAGGTCTCTACACCTAAAACAGAGTGTGCTAATCTTATGTAGAATGAAGAATGGGTGTTTACTAATGTATGCAGTTATGAACCATCTTCTCATGAGCAATGCATGTCTATAGTAGACTCATATGTTTGAAACTTTGATAGTGGGACAACCAAACAAATGACCTTGGAGTACAGTTTCATTAGTCTAGTTGAGTCTGACCCTATAGGGGATAATGTCACATTCGCTAACAACTACCCTTATCTTGTAATGGGAGTTGGTAAGATCATTATGACTCCTACTGATGGTAGTTCTTTCACATTGTTGGATGCTTTGTATGTGCCAGGTATCAAGAAAAATGTATTGTTACTTTCTATATTAGCCAAGATTGGCTTGATTGTCAAATTCATTGATGAGAGATGTACAATTCATGATCTTTCAAATGGAAATGTGATTATTGCTTCTCGCGTTTTATGTCATGGGCTGTATAAGCTCATAGATTATGCAAAATCAGTGAATGATTCAACATGTGTAGTTCAAGATTCCGAGGCTATGTCAAATGCTAAGCTTTGGCATTCATGCTTTGGTAATCAGAATTATGCTAATTTTCTATGCTTGCATAAATCTAAAATGGTGTCCTCTCTACCTAAAATTGAGGTATCTTGTAAACTTGTTTGTGAAAACTTGTATTTTGGGCATAATGTAGTGTTCCTCCTTCCCAAAAGATGGTTCACTTTGAACTACTAAAAAATTGTAGCTTGTTCACAGTGATGTTTGTGGTCCTATGCAAACACCTTCTTTTGGGAACTACCTTTACTTTGTGACTTTATTGATAAATTCTCTAGCCACGTATGGGTGTATCCATTGATAGAAAACTCGGACGTGTTTATGTGCTTCAAATAGTTTTTGGTTTTGGCGAAAAATCTATGAGCATGTAAAATGGGCACCCTCCATTCTAATCAAGGAGGGGGAATATACGTCTTTTGATTTTAATGCAGTTTTTGGCTTAACATGGGATAAAACATAAGTGTATAGTGCTATGTACACCTCAAAAAAATGTAGTTTCTAAGAGAAAGAATAGGCACTCATGGAGAAGGCAAGGTGTATGGTCGAAATTCAAGCTTTACCACATAGCTTTTGGCTTGCGGCTCTTATGTGTGCAACAAATGTACTTGACAAGTGTCCCACTAAAGCACTAAAATCGATCACTCCATATGAGGCTTGGCATGATTGCAAGCCATCTCTTGCTCATTTGCATGTTTTTGGTTGTCTGAGATATGCATTAGTGTCTGAACAACAATGCAAGAAATTGGATGATGAAACAATGAAATGTATTTCTGTTGGGTACAATTCTAAAAACAAAGGCTATCATCTCTATAATCCATAGAATAAATGCATTTTGGTTAGATGTGATGTTGGTTTTGTGGAGATCCAATTCAGCCATTACTTTCATGTACCAAGGAGACATGAGTTAGTTCTAGAGATGTGCAAGACACTTTAATACCTCTTTTTACAGGTGGACAACCTAATGCTTGTCAGATCTGGAAATTTCTCAACCTTACAAGTTCCACATGATGATGGAGATCATTCCATTTCTGATGGAGGTTTACATGATGCACTTGTTGATGAGAGGGATTATAAAGAGGAGGCAAGAACTATTCCTAAATGGCTAGTGTAGACTTTGTGAGATAGAAAATTAGATGCACCTTTGTCATATCATACCCCTTCAAGCTCTCATAGTGCTTCTTTTGCATCCAATTGCTATGTTATGGTTGCTTGTAGTGTTTGTGAGGAGAATGAACCTATTTCTTTTGATGATGCAAAAAATTCAAAGAATTGGATGACAACTATGCAATCAGAATATGATGCTATTATAAAGAATGTTACTTGTTCTTTATGTGATTTTCCTCAAGGCAAAAAGTCTATTGGCACTAAATGGGTATACAAGTTAAAATGTAAGCCTGATGGAACAGTTGACAAGTATTCGATTAGGCTTGTTGCAAAACGTTATGCCCAAGAGAGATGCATTGATTTTAATGAGACCTTTGCACCCACTTGCTGAATGACCATCGTTTGTAGTATTTATGCACTTACAGCCCATCATGGTTGGAATGTACATCAGTTGGACATTAAAATTGCATTTCTGAATGGTGACTTACATGAAGAAGCATATGTTTTTTCTTCTCATCGTTTTGTGTATAGAAAGCATGAAATCAAAGTGTGCAGGTTCAAAAAGGCATTATATAGTTTGAAGCAAGCACCACATGCTTGGTATGAAAAGATACATGCCTACTTGATTGCACATGGTTTTGAGAATAGTCCAACTGAGAGCACCTTATATGTTAAGCATGCACATGATGTACTTTTGATCATCATTGTGTATGTTCATGACATGCTACTCATTAGTCCAAATGTGAAGCATATTCTGGATTTTAAGTCTGATTTGCATGCCTCTTTTGAGATGTCAAATTTAGGGTACTTGCATTATTATTTGGACATTGAGTTTATGCAAGCTGATGGGGGAATAGATCAATGTCGAACAAAATATATTAACAAATTATTGCAACATTTTGGCCTCGAAGACTGCAAACCTATTGCCACTCCAATGGAGACATGTTTACAATTGAGTCTTCATGATGATGGAGATGCATTTGATGTTGTTATCTATTAGCAAGCTATTGGATGCTTGATTTACTTATGCATAACTCGACATGATATTTAGTTTGTCGACTCTTAGATGAGCAGGTTTATGCATTGCCCATGTATCAAGGATAAGTAGGCGACTAAGTGCATCTTTTTCCATTTGAGTGGTATTCAACTTCTTGGATTGTTTTATCCCAAGGGGGGTCATTACGGCCATATTTACATGTTTTTTTTGACTCGGACTGGGATGATTTCTGTACTCTGGCCACTTCTAGTTGTTAGGATGAGTATATGGAAGCTTTCACAATGACTATTGAGCGTGTGTGGCTCAGACACCTTTTGGCTGATTTAGGTGTTGGTGAGTTTTCTACCACCACCACGTTCACTAACAATCACAACACATTGGCAATTGCAAGGAACCCTATGTCCCATGCTCGCACTAAGCACATGAGGTGCATTAGAGGTTCTCTATAAGAGAGTCTAGTTTGGCATATGTGCCTACACAAGATAACATTGCAGATCTTTTCACAAAGGTTTTGCCTTGAGAGAAGTTTGAAGCTTTCCACAAAGCTTTGTACTTCCTTTTGTGGATTGATCTCTTTCCACATATCTTTGCACTTCCTTATACATGAGTTCCAGCTCCTAAGGGGGATTTGTTGAGATATTTTGGTAGTGATGTGTGTGAACACACTTAGGACCATCGGGGAACTTTTTTTCCTCTTTAGGAGGTCCCCACCTCCCCCTTGTATATACACTTATAACCCTAAAGAGTCACTTATTTTTGTACATTCACTTGGTAATACATTGAGTATTGTGTGTTATACTCCAAGCTTCTTCTTCTTCCTTTTGTTGTTCGTATGCTTTTGCAAACCTCAAACTCCAACATATGCAATGTTGATGAATGAATGAAGTTTATCTTAAGGTCCATGTACAACACTTCATCTATCTATAGAGCAACGTTTGGTCAAATTCTTGATAAGAATTTCAAGTTAAGAAATTCTATCCTGGGTAGGTCTCTAGTGCTTCCATCAGAGGATCATTCAATGATCTTAGGCTTTTGATTTAACCCATGGTTGCCTAAGAAAATTCTTGCCTTTTGATGGTATGAACATTCATCATTCTATTCTAAGGTCTTCAAAAGAGAATCAACGTAGTTCCAAGTGACTTGAATTTCCTATATTCAAGATCTATTAATTCTTTCCTAGCCATTTTTTTTGTAGTGACAAGCATTGTCCTTTTCCTTACATTTCTTTTTGTCTGAAGATTTGAGAAAATACCCTAGAGATATTAAGGAATCCCTCTATTACTTAATTATAAGCATCCACTAATGATTGTTTTGATTTCATTTCTAGGAAATCCCTTCACATAGACAGACATAGGTGTTACCTTCCACATACTTAATTACTGCTATCACAATTGTGAACTACATAAATGGAAATTAAACTTCTATCTTTCTCTTTTCCTTTTAGAGACGTTAGAGATTTTGCAAGCTTTATCTAGCTTTGTGTTTTGAACCACCTTTCAAAGTGTTTCTAATGGATCCAAATTTTATATTAACTTCTATATGCCATTGAATTGATTTCTAGTCAAATTTGTGTTGCTTAACATCTATAATCTAGAAGACGTTCTTTACACTCTCTAACTCATCATATTCATTCATGATTATATGTTTATGGAATTATATTTTGCATCAATATCCCCTAATTGAAGAGTTTTTCACCATTTCCTTTCCCTTTTGAAAGAGTTTACATCCCAAAACTCTTCACGATTCAAAGTTGTGGGGCCAAAAACAAGTGCTATCACTCGTGCATTTTGTCCCTAATCTCTAATCATAAAAAGATCTTATATTATTCCTAGCTTGAGTTTTATCCTTTTCAAGTAGATGTGCGAGAAAATGTTTTTGAGATATGACCATGTGATCATTTCTATCTTTAATGAGACATGTTCTTTAGGACATATTAATCCAGTTGTCCAAATGTATCAATGTGACGTTTTCTTGTATTTGTAAAAGCTCATGGATCAATTGAGGTCCAACTCTATGAGCTTTTCACATTTCCAAAATATAAGTTATGAGCCTTTTACATTGCCAAAATATAAGTTCATCATTGGACATGTTAGGAGAAAAGCGTTAGATCAAGGCTTGAATTAGATAAGTGTGTGAACTATGAGGAAACCTTGGTTTTAATCCTAGTATGAACTAAGAAAAATTTTCTATTTCATTTAGAATTTCTAACATAAGAACTCCAAATTCCTTGCATTGTGGAGTCTTGTGACTCCTAGATATAGATTTTCTAGGCTTTCATCTCGAATCTCCTGAATGAATGAAGCCATGAACCAATTGTAAATCTACTCTAAGAGGAAGGTCTTTTCAAAGTTACACGATTCTTTGAGTACTATGAACCGTTTCTATAGGTGGAAAGTAAATTTTAATACACATTCATTAGACTTCAATGCTCAATTTTGTCTTTAAGTTCAAATTCTTATCTCTTATTTCCATCATTCTCCTGTATGGATTCAAATGCAAAACCCATATCAATGGAGTCATCAAAATTCAAAATTAATTTGGGATGCCATCCTACGTAGGATAAATGAGAAATCACATAAGGAAGAATGAAATTCCTTTCAAACTATTGGTGATTCCCCAAAGAAGCTATCTTTGGGACCTTTTCAAATGATCTTTTCTAAGTATATCCAAGAGTAAGTATTGAATATTCTATGTTCCCTTGTAGTAACATGACTTTGGGAGCATGTCTTATTGAGAAGCATTGAACTCAAAAGTTTTCAAAGAGCTCTTCTTAGTCATTAAGGTACCTAGCATGGTTGTTTGATTTCCTAATTCTATTTTTCCACACATTGACTTCCTTCCACAAGTGTTTAAGTTACTTCCACAAGTGTTAAAGTTGAATTATTCATGCCAAAAATATACTCATGTTTAAGAGCTAGTGAAAAATCAAATATACCTAAAATATAAGTCTCATTTTGAGTGATTCGTTTGGTGCATTTGAGAGAAAACTAATGCTTTGATCTGATAAGTTTGGAGCTTAATTTTCAACAATTAAGAAATAGGATAAACATGAAAGAAATAGTAGGTTACAAAATCGATCCCTCAACATAGCTTAGGAGAGGACACTCGAAGCTTGAATGGGACTACGATTCACATTTCACAACTTTACAGGGTAGAAAGATAACATAGATTCTAAGTAATAATGCAACTTAGCTTGTCTATGAATGAATAATTGATGTTTGCTCGATAGTACATTAGCTTCAGGTTAGATAAGTGAAGAACTCTTGCTGTGGTGACCTAAACCACTACATTATCGCTCACCGGAATGAGTCTCGTTTCTTAATTTGGCATTCTTTATCTAACACCTTGAAACTTGTCATGAGTCATGTCTACTACGCACTTGTTCCTCGGCTTCATGAAAAACAAGATGTATCTTGCACACTGTTGAAAATCAAGGTATGGAAAAAAATAGACGTACTGAGGATCAATGGCGAACTTACCAACGAGTTTTCGTGTCCGTCTTCAAGAGATGGAGGAAACCAGAAACGACTTGCTAGAGCGGCTGCAGGTGCGCTAATCACACTTCAGTTTCTTACTTTACGAAACGTTTTTGTTCCAGGATTTTTACTGTAAACGTTAGATTTTGCTTCCTTCCTTACAGTATCACTGATCGGATATAAAAGGCATTCATGCCAAGAAACCTAAATATTCCAATAAGAAAGTGCGGACTTCTGAGGCTTTCTATTGTGGGATTATTGATCTTTGTGTACGACATTAGTTTACGTCATCGCCGTTTCATTTAACAGTAGATCGAGCAGCAATGGTAGAATGCGTGTCTTCCCTCATAGCATACATGTCTTTGTCCATGCGTTCCAGCCCTTTCCTGTCTGCACCTACGCTAGACTTGAGCTAAAAGGTGGATTTCTACAGACGTGAATTCTTTGGTGACTAAACGTGAGAGAATGGGAACCGAGAAGCAGGAATCATAATTTTAGTGTGGATGAAAATTTGGTCTCTGGTGACTAAACGTGAGCGAATGAGAACCGAGAACCAGGAATCATAATTTTAATGTGGATGAAAACTGTTCTATTGATGACACTTTAGGAGTCTTTCCAGGCTCAAAAGGAGATTTTTGAGAAAAAGGCATTGCAGCTTGCGAAACAAGAAAAAATTATAGTAAGGACCAGGAAATGTTTGCTCATTTCACAGCGGAAAGATGCTGAGCTCTCTTTGAAGGTATTCGAAAAAGAGGAAGAGATGCGAGCCACTGATGAGCTGCTGAAAAGCGTTGTCGAGAAGAAATGGTTCTCTTCTTGGCGTTCATTTGATAAGGCTCAATAATTTCTTTGTTTCCTCGCATTTTAATCTGACATTCGTGATTTGATCGCTAGCTCTTTGCAGAAAGAATTGGATAACCTCGAACGTTCGAGGCAACAGAAGGTGCAATATTATGAAGAGCAAAGAAGCGTGATGGTGTCGCATCAGAACCGAATGTGGAACGACCTTTCCAGTCTAGAGTCTGAAGTGCAGATGCTGAGCAGTAGATTTCAGGAGGTGAACTTATTTAGCTCATTTATTACACTTCTTGGATGGGGTTAAGGTTATATACTTAATGATTGATTCGGAACTGCAGCTAGAAACTTCTCTTTCTCAACTTCAAGAAGTTAACTCAAAGGCAACCAGTTTGGATGAGGACATTCGCCGAGAGGAGCTTAAACAGAGTGATCTCCTTGCTCAGCTTGAGTCTCTTGAAGCACAAGAAACAAAAAATGCTTTTGTGAGGATGGAGCTTGAAAAAAAAGTCGAAGATGCACGGAGAGAGGCAGACAGTCAAAAGCAAACTTTGGAGAAACAAAAATTGAAAATCATGGAGTTACAGTCAGAAAACCAATGTCTCGAAAATAAATTGCTTGAGACTATGCAGTTGCGAAATGCGCAGAAAAGGTTCGGAATTAAAAATGTAGCAAGAAAGGGCCTATGAGTAGCAACAGGTATCTTAATACCTTACAAGCCAATGACGACCTCTGTATAAACCATTAGTGCAATTACATCATAGAGTTGTATCTGGGCGAAGACGGTAACTATGAAAAAGAAATTCTGCTGTTTACGCCTTATTTCAACATTATAAATGTACTAAAACTATAGCTTCCAATTGGTATATAGTTCACAGCATTGAAGCTTTTGAATGTGTTGTTTCTATTATTTTGTTTATTCGAGTTCTCAGATAGGCGCACGAAAGCCTCGCGTATATGGAAAAGCTTGCCTGAACGATAGAACAGATAAAACTTGTCTGCAGTTAGCTGTGCATTTGTTCTGAGAGACAACATAAGAAATCCCCTCCCCCCTTTCAGGCATCATCATGTGCTCCTTCTGATCAACAACAAACTTAAACCCAAGTGAGCTCTACATGAGGGTGATGAGAGGGTGATTAACCTTCTTTGTAATGCCATATAAACTCTATAAGATCTACCCCTGCTATGTGGGACTTGGAGGTCCGTGGGCACTAGTCTCCTTCACTTGTATTTTTTTTTTCCTTTTATTTAATACAAGTCCGAGAGAGTAGGCTAAGGCCGAACTTCCTTTATATTAAAAAAAAAACAAGATGGTTTAGGAGATAACTTCATCAATTAAAGTTGAGGAAGTAGGCATAATATTTAATCGAAATAAGCCTTTTTCTCTGCATAATCTTTGATCGGATTAAGGAGTCGGTCGATTTCAGAACTTTTTTCCTCTGAAGTTTAAGCTCTACTAAAAAGAGCAACAATACAAGAATTGAGAAACAGACATTTTTTTCCTCCTACATGATTGATTGCCTACATTTTTAACGCCTTTGTCGTTTAACGCAACAAACTTTAACGTGTAATGAAAGAACCAATACAAGAGTAAGAGGTCCAATTAAGGTTCGCAAATTCTCTTTGATGATCTTATCATCTCTTAGTTGGGGGACCTAGATCATTTTTTTGGCTGTTATATTGGTATAAACTTCAGAAACCAAAGAACAAGTTGATTTAACAATTTTCAATCCGCCTACTAAAGATGGGAAGTGAACGTCCAAGGCAGTTTCCGTTTATGTAGGTTGTTGAACTACTTTGAACCCATAAAGCATGTTTTGCTTGATATCCATTGATACAAAAGTCCTTTGAAACCCATAAAGCATGTTTTACTTGATATCAATTGATGTCATTTCCTTCCGGAAAGGATGAAAGTAATCGTCTAAGCAATCTCGGTCTGTCCACATGGATTTCCCAACTACTTTAAGAACATATTTTTCTATACGTCGTCTCCTCCAACCATATCCTATAGTTTCATTTGACGATATCACTACCATCTATGATGGGTTCCAAAACGATGGTGAGTTATTATTGATGACAACATTTTCCAATCACATCCAACGTAATATCATACGTCCGTGAGACAAAAATACATTGGGGCATGCTTGAGACCATATAGTTCCTTCCTTAACTTGCAAACCTAATGGTTGGTCCATGTATACTACCTCCTCTAGCTCTCCATTTCGAAAAGCATTCTTCCCATCAAGTTGATACATATTCCAATGCTTAATGGTTGAAATTTCAATTATTGTTTTGATTGTAATCATCTTGGATGTATGGCTAAGGTCTCTTAATAATCCACTCCATATGTTTGAGCAAAGCCTTTAGCTACAAGCCTAGCTTTATATCTAGCAATGCTACCATATCAATGCTTCTTCACCTTATATACCCACTTGTTTCCAATGAGCTACATGTCTATCTTCCTTGAAACTAATGTCCAAGTGTGATTATCCTCCAAAGGCTTGATCTGCTCCTTCATAGCCTCTTTCCATTCCATACATGTATTTTATTCTTTCATTCGATCCTTGGGGCTTAGTAGATTGATCAAGCCAATATCAGATTTTTAACGAGCCACCCTTTCTATTTCTATCAATCAAAATCAATTCAATTTGATAAATTTTTTCGCATTATTTTTCCCACACAAAGAAGTATCCACGAATTGTGATCCCTAGAATTCGGCTATAGTTAGTTCATGATTGTACTAGCCACTTTGTTCTCCAAAGGAGCACTACTACAAAATTCTTGTTAAATGTTGAAATGGTTTTTTCTATATGGGACATCCAATATTTTACCATCATTTTCGTTCCTAACATATCGAACATCTTGAGAATCTAGGATTGTCCTTTCCCAAAATCTTTATTCCAAGAGAATCCCAATTTCCTAAATATAATGCCCGTCTTTTGATAGATTAGAGAATATATATGATGACATGTGAGCGTACATAAAAATTGACTATTTATCAAATTTTATGGGTATCATTTCTATTTATTTTTTCACCAACGTGGTTGATATTATCGGAGATCAAGGTCTGCTCGAGCACTCAAACAACAAAAGGAAGGGGCACATATGCCAAATTGATCTCTCCAGCAGAGAACCTCTCCCTGACATAATGATAATGCAACTCAATGTGATTAGTGTGAGCATGGAACAAAAGGTTCCTTGTAGCTACCAATGCTCTTTGATTGTTAGTGAAGATGGTGGTGGCAGAAGGTTGACCAACACCCAAATCAACCATAAGGCATCTGAGCCATACACACTCAATAGTCGCTATGAAAGCTGTCCTATACTCAGCCTCATAGCTAGAAGTGGCCATAGTAGGCTATTTCTTGCTCAATAAAGATATGCATGAGCCACCAACCATGAAGCAAAAACCACTGGTGGACACATGAGTGTCATAGCAACCAACCTAGTCAAAGTTAGAAAAAGCATATAAATTGGGTAGTAGTGATCCCCCTTTGGGATAAAAAAAATCCAAGAAGCTAGGCACCACTCAAGTAGATAAAGATGCGCTTAACCGTTTGACCATGCTTGACACTTGGGCAATGCATAAACCTACTCATCTATGAGACAAAAAGCTGAATATTAGGCCAAGTTATGCATAAGTAAATCAAGCATCCAACAAATTGTTGATAGAGAACAACATCAAAAGCATCTCTAGCATCATGGATATTTAATCGTAAACTTGTTTCCATGGGGGTGGCAATAGGTTTGGAGTTTTCAAGGCCAAAACACTACAATAATGTGTCAATATATTTTATTCGACACAAAGCTATTCTACCATCAACTTGCATAAAGTAAATGCCCAAATAATGATGCAAATGCCCCAAATCTGACATCTCAAATGAGGCATACTAATCAACCTTAAAATTAGCAATATGCTTCTCATTAGGACCAACAAGCAACATATCATCAACATAGACAACAATAACTAGAAGCACATAATTTGCATGCTTAACATATAAGGTGCTCTTAGTTGGACAATTCTCAAAACCATGTGCAATCAAGTAGGCATGTATCTTTTCATACCAAGCACATGGTGCTTGCTTCAAACCATATAATGCCCTTTTCAATCTGCACACTTTGTTTTCATGCCCGTTCTACAAAAAACCACAAGGCTAAAAAACATACACTTCTTCATGTAAGTCATCTTTTAGAAATGTACTTTTAATGTCCAACCGATGTACATTCCAAACATGATGAGCTGCAAGTGCATAAATTCTATGAATAGTAGTCATTTGGCATGTGGGAGCAAAGGTCTCATCAAAATCAATGTCTCTTTCTTGAGCATAACCTTTTGCAACAAGCCTAGCCTTATACCTATCAACTATTCCATCAGGCTTATGCTTTAGTATACCCACTTAGTGCCAATGGCCTTCTTTCCAAGACAAAAATAACATAAAGATTAGGTACCATTCTTCATAATAGCATCATATTTGGATTGCATAGTAACCATCCAATGTTTTGAATTTTGTGCTTCATCAAACGAAATAGGATCATTCTCATCACAAAGACTAGAGGCATCCATAGCATAGCAATCTGATGCAAAAGAAGCATTATGATAGCTTGAACGAGTACAATATGATAGTGGTGCATCTAATTTTCTATCTCACAAATTTTGCACCAATCATTTTGGCATAGTTTTTGCCTCCTCTATATCAGCCTTCTCATCAATAAGGGCAGCATGTAAATCTACATAAAAAATGGAATGATTTGCATCATCACATGAAACCTGTAAAGGCTGAAAATTTGCCTCATTTGGACTAGCACTTGACTATCCACCTGTAAAAAGAGGCAGCAAAGTGCCATACACATCTCTATAGCTATCAAAAATCTCCTTGGTACATGAAAGTAATGGTTGAATTGCATCTTCCAGAAAACAACATGACTAACCAAAATGAGTTTAGTTTGTGGATGATATGGCCGATAGCCTTTGCTTTCAAAATTTTACCCAAAAAAAATACATTTCACGTCTTTATCATCCATTTTTCTGTGTTATTGTTCAGGCACTAATGCATATGCCAAACAACCAAAAACACACAAATGAGCAATAGATGGCTTGCGACATGTGAAGCCTCATATGGAGTGATAGACTATAGTTCTTTGATGCCTGTTAAGTACATATGCTACACACATAACAACCTCAAGCTAGGAATTATGTGGTAAAGCTCAACTCCATTTTCTTGAGATGTATATGGCACTATGTTGAAAATGTAAACTATGCAAGTTTTACGTGGATAAAGAGGTCAAAAGACCTTAATATGGACAAACGTCATGACTTAGATCATTTAAGGTAGTTGCAAGGTCAGGTAAGGAAGTCCTAAGGTATTGGAGAAGTTGGGAGAGGCATCCAAAAGCTATAATAGGAGGTGAAGAGTCATCAAATGCATGGAAGTCTTGTAGGTTATTGAAGATCAAGAGACATATTCTCAAGGAGTCTCAAGGAGAGAGTCATCCAAGGCTCAAGGAGCTAAAATGCAACACTCTAAGCTAGGAAAAACATAGAGGAAGGCATTATATGCACAAAGAAGGAGCAAGCAGGAGCTATCAAGCCCACACCCCCTCTAGTCTCTTGTTGGTATAGACATAGATTGTAGTTTGCTTATAACAGTAGTAACTCCCTTTGTACATGTCCAATTCAGAAGATTTAAAGTGCATTTTTTAGCTTATACATGTATCTTACTCTTCGTTAGAGAGTTTCTTGAACTCGATTTTATGTGAAAATAAATTGGTGTATCTCTCTAACCCTAATTTTTGCATATCCTACATCTTTGCATAGTTTGTTTTGTACAAAGTTATTGTCTGACCTAAACAAATCCATTTAAGGTGTTCTATAGATTTTTGGAAAATGTATGAACCAAAGCAAGCATGGCTAAAATCTTAGATGATTTAATCAGTGTAAGACAAGTGAATTAGAGGCTTACCGGAGGGTTTCAAAAAAGGTGTATGAAGAGACCTAGGTATTGGATTCTTTTCACTTCTAGTTTGCAAATCTAAGGGATTAAATTCTATCAATTGGTATCATAGCTTGAAACATATGTTGAAGACTCTAGGAGAAGGACACAAAAGCTTGGATATCAAGGCTAAGAGGTACATTTTAGTGTAAGCCTAATTTCCCATTCATTATGGTAGATCTAGGTAAAAAAATGGAGTTGCTTGAGAAAGACAACTATGAGCCATGGAGGTTCAGAGTCATGAACTACCTCATGACCAAAGGTTTATGGCCTTTTTTGTGTGGAAATGAAGTTAAGCCTGATGTGGATCTCAAAGATCCAAAGATCACCAATCAAGAATTGAAGATGTTGAAGGATTGGGAGGAAAGGAATAGGAGAGCTATCTTCTACATATCACAAGTAATCTCTAACACTATGATTGGTTGTATATCAAAGTTTGATCATGCTAGAGATGTTTGGAGGCCTTAGAGAAGATATATGCCACTTCCACAAGAAGTAGAAAGATGCAGCTTAAGAATGAACTCCACTCTATGAAGAAGGGTAGTGGTCAATCTATTGTTGACTACACCTTGAGGGTGAAGGAGTTGAGGCAGCAATTTGCATCCATTGGGTGCAAAGTAGATGAAGAAGACCTTGTGTAGGTTACTATCAATGGGTTGAGAGGGGAAGACAAGTGGAACTCCCTTATTACTACCACCTTGTATAGAGATCCTCTACCAATTCTTGAGGAGTTGATCCCACACCTAGTGGTAGAAGAGGTTACCATAGGAGACACACCTAAGAAGGATAGTCACTCATAGGCCCTATATGCTAGCAAAGGAAAAGGAAAGAGTGGCAAGAAGGGGAAAAGAGGAAAAAGTTAGTGGAAATAGTCCAAGGAAGAAGTTTGAGATTCAAAAAGAGATAGCAAGGCATCATCTTCAAGGAAGGGCAAGAATGGCAAAGGGAAGAACAACCCTCACCAAGTTAAAAACTGTTTCTCAATTCACATTGCATCCCTTCCAAAACGATCTCTCAAAGTCGAGATATCACACGGGTCTTTTGATCCTCTTTTTATAGTTGAGTTTGGAGCCAATCTTTTGAATTCAAATTCAAAAGTCCACCTAAAAGTAAGTCCTAAACTATAGGATATATTCTCTAATCAATCACATACCAAATGAATTGAGATTTGATGCTTCCTAACTCCATGTGCAAGTAATGCACTTTTACAAAGGTAAATATACTTGATTTTACAAGAGATTGATCATATAAGGCTCCATGAGAAATGTGCTAAACATTCAAGTCTGTGGGCTTGGATTATCTTGCACCAACAGCTCCCCCTCAAGCCTAACATGTTTGGTTTTCATTCCTCCTTGATCTGCTACAAACCAATCATCAATTTGAACCTGTTCATCTTAGTTCGATCTAAATACTTTGTGAGTATATCTGCACATTGTAAATGAGTTGATACATAGGACAATTGAATGTCCTTGCTAAGAAATTTCTCCCTTACATAATGATAGTGCACTTCAATGTGCTTAGTCCTTGCATGATATACAACATTAGTAGCCAAGTTAAGTGAGTTAGTGTTGTCTCCAAGAATTGTTGGAGTGTAAGAGTGTAATCCCAAATCTGCATAGAGTTGCTTGAGCCACATAACCTCTTGAGTTGCATTTGCTAAGCATCTGTATTCTGCCTCTATAGATGACAAAGCTACAGTTGGCTGCTTCTTAGATGACCATGATATAACCTTTGAACCTGCAAAAGACAAGTATCCTGAGGTGCTCCTCCTATCATCCTTGGAGCCAACCCGATCTGCATTAGAATACATCTTTATATTTAAGCAAGAAGTGAAGGGGTAAAACAACCCTTCATTTATGGTACCCTTTAGATACTTTAAGACCCTCTTGGCATCTTCCATGTGAGGCTTTCTTGGTGCATGCATAAACTGACTTAATGTACTTACTCAAGAAACAATGTCTACTCTTGTTAGGGTTGCATAGTTGAGACTCCCAACAAGTTTTTGGTAACCTATAACATCCTCAAGTAGGTCTCCCTCATGAGAACTAAGCTTATGGTTGAGTTCCATGGGTGTACCTGCAATTTTGGTATTCTCCATTTTGAATTTTACCAACATATCATGCATATACTTTGTCTAAGTAATAAACACACCAGAATCTATATACACAAGTTCTAGACCAAGAAAATATATTAAGAAACCAAGATCACTAATTTTAAATTCTTCCATTAGTTGAGATTTAACCTACTTGATGCCATTAGCATCATTCCCTATAATGATAATGTCATCCACATAGACACATAACTAGATAACTTCTGAGTTGCTCTTCTTTATGAATAAAGAAGAATCTGCATTGCTAGCCACAAATCCTTGATCATGCAAATAAGTAACAAGCCTATGGTCCCAAGATCTAGGAGCTTGCTTTAGGCCATACAGTGCCTTCATTAGCTTGCATACAAAACCTGGTTATTCTTATCTTCAAACCCTGGTGGTTGTGCCATATACACTTCTTCTGAGATCCATCCATTTAGGAATGCATTCTTGAAATCTAACTGATATAAGTTCCAATTCGTGGAAGCAACAACACTTACAAAATCCCTAAATGTTGGCATCTTAGCCACATGTGAAAAAGTTTCTTCATAGTCCACTCCATGGGTTTGAGCAAACTCTTTTGCCACTAACTTTGCCTTGTACTTGTTTATAGAACCATCTAATTTTTTCTTGATTATATATATCCACCTAGATCCTATTACCATCATGCTTGGCTTCATGGGAAACAAATCCCAAGTATTTGTTCTCCTGAAGTGCTTCAACTTCTTCCTACATGGTTTCTCTCGATTCTTTCTTCTTATTGGCCTCTTCAAATGAAGAAGGTTCTTCTGTCATAGAGTCTTTAGTGATATACATAGAATGTTTGGCGACTAATGATGTGTTATAGCCATACCATATGGGCTTTTTACTTTCCCTTTGAGATCTCCTAAGTGCTTGATTAAAGGACTCTAGAATGTCTTCCATTTGCTAGAACTTGGTCTTGCCCCTTGAATTCCAAGCCTTGAAGTCAACCCGCTCTTCATCCTCTGAATTGACATCTTCTGGTGATTGTTGATTTTCTTGAGTGAGAGTTGGAAAGTCATTTTCCAAATCATAAGGTAACTTGATCTTCCTACAATCATCTTCAAACCATGAATTATTTTTATCAAACACTACATCCCTACTAACTATAAATCCTTTGTTAGTGGGATTATATAGCCTATAAACCTTCTGGTTTTTCTCATAGCCAATGAATATACACTTTTCAACTTTAGGATCAAGCTTCCAGCTAATCAATGAGGGAATGTGTGCATAATCTATGCACCCAAAGATATTGCAATGATCCAATGCGGGTCTCCTGCTATTCCATCCTTCATAGGGTGTCATTCCATCCAAGGATTTGGATGGGAGCCTATTAACCAAATATGTAGCTGTGGAAATAGCCTCTGCCCATTCGTAATTGGGTAGTTTCTTCTCATTTAACATTGATCTTCCAGCTTCTACTATCAACGTGTTCCTTCTCTCTTCCACTCCATTTACTTCACAAGTATATCTTGTTGTGAGTTCTCTCGTTATACCATAGAATGAATCAAATTCATATGAAAAGTACTCACCACCTCCATCAGATCTGATCCTCTTCAAGCTTCTATCTGTTTGTTTCTCAACCAGTGCCAAGTACTTTTTGAAACATGTAAATACTTCATCCTTATGCTTCATGAAATAAAGGATTTTCCATCCACTGTAATCATCTATAAATGAAACATAGTACCTTGAACCTGAGATTGATGGCTCTTTGCTAGGACCCCATACATCAGTGTGTACAAGCTCAGAGTAGTCTTCATACATGTACCCCTTTTTGTTGAATGGATGCTTGTGAGCCTTCCCAAATTGGCATGCTCCATATTTCTATATCATGTGTTGCTTGGACACATTAGGGATGCCAAGCACACTTTGATCCTTGGATATTTGCTTTAGTGTTCTTTCTCTTATATGGCCTAGCCTTTTATGCCATATCTCTAGTTCAGATAGAGTTTGATCTTCGTAGTTGAAGAGTGCTATGTTTCTGGTGTCTTCAATCTCAAATGTAAAGATTCTACTATATTTGTCACCTTTTACCATCCTCTTGAAGCTTGTTGAGGGTCTTTCACATATGCTCCATGCCTTGTGAATCTGACTTGTAAGCCTTCCTCAACAATATGTCCAACACTAATTAGGTTTTTGGTTATAGTTGGCACATACAAAACCTTACTTAAGAGGTTCATGTTACCATTAGAAGCTTTGACTTTTCCAATTTTCTTGATAGAGTGTCTAGTGTCATGACCTCTCTGCACTTCATGTTTCCCTTTGGGTTCTTCAAGATTAGATAACAATGCTACATTTCCAGCCACATGATTAGAACAATATGAATCAATATAGAAAAGATGCTCATCATCTATACCTTGCTTGGATGTCATGTTCACAATGAGTAGAGAGTCTTCTTGGTCTTTGGTATAGTTGTTGTAATCGCTTCTTGATTGTAATTTCTTTCTCCATTGTTGAATCTACATCTGGATTATCCATAGCTCCGTCTATGGAAGCCTCTTCCCTTTTGATTCCTTGTGTTCTTGAAGCATTCTTTTGTGGTGTGGTTGGTAAGGCCACAGATGTTGCAAGGTGGATTGTTGTAGGATCTCCCCCTGCCTTGCTTTCCTCCTCTGCCCCTTCCTCTAGTACCTCTTCCTCTACCTGTGTAGTTAACTTGAGAGGTACTAGCCTCTTCTTATGATCAGAGGTCCATAAACTCTCTTTTCGAGCTTTCTTGCATGTTGTTTTAGGGTATACACCAACACTAAGTCTCCGGCCTTCAAGCCTTTATCCTTAACATGGGCATCAAAGTATGCCTTCTATTGTTTCTTAGCTGCATATATCCCCGCAACGGCCCTTAGTCTCTTTGCCGCATTTTGTAAAAGCATCATATAAGACAGTGGTTTGCCACACTCTTGTACATGCTTCATTTATGACATATATAACTCTTTTTGTACATGGTTCATGGTTCATGGTTCATGGGTCATTCTAATTATCTCTTTTGTGTCCAATAATATTCTGTTTTATGAAATCATATTTCGGTTGACATTAGAGTACACATCACATGTACTCAGTTTTTTTGGGCAGAGTGTATTGTCTTTGCTAAGCAACATCATGATAATGTTGCTGTAGCAAAAGACAACACACACTGCCCAAAAAAGTTTTGTAGATATGATCGTCGGTATAAGCGATGGTACACCCAGCAGAGGTGCCGGTAATACCGATGTTTATATCAATGCCTATACCGACGCTCATACCGATGCTTTAGTACTGATGTGCATACCGATACCTACACTAACAACGGGGAAAAAATACGCGCGTTCATTTCCCTCAGTAAAAACCTCGGTATACAGCCAATCTATTGTAGTGAAGGGAGCTAGAAAGTCATCGGTATACGCAACAGTACACCCAGCAGAAGTGTTGGTAATACCGACATTTATACAATGCCTATACCGACGCTTTAATACTGATGTGCATATCGACACCTACACCGACAGCGGAGAAAAAATACACGCGTTCATTTCCCTTAGTAAAAACCTCGGTATACAGCCAATCTGTTGTAGTGAAGGGAGTTAGAAAGTCATCAAGAGCAATTAAAAACTTGTTAGGGAGGCCATCAAGGCTAGGAGTTTTGCAAGGTTTCAATTCACGTATGGTTTCTTTAATCTCACTGGCAGTGAGGGGCAGGTCCAACATGGTAGCCAAGCTGATAGGAATAGTTTTTTTCCTTTTAAGAGCAAGAAGAGGTCTGGCTCCGCGAATATCCTCCCCCTACTTGGAAGAAGTAGAGAAAACATCTATAAAGAAGCGGGTATCCTCATGCAAATTCTCCTCAACATTGAGAGTGAAACCACCGGACTTTTTCATTAACATCGAGATGAATTCCTTACTTTTCTTCTTTTTGAGCAGAGAAAACATGCCTTTTTTAGGTCTATCCAAATTCCCCGCCCAAAATTTTCTAGAGGCACAGAGAATACAACTAGCCTCAAGGTACTCCTCATACTTCAATCTATCTTGAAGCAACAAACTACTATCCATCTTGTTGGGATCTTGAGAGGTAAGGAGGTTATCAATTTCCATAGAGATGAATTGTCTTCTTCTAGCTCTAATGACATTTTTGAGGTCTTTGTAGGACCTAAAAAGAGACTGAACATCTTTGATAGCTTTGGACCAAGTGATAGATGGGCTAGAAGTCATGCTAAAGTGATTATTAAAAATGGATTTAGTTCTTTCAATAACACAAGGAAGCCAGAGTAAGGATGGGCCAAAGTAAGGCCATCCCACTCGAGAAGTAGTGCTAGCATGGTGAAAAGATAACATAAGGGGCTTGTGGTTAGATATGCAAATGGTAGAGTCAATAGAAACTTTGACATCCCCAAATTGCTGGAGATAAGGAATATTTAGGTAGCATCTATCTAATCCAGCAGCAAGGAGAGAGCTTCCTTTTTGTTTGTTAGACCAAGTAAAACCCAAGTGCAAGGTGATATCAGTCAAGTCATGCATAGTCACTAGTCTAATCCAAGCATTTAGCTCTTGCCCATGAATTGCAGTTCCTTCTTTGTTCAATTTGTCATTTATAGAAGTCACCATATTAAAGTTCCCTATAGTCCTTATAGGACCATTTAACATTCTTAAATCGTCCCAATAGTGGGCTCTGAGCGAAGGACAATTGGCACCATACAAGCTAACTATAGTGGCGCAGTCATAGGGTTTGATAAGGGAGACCCCTAGCCACTGGTGGGAAGAGCTATAGATAATATCTTGGATAAAGTGGGAGTTATGGTGCTTAATACCTATCAAAGCCCCACCCCTACCCTGAGGGTGTTTAGTGTGATACCAAACTTACTTCAAGGAAACCAAGTCTAAATGTAAGGACAGCCTGGGCCAAGACAACTTGACTTCCTGTAAGCAAATAATATCCGGATTACAAGAGACATCATACATCCACTTAGACAAGCACTTACCCCTTATCGGGTCAGATAGAACTTTAATATAAAAAGAGAGGATGTTTAGACCATTCATGAGGAATAATAGAGATGAGTCAAAACCAAAACATACATAAACATCACTTCCTAATGTTCTTAGTCATCTTATTCAAAGGAACAGAATTCTTAAGAATATCCTTCCTTTTTGATTTAGCTACCCCATCTTTTCTTCAATGCTCAAGAAACATTTTGACCTAAAGGAGCAACGTTCTCCTTTTAAAGTGGGCACAAGTCTTCTACCTCAACTCCGTTGTGTTTAAGAGAACGGATTTCTTCCGATTCTTGGTTGTTGAGTTCTACAACAAACTTAAGGTCACCACCATAGAACTTAACATTAGTGTTATGAGGCACATATTTGTTCTCATGACTAGTATTATATTGGGGGTTGATCGTTTTTTTTCGATTGATAACTGTGGTCCAACCTTCCAGATCCATACTCGAATTGTTATGCAACTACTTTTCCCCTACTAGCTGAGGACTCACCAAGCATGCGAGGTAAGGAGGAGACATGAGTTCCAAATTTTACCTTGTTCTCAAGGACTAATAAGGGGTTGAACACATCTTCAAGCAAAGCATAAAATTGGTTCACCTAACTTTTACCTTTCCCTTTTTGTTGTTTCACCTATTGTTGCTTTTTTTGTTGAGCACCTAATAGAGGTTTAGGGGGGACTTGATCTACGGGATTGATGGGAGCTGAGACAGGGTTGGTAACTTTTAATAGAGGGCAGTCTTTTATCCACTAGTACTTGAAACACTTAAAGCACACATTAGGCAAGTTTTTGTATATCACCTTTTGCTCATGTAAACATAGAACATCTGAGTCATTTATTTTTAGGGATGTCTTAACAAGCTTACTTATATCTATTTCTACTAGTACCTGCAAATCCCACTTAGGTTTGATATTACCATGAGGTTTGTGACCCAAAACCTTACCGATAAGAGAGCACAAACCGTGGATCCAAGGGAAGGACTCCACTAGCGAATCCGGGAATTTCCACATGGAGACCTTCGTGGGTTTGGGTCCTCGGGGCTGAAACCAACGTACCACCAAAAAAATGACACAGTTATAGACATTATCAACCAGTTACCCTCAATTATTACTTTAAGAGTACTATTTGAATCATCAAAGAACAATAAGAGATATCCATCCGGGAGATATTGAATTTGTTCGACATATAACCCACGACTCTCCCAATTAACACGAATCCACGGCTCTAGGATGTCATGAGGTGTACGAGGCCCATGACAAAGGGCTATTAAAGCTCTCTCCATTAATTGATTTTTCCATCTATTCAGTGAGGACTAATTAGTTACCAATGTGTTCTCATCAGAGTTACTATTAAGTTGCAATTTACTACTAACGAAACAATCGAAGGTAAGCGAAGAGAGCTTCTTTACGTTTATGGGAAGTCATAACATGTAAAAAGTCTAGGTGCTGAAGAAAATTGACAAATTCTTTACCATAAGTGACTTTCTCAACAAAAGAATGTCGTGCAAAACCTTCAGCATTGAGTGCGTTAGAGAGGACCTGGGTGTTGATATCAAGGGGAGCAACAGTAGCCTTCAGAGTACCTTCGTCGCATCCCAGGGAAGTACATTGAACCTGAGAACACTCCCAGGGTGAAGGATGATGTTGTGAGCCTTCTGCAGGAAGCGAGTTGCAGAGGGGATGACCCCTCTTTAATTGTCCATTGCCCCTTCCTCCAAAGGGAGGGCAAAGCACTGGGAGGAACTCAACACAAAGCTAGCCACTTAGCACAGAGCAGACACAGTCAGTGAGTCAAGGCCTCGAAGTCCCCTGCGTGCATGAAGCTGACGACCCTCAAACAAGGAGCTAGGGTTCGCTGACCAACCCGCAAACAAGGACCTATTCAAGCCATCTATAACCTTAATCTTGAAGATTTCCAAAAAAAGAAAAAAACAATGCAGAGAAATTTTTCATCTAGACCGAGTTGACGACATTACCACCCCAATGACCTATCTCATGAGTTATGAAGACATATTTTTCTTGTTCTACTTGTAGCATATCTCGAAACTGGAGCAAAATGTGTATACTGGAATGTATTTGTAAATGCAGACTATTCAATCTCGACATCACGAAATAATGAAAACAATACATTTGTGTGTATATTGGAATGTAGTTTCAAATGCAGAGTATTCAATCTCAGCATCACAAAATAGCTAGAGCAATACATTCATACACTGGATGTAATCATACATTTAACTCCTTATAAATCATCAGTTGAGTCCAAGAAACATGCGTGAATGGAGATATCTTTGTATAAAATCGAAGTACAATCTTTTTACGTGATAAATCATTATATTTTAAGAAAGAAAATCTATACACTGAATGCGGAAATGTTTTCATGAACTGTGTGGTAATAGTTCCAGTCTACTACCAATATCAAAGCACTAATCAAAAGATAAATCATGTGCAGCTATTTAGAACATTGTTTTAAGCTACCATACAACTATTTTAAATGCAAAATCCACGTTTCCAGCTATCTGTGACAAGATATTGTGTGCCATCATAAATAGCTCCTCTCAATCGGCCCAAGGAATTTGGGAATTCTAAAAAGCAACAGATCCAACTTGACAAAGCGAATAAATACTTTATTGATTTTGTACAATGTATCACCAGCGCCGCTGTCAAATGACAACGTATTCCTAGTGTTGTGCTGAAGTGAAGTGACAGAGAAGGAAAAGAACAGAATAGCTTTGAAGAAACGGAGAACAATATATACACACATGAAAATATACACAATTTCAACAGAACAAAAGAGAGAATGAGCAAGATTAAAAAAAAGGAAGAAAAGTAGTTTTGCATTATTTTCTTTACGTAAAGCGAAGATATTACACATTTCTGATGCTCTTTAGAGTTAATGTGTATACATATACCTATGTGCTAAAAGTAACTCATTACTAAAGAGGATCCGTTGGGTTTGACTTGACATGAGTTAAAGCAAAGTCATATAGCCACTTGGAGCTTCAGATTAAATAGAACAAAGTCATATGGTCACGAGTAGCTTCCAAAAGAAAGTCATATTCTGCTCCTCAAGCTTCTCTTTTGATTTGTTTTTTATCAATTGAGTTTTCTGCTTTTGGAGATTGCTTCACTTTTGAGTTCGTTATGATCAATTGATTTTCCTATTTTTGGAGCTTTGATGCATCTAGAGCCTTCATCATCACATCTGCAGTTGATTTTTCACAAGAAACAACTACTACACCAATCTTCCGTGCATTTAATATCTCATACACAAAGTGCTCGTCCACCTCAATGTGCTGGTGTATGCATGAAATATACGTTTTGATCGAAAAAAAATTACTCACAATCTTATGGAAAAAATAACAAAGCCGTGTGTCGTCAACTATTTATTATTTCAAATATCTCCACCACAAAAGCTTTATAATCATATTGTATTATGAGAATGCCACCATGTTCTGCTGTCTAGAAACTCCTGAAATATTTTGATATGCAAGCATCAAAATATATCCAACTATAGTATGTTGATCATCTTTATTTCTTTTTGCCAATTTTGGATCACCAAGATCTTCTAAATCAAGATAAAAACCATCACTATAAGGAGAGTACTGTTTTCCATACTCCCAATTTGATTTAAACGTGAAAGGTGTTGCTGTTTGTGTTGGAAACCAATTCAACAACACCAAGTACTAATGTAACAAGTGAATAAAGGTTTATTTTCAATACAATCACTGGTACAGACATCAAAAGGCTCAACGTTTTCTCACACTTTTTGGCTCGTATACTTGTGCATACACTGATGCACATACAATTTTTTTTTTAGGCTTTTTTATTTATCATTTATATAATTAATTGTGACAAAAATAATTCTCAATGTGCATACTCATGAGAGAAATTATATAAAATAAAAATTTCATGCCATGCATGACATTTTAGAAATTCACTTCTGATAGTGCACACAAAACAATAGAGAAAGTAAGTGTGTCTCTTCACTCTCTCTTACCCATTTTCAGTCATTTTTGCTCTCCTAAACTCCATCCTCTTCACTTATTGCTTAAGGTAAGGGAGACACTTTATTTATTTATTTATTTATTTATTTATTTATTTATTTTCTCATTTAAACTTGCAAATTATTGACTTTAATTTCAAGAATAAATCATAAAATTAGGAATATATTAAAAAATATAATTAAGAAAAGACTAAAAAACAATAACAAATTCACACACACATATACATACATATGCGCACATAAACACATAAACACACATACACACGCATATAAACATGCATGCATACACACATACATACACACATACATACACACATACATACATGCACACTTAATCACACATACTAAGAAATGAGAAAATATCTCAAAAAGGGTTTGATGTTTCTCCACTTGTGTCTTTCCACTAGTAGACACATGAGTTTCATAGCAACCAGCAATGCTTGACACCTAGGCAATGCATAAACTTGATCATCTTTGAGATAGCAAACCAAATATGTGGCCAGCTGATACATAAGTAAATCAAGCATCCAACAACCTACTGATATAGAACAACATCAAAGGCATCTCCAGCATCATGAAGACTCAATCCTAAACTTGTCTCCATAAGAGTGGCAATAGGTTTGCACTCATCAAGTCCAAAACGGTGCAATAATTTGTCAATATATTTCGTTTGACACAAAGTTATTCCGCCATCAACTTGCATAGACTGAGTGCGCAAATAATGATGAAAATGCCCTAAATCAAACATCTCAAATGAGGCATGCAAGTCAACCTTAAAATCAACAATATGCTGCTCATGAGGACCAATGAGTAGCATGTCATCAACATAGACCATAATGATCAAGAGCACATCATGAGCACGCTAAGCTTCTCTCTATTGGATTGTTCTCAAAACCATGTCCAATCAGGTAGGCATGTAGTTTTTCATACCAAGCACGTGGTGCTTGTTTCAACCCATATATAGACTTTTTCAACCTGCACGCCTAGTTTTCATGCCCTTTGTACACAAAGCCATGTGGCTCAAAAACATACACTTCTTCATGCAAGTCACCATTCAAAAATGCAGTTTTAATGTCCAATTGATGTACATTCCGACCATGATGAGCTGCAAGTGCACAAATGCTACTAATAGTAGTCATTCGGGATATATGTGCAATGGTCTCATCAAAATCAATGCCTCTATCCGATGGATAAGCCTTTGCAACAAGCCTAGCCTTATAACTATCAACTCTTCCATCATGGTTATGCATCAGCTTGTATACCCACTTGGTGCCAATGGCCTTCTTACAAGGAGGCAAGTCACATAAAGACTAGGTACCATTTTTCATGATAACATCATATTCTGATTGCATAGCAACCATCAAATTTTTAGAATTTTGTGCTTCATTAAATGAACCAGACTCAATTTTCATCATAAAGACTAGAGGCAGCCATAGCATAGCAATCTCATGCAAAAGAAGTACTATGAGAGCCTCAACACATACAACATGACAAAAGTGCATCTAATTTGCTATCACGCAAAGTCTCCACCAACCATTTTGGCACAATGTTTGCCTCCTAAATATGATCTCTATCATCAACAAGTGCATCATGTAAATTTACATAGAAAATAAAACGATTCGCATCATCACATGAAACCTGTAAAGACTGAGAAGGTGCCTCATTAGGACTAGCACTAGACTATCAACTTGTAAAAAGAGGCAGCAAAGTGTCATACGTTTCTTTGGAGCTAACTGATGTCTACTTCATACTGAATAGCATCTTCCACAAAAACAACATCATCACTAACCAAAATGTATTTAGTCTGTGGATGATACACATGATGGCCTTTACTTTGAGAACTATATCCAACAAAAATACATTTCTGTACTTTATCATCCAATTTTTTGCACTGTTAATGCATATGCCAAACAACCAAAAACATATAGGTGAGCAACATATGGATTGTGACCATGCCAAGCCTCATATGAAGTGATAGACTATAGCCCATTAGTGGGACACGTGTTAAGTACATATGCTGCACACATAACAACCTCAAGCTAGAAACTATGTGGTAAAGCTTGACTCTTGACCATACACCTCGCCATCTCCATGAGTGACATGTTCTTATGTTTAGTAACTCCATTTTGTTTAGGTGTTTATGGCATTGTACACTGATGTTTTATCCCAGGTTCAGCCTAGAAATGTATGAAAATCTGAAGACATATATTCCCCCCCTCGATCAGAACGGAGGGTGCCCATTTTACATGCTGACAAGTTTTTAGCTAGAACCAGAAACTATTTGAAGCACATAAACACTTCAAACTTTGCTTTTAGTGGATATACCCATGTATGTTTGGAAAAATCAATCGATGAAAATCACGAAGTAAATATATTTTCCAAAAGAGGGTGTTTGCATAGGACCGCAGGCATCACTATGAACAAGGTGCAATTTTTTTAGTAGCTCCAATTGAACCATATTTTGGAGAGGAGGAATGTTGCATTTTGCCCAAAATACAACCTTCACATACATGTTTATCGGATGTCTTGTTGGAACAATTTCATGGCAAGTGTAAGCGCTCGCTTGAGCCTTCAAATGTCATAGAAACTTGAAACAAATGCTAAAGCCTTGAAGAGTTCACTTATGAACTCACCCTTGTAACTCCTTGAGTATTTACCTGATTTAAAAGTGAAGGAATCAATGTGGTTGAACCCAGTTGATGAGAGGGGAAAGATAATTCAGGAAATTGTGATTGAGTTTGTTGAGAATATATCACTAAGAATTAGGAAAAGACGTTTTAGGTGAGCAAGATTCAAATTGAAATCCTGGCTCCAATCATCACTATATATACACATGATTTAGTCGTGAGTTTTACACACTCATTAGCTGAGCTTCTTGCCATATTAGTGTGTGATATCAAGGCACATATATGTACTAGTAAGTCCATTCTAATTTACATTCAATATACATTTGATTTCATAATCATTTGTGACCATACCTTCATCCCTATGTGAGTATATTGTTTACTGTCATACTTCTATGTTTTTCAGTCACATTGCAGAGATGGTTTCTCTGCGCATGGTGCATTAGTTTCAATGATTTAACTTGTTAAAGTTAGCTCTTTAAGTCTACTTTATAGTCCTAAAGTTTTGTTGCATTTGGATTTCGCAATTGTGAGATATATTCATTAGAAGTCGCCTATATCTCTACATATTTTACTTCTTTGTTAGTACTTCATTAGAATAGTGATTTTCTCAGAGCTTGTTTTGAGTGTGTAGTTGATCATTTGCCATGATTCAATGTAAGACAGAATCCCCATACTGTCTCCTATAATCCCACAAAGTTTCATTAGCATTGCCTTTCGGGATCATTAGATATAACCATATTTTGTCTCATTGGTGTGATGACTGTTGCAGCTCGTGAATGTCAGGATGGAGCTGTGACTTGCTAAACATCTTTCTCTACATGTATTCCATCATGTTTGATGTGATTGTTAGCTTACACAGTTAACTAGAGCTCCCCAAAAGGAATTAAGCCAATTGTTGTTGTACTCAGAGAACTCTTCAAAACATTTAACATGTGTAAGAACAAAAATAGCAAGTTTTTTTATCGTAGATCAACTCTTACCTATCTATTTTAATTCATGTTTTTTAGAGTGATCTTCCAAGGTCCATAGGGTGTCTAATACATCCTTTGGCAAGCTAAAAGGTCCTACTACATATCTCTAGAGTTACTTTGGCTGGTGTAGTGCAAAGTTTTTGCACGATCACTTTATCTTCATCAAGTACAAATCCATCCTCATAGTGCTACCAGAGCAAGGTTGGACAACATGGCAGATGGATTTCCTTCATCAATTCACAAATTAGATAGAGGTAACTACTGAGCCTGGTCTTTAAGGATGGAATCATATCTTCAAGCAGGAATCTATATGGTTATATAGCTAGAGATGAATGTATGACAAGTTTCAGGAGTAAAGGTCAACCTACACAAGAAGAGAAAGAAAGATTGAGCACATGGTGCTCCAAGGATGCACTTGCAATGTCTGATCTCTTCAGCTCTATCTCAGATTTTTGTTGCCTCACATTAGAAGTTGTAAAACATCCCAAGAAGTGTGGAATGCACTTGAGCCCTTCTTCTGTTCAAGCACAAAGGCCAGAAAGAAACAACTATGGTTGGACCTCAAAACACTCAAGAAAGCTTCCAAGCAAAATGTGACTGAATTTGTCACAAAAATCAAAGCTATTTTTGATCAACTAGGAAGCATTGGAGAAGTGATAGATGAAGAAAAAATTCTAAGGCAAGTCATCAATGGCCTGAAGGTAGATGACAAGTGGGAAGCCCTTACAACAACAATGGATCTATACATGGATATGCATGTACGAGATTTCAATACACTCATGGGACAACTATACTCAAGAGGCCAAGCTCATGAAGAATGGAGAAGGTTCCAAAGGTAATCAATCTTCTGCTTTGTATACTGATAAAAATAAAGAAAGAGACAACAAAGGGAAAGGAAAGAAAGTTGATGATGAAGCAAGTACACACCAAGCTAACTATGCAGGTAGAGGAAGACATGGTAGAGGTAGAGGCAGAGGAGGAAGACAAGGTAGGGAGAGACCCCAAGACTCTAATCCTTTTCTATTTGTGGATTAACTAATCACACAACTGAGAATTTCTTTAGGAATTCCAAGAATCAAAGAGGTAGAGGCTACAATAGAGGAGGTTATGGCTACTCAAGAGGAAGGTTCAACAATTTCCATGGCAACCACAACAACTACAACAATTCAACCTACCAAGGGGGATACAAAGGGAGAAGAGATTACAACAATTACACAGAAGCCTCAAATCAAGAAGACTCTCTACTTCTCATGAATATGACAATGTCACAAGGTAAATCTGATGAGTATGCTTTCTACATAGATTCAGTTTGCTCAAATAATGTGGCAGGAAATGTGGCCCTTCTATCAGATTTAGAAGATCTAAGGAACAAACATGAAGTGAAAACACGTGATGATACAAGGCATCTAGTGGAGAAGATAGGAAATGTAAAAGCACCTGATGGAAACATCAACCTACTTAGCAAGGTACTCTATGTCCCTACCATCAGAAAGAGCTTGATAAGTGTAGGACAGATTGTGGAGAAAGGCCTGCAAGTAAGGTTCACAAAAGGAGGAGCATTTGTTGAAGATCCAAGTCAAGGATTGAGGAGAATTGCAAAGGGTGAAAAGACAGGTAGATTATTCACATTTGAATTACAAGACACTAGGAACATTGCTCTCTTTAATTATGGTAGTTAGACAGTCACAAAATTGGAAGTATGGCACAAAAGATTAGCACATATTGGTGAAAGATCATTAAAGCAAATTTGCAGGGACCAAAGTGTACTTGGACTCCCTAATATGTTAAAGCAACACATGATTTATAAGTGTAGTGCATGTCAATTTGGGAATTTTCACATGTTATCATTCATGAAGAAAGGATATATGCATGGAGATCTCTTGGATTTGGTTCATACAACTGTATGGGGACCTAGCAAGGATGCTTCAATATTTGGATCAATCTTTTATGTCTGCTTTCATTGATGATTGTAGTAGATGGACTATACTATACTTTATGAAACACAAGGATGAAGCTTTTTCATGTTTCAAAAGATATTTAGCTCTTGCGGAGGACCAAACAGGTAAAACACTAAAAAGGCTAAGGTCAAATGGAGGGGGAGAGTACTTCTCCCATGAATTTGACTCCTTTCTTCAAGACATGGAATCAAAAGAGATTACTACAAAGTACACTCTTGAGCAAAATGGAGTGGTAGAGAGGAATAGGACAATTGTTGAAGCTGCAAGATCTATGCTAAATGAAAAACACTTACCTAATTATTTATGGGATCAGGTTATATCCAAAAATGTTGATATATTTAGGTAGTGATGTGTGTGAACACTCTAGGACTGTCGGGGCACTTTCTTCCCTCTTTAGGAGGTTTTTTTCCCTTGGCTTGTATATATGCCTATTGCCCTAATGGGCTACTTATCTTTGTACATTCTCTAGTAATACATTTAGTATTGTGTGTTGTGCTCCAAGCTTCTTCTTCTTCCTTGCGCTATTCGTGTGCTTTCGTAGACGTCTAACTCCAACAATTGGTATCAGAGTAGGTCGTCGCTTCATCTAGGGCGCCATCGACACTCCTCCGATTGTAGTCTCAAAATCACATGAATTTTGGTAAGCATACTCAACCTATTTTTTATATCAAAACAACTTTGCTTTATGGTTCCAAAACCGTGATCTGAGCTCGTTTCGGCCTCCGAACGCACTATCATAGCACTTGTGCAGGCTATTTCGTCTTTTTGTGCCAAAGGTATATACGAGTTTCTGTCCCCGAGTATAAGCGTCTCCAAGTCTACTACAGATGTACTAGAATTTTTCTAGGTAGTTTTGTTTAACTTTTTGAGATACAGTCAATTTTCCGCATCAAGGTATTTTAGTCAATAACCATGGCAGAAAGGAGTGATGTATTCCGTATGTTGGTTGTTGAGGATTAGTTGGATCGTACCAACTACCTGTTATGGGCTTATATGATGCAGCATGTGTGGGTTGCAAAAGGACTATGGAAAATTGTGCAGGGTGTCGAAAACATCCTCTCACACCTGCAAGTGTTACAAATCCAGGTACTGAAGCTGATGCAGAAGGTGTCAAAGATGATGATATTCTGCCATTACATAGTGATGTCTGTGGTACAATGCAAACACCTTCTTTTGGGACTTATCTTTACTTCGTGACTTTCATCGATGATTTTTCCAGGCATGCATGGGTATATCCATTGAAGGCAAAGTCCGAAGATTTCATGTGCTTCAAACAATTTTTGTTTTTGGCTGAAAATTTGTCAACATGTAAAATGGGCACCCTCCGTTCTAATCGAGGGGGGGAGTATATGTCTTCTGATTTTAATACATTTCTGGCTGAATGTGGGATAAAACACCAGTGTATGGTGCTGTATACACCTCAACATAATGGAGTTGCTGAACGAAAGAACAGGTCACTCATGGAGATGGTGAGGTGTATGGTCAAGAGTCAGGCTTTACCACATAGTTTTTGGCTTGAGGCTGTCATGTGTGCAGCATATGTACTGAACAGGTGTCCCACTAAAGCGCTGCAGTCTATCACTCCATATGAGGCTTGGCATGATCGCAAACCATCTGTTGCTCATCTGCGTGTTTTTGGTTGTTTGGCATATGCATTAATTCCTGAACAACATCACAGAAAATTGGATGATAAAGCAGTAAAATGTATTTTTGTTGGGTACAGTTCTGAAAGTAAAGGCTATCGTCTATATCATCCACAAAGTAAACGCATTCTGGTTAGCCGTGATGTTGTTTTTGTGGAAGATGCTATTCGGCCATTGCTTTCATGTACTAAGGAGACATTTGTTAGCTCCAAAGACATGTATGATACTTTGTTGCCTCTTTTTATAGGTGGACAGTCTAGTGCTGGTCCTAATCAGACAACTTCTTAGCCTTTGCAGGTTTTATGTGATGATGCAGATAATTCCATTTTTGATGCAGATGTACATGATGCACTTATTGATGAGAGAGCTGATATTGAGGAGGTAAGAACTATGCCAAAATGGTTGGTGTAGACCTTGCGTGACAGCAAATTGGATGCACCTCTCTCATATCGTACTCGATCAGGCTCTCATAGTGCCTCTCTTGCATCAGATTGCTATGTTATGGCTGCATCTAGTCTCTGTGATGAGAATGATCCTATTTCATTTGATGAAGCATAAATTCAAAAAATTTGATGGCTGCTATGCAATCTGAATATGATGCAATAATGAAGAATGGTACTTGGTCTTTATGTGACTTGCCTCCTGGAAAGAAGGCCATTGGCACTAAGTGGGTATACAAGCTGAAGCGTAAACCTGATGGTACAGTTGACATGTATAAGGCTAGGCTTGTTGCAAAGGGTTATGCGCACGAAATAGGCATTGAGTTTGATGAGACCTTTGCACCTACATGCCATATGACTACTGTTCGGAGCATTTGTGCACTTACAGCCCATCATGGTTGGAATGTACATTAGTTGGACATTAAAACTGCATTTCCGAATGGTGACTTGCATGAAGAAGTGTATGTTTTTCAGCCTCTTGTCTTTGTGCAGAAAGGGCATGAAAACTAGGTGTGTAGGTTAAAGAAGGCATTATATGGTTTAAAGCAAGCACCACATGCTTGGTATGAGAAGATACATGCCTATCTGATTGCACATGGTTTTGAGAACACTCCAATTGAAAGCACCTTATATGTTAAGCATGCTAATGATGTGCTTCTAATCATTGTTGTCTATGTTGACGACATGCTGCTCACTAGTACGTCCTATTGAGAAGCATATTGTTGATTTTAAGGCTGGTTTGCATGCCTCATTTGAGATGTCTGATTTGGGGCATTTGCATCCCTATTTGGGCATTCAATTTATGCAAGTTGATGGTGGAATGGCTTTGTGTCAAATGAAATATATTGACACATTATTGCACCATTTTGGCCTTGAAGACTGTAAGCCTATTGCCTATGGAGATAGGTTTACGATTGAGTCTTCATGATGCTCGAGATGCATTTGATGTTGTCCTCTATCAGTAGGCTGTTGGATGCCTGATTTACTTATGCATTACTAGGCCAGATATTCAGTTTGCTGTCTCACAGATGAGCAGGTTTATGCATCAAGCATTGGTAGGTGGATAAGCGCATCTTTCGCTACTTGAGTGATACTCGACACTTGGGTTGTTTTATCCCAAGGGGGGATCACTACTGCCAGATTTGCATGCTTTTTTTGACTCCGACTGGGCTGGTTGCTATGACACTCTTGTGTCCACTAGTGGCTTTTGGTTCATGCTTGGTAGCTCATGTATATCTTGGTTGAGCAAGAAGCAGCATACTGTGGCCACTTCTAGTTGTGAGGCTGAGTATAGGGCAGCTTTCACAGCTATTGTTGAGTGTGTGTGGCTCAGATGCCTTATGGCTGATTTGGGTGTTGGTCAATCTTCTGCCACCACCATCTTCACTGACAGTCAGAGCGCATTGGTAGTTGCAAGGAACCCTGTGTTCCATGCTCGCACTAAGCACATTGAGGTGCATTATCATTATGTCAGGGAGAGGTTCTCTACTAGGGAGATCAGCTTGGCATATGTGGCCATGCAAGAGAACATTGCAAACCTTTTCACTAAGGCTCTGCCCAGGGAGAAGTTGGAAGCTTTCCGCAAAGCTTTGGGATTAATTCCTTTTTTGGAGTGATTTCCACATAGCTTGGCACTTCCTTATACATGAGTGCAAGCCACTTGTTCACCACATCACTCCCAAGGGGATTTGTTGATATATATGTAGTGATGTGTGTGAACACTCTAGGACTACCGGGGCTCTTTTTTCCCTCTTTAGGAGGTTTTTTTCCCTCGGCTTGTATATGCGCCTATTGCCCTAATGGGCTACTTATCTTTGTACATTCTCTAGTAATACATTTAGTATTGTGTGTTGTACTCCAAGATTCTTCTTCTTCCTTGTGTTGTTCGCGTGCTTCCGCAGACGTCTAACTCCAATGATCTTGAAGAAGATTTTTCAAATCTTGTCAAGGATAACCCTTCTAAAGTTGAAGAACAGGATACCTCGGAAGATGATGAAGCATCTCAGATTGAAAAACTCAAAATGTGGAAATCTAAAGGTAAAGCTAAAATGCAGGAACTTGGACAAGAGGGCGAATCATCACATCATGTCCTAAGAAGTTCCATACAGTTAAAAAGAAGACTAGAGAGGTATGGGTTTGATACTTCTCTAGTTACTGAACATTCAATCTATCTAACATAGGACATAAATCAAGATGAAACCTCAACATTTGAGGAAGCAAAGAAGAAATCAAAGCGGATGCATGCAATGGAAGAGAAAATTGAAGCTCTTGAGGAAAACAACACTTGGGAATTAGTTCCCAAGTCTTCATCAATGAAAGTGATAGGCTCAAGATGGATCTACGAATTGAAGAAGAACCCATATGGCTCCCTTAATACGTGTAGGGCAAGGCTTGTGGCAAAAGGGTTTTCACAAACTGAGGGAATTGAGTATGAGGAGACCTTCTCTCATGTGGCAAGGATGCCTCTAATTAGAGTTCTACTTTGTATTGCTTCTTCCATGAATTGGAAGATACTTCAATTGGATGTAAACAATGTATTTCTTAATGGATGGATAACAGAAGAGATATATATGCCACAACCACCTGGTTTTGAGAATCAAGTACATCCTGATTATGTGTGTAAGCTTAATAAAGCTCTATATGGAATTAAACAAGCCCCAAGGGCTTGAAATCAGAGGCTTGTTTCATTCTTGCAGGATAAAGGATTTCAACCTAGCAAGGTAGATCCATCACTCCATCAAAAAGAGTAATTTTGAAGTCATCTATTTGTGTGTGTATGTGGATGATATTATAGTTACAAGAAATGATGGAGATGGGATAAATAAGATCAAGGAGTAGATGCAAGAAGAGTTCGAGATAAGTGACTTGGGTTCACTCACATACCTCCTAGGATTGGAAGTAGTATACAGAGATCATGGTGTATTCCTTACTCAAAGGAAATACATTAAAGACTTGTTGAGAGAGTTCAAGATGCAAGATTGCAGGATTGCAGGTACTCCAATGGAGGTTAATCATAAATTGAGCTCACATGGAGGTGAACTCATAGCAAACATCGTAGGTTATCAAAGCCCTGCGAGTAGTTTGAACTATGCCACATTGACAAGAATAGATATATGTTATAGTGTGAGTGTGCTAAGTCAATTTATGCACACACCTAGGAAACCTCACATGGAAGCTACCAAGAGGATACTCAGATATCTCAAAGGGACCATTAATGAAGGGTTATACTACGCTTATGTATCTGATTTAAGTCTAAAGTTGTTCTTTGATGCAGATTGGGTTGGCTCCAAGGAAGATAGAAGGAGCACCTCAGGATATCTTTCCTTTGCAGGGTCAAAACTTGTCTCATGGTCATCTAAGAAGGAACCCACAGTTGCTTGCTCTTCCACAAAAGCTGAATATAGAGGTCTTGTTATAGATACTCAAGAGGAAATGTGGATGAAGACACTATTTACAGATCTAGGATGGGAGATTGAAACTCCAAGTATTTTTGGTGACAACATGAGCTCCATTCACTTGGCTGCCAATCCAATCTTTCATGCAAGGACTAAACATATTGAAGTGCATGACCACTATGTAACAGAGAAGATTGTGAGCAAGGAAAAGCTATCACATGTGTCAACGCATCAACAATGTGCAGACATTTTATCCAAGGCATTAGATGGAACAAAACTCACTAAATTCAAAGGTATGATTGGTTTGAAGGTAATCTTAGAAGATTGAAGAACTCAATCTTACTTGACTTGATGGGAAGCTATTGGAACAAATTCATGGCAAGTCTAAATGTTGGCTTGAGTCTTCAAATGTCATAGAAACTTGAAGAAAATGCTAAAGCCTTGAAGAGTACACGTATGAACTCACCCTTGTAACTCCTTGAGTATTTACTTGATGTAAAAGTGAAGGAATCAAAGTGGTTGAATCCACTTGATGAGAAGGAAATGAAAGCCAAAAACTCATGACTGAGCTAGTTGAGAATCTATCACTAAGAATTGGGAAAAGAGGTTTTAGGTGAGCAAGAATCAAATTCAAATCTTGTCTCCAATCATCACTATATATACACATGATTTAGTTGCGAGTTTTACACACACATTAGCTGAGCTTCTTAACATATCAGAGTTTGATCTCAAGGCACACATATGTACCAGTAAGTAACTTGTGGTTTACATTCAATATACATTTGGTTTCATAATCATTTGTGACCATATCTTCATGCCTATGTGAGTATACATTTTACTGTCATACTTCTAAGTTTTTCAGTCAGATTGCAGAGACGGTTTCTCTGAGCATGGTACATCATTTCATTGATGTAACTTGGTAAAGCTAGCTCTTGAAGTCTACTCCATATGTCCAAAGTTTTGTTGCACTTGGATATATCAATCGTAAGATATATTCATTAGTAGTTGCCTATATCTTTGCATATTTTACTTCTCTATTAGTACTCCATTAGAACAATGATTTCTACAGAGCTTGTTCTCAGTGTGTGGTTGATCATTTTCCATGATTTAAAGCATGATCAAGTGAGCGTACTGTATATTATAATCCTACAAAGTTTCATTAGCATTGCCTTTCGGGAGCTCAGATATTACCATATCTTTGCTCACTAGTCTGATGACTGTTGTAGCCTGTGAATGTTGGGATGGAGTTGTGACTTGCCAAACTTCTTTCTCTGCATGTAGTCCATCATTTTTGCTGAAATGACTCATGAATGTTAGCTTAATAAGCTAACTAGAGTTCCCCAAAATGAATTAAGCCAATTTCTAATGTACTTAGAGAATTTTTCAAAACACTCAACAGGTGTTAGAATAAAAATAGCAACTTATTTGTTCTTGGATTAACTCTTACCTATCTGGTTTGATTCATTGTTTTGAGAGTGATCTTCAAAGGTACATAGGGTGTCTAATACATCCTTTGGAAATCCAAAAGGGCACACCACATATCTCTTGAGTTCATTTGGATCGTGTAGTTCAAAGTTTATGCATTCTTCATTAAGTACGAATCCATCCTCACATGTCTCAAGTTTTGGCAAAGAGGACACCTCTTTAGATTTCTACATGTGTAGCAAACTAATTGAAAGAATAAATTTTAGTTGCAACAATAAATCATGAAAATGGAATTATATTAAAAGGATAAGAATTAAGACTTAAAAATATAACAAATTATAATTTAAAATTAACACACACATATGTGCACACACATATGCACACATAAAAAAATAAACACACATACACACACATATGAACATACATTTATACCCACATACATACATTCACACATAATCACACATACTAAGAAATGAGAAAAATATTTCAAAAAGAATTTGATGCTCCCCCACTTGTGTCTATAGGTTGGACCACCAAGGATGATGTGCAAGTTTAGTGGAGGCAAGTGTTAGAGCAATGTGTTCCGTGGGAGTCGACGGGAAGGAGGTCAAAATTTAAAAACAATTTTCTTTCTATTGAAATTATACTTGATGAAGGGTTGATAAATCATGTCTAGGTGCATGGATGAGCACATGTGGCTATGAATGCATTTTTGCATGTAGATGTCTGAGCGTTTGATTTTAAAAGTGTGCATGAATCCTAAAGGACTCTGTAGGTTTGCGTATCATCTAATATGTACATATATTAATTTCTCTACTCTTATGCTATCGCGGAGGAATTTGAATGAACGACATGATCAATGATCTCTATACATATGTTTGTGACATGCTCTAGGGTGTGTGTGTACAATTCATGGCTATGATTCTATGGTTTAAACTGATTGTGAAAACCTAAGATGTGTTTACTATACAAGAGCAAAATGAGCAGGCATAATAAAAAAAAAGGTGTTGATTGCCATCTTCACATGAGAATGCAGTCTAACGCCTACTATTTGGGGTACTATATATCTAGGAACCTTATGAGCCTATAGGTTGGCATGCAAGGAAGCAATGTAGAACTCCCTCTTCCAATTTTTATATGGAGTAATTTTGATTGATCTCTTTGAGCTCTTACATGGCTATCCTAGGACCAAAACTATAGCAACATCAAAGACTCACTTGGTTTTCACTAGACTCTTATCACTCAAAAGGCTAGAGGAGGGTTGCATGGATGATAAGAGATAATTGTAGACAACATAGGATAAAAGAAAATAAGTTCATAACATATAGCTATGACTAAGAAGATTTTCAATTCTAATGTTGGCCTTTCTACATTGACCACAATTCGAGACACAACTTTGAGGTAAATGGCTTGCCCATTGGGAAGGCCCACTCTGCTAAGGTGTAGAGCAATGCATGATTTCAGCCAAAAAGGCAATGTAACTAGTCAAAATTTCTAGTCTTAGTCCATTTACTTCACTAAAAAGGAGTATTGTGAGCTTTTTCTCTTCTTGTTGGAGCTCTTCCTTCCATCTCACGTACTTTTTCCTCCCCATTCACCATGCACTGTCTTGCCCACTCCCAAACAACCCCTTTGACCACTTCTATGACTGCTCGTGGTCTCGCATCTCCAAGTAACCCCTCCATTTTCCCACAATTGCTCCTTCGAGTGCCCCATTGACCACCCTTCCTACTTCCCTAGCACTCCCATCCTCCTGTTCTACTTCTTGAGCCCATATCCTTGATCTTGTCTACGCCACAATCATGGACACCTATTTTCTTTGAGTCTTTTGTAGAGATTACACCCACTACCTAACTACTTCATGCGATCCTTCACACATCCTTATTTGTTGATCTTCCTCAACCTTCAATATCAACTCTCAAGACCCTTCCTCCACCTAAGACCTTTCCATCCACATTGCGCTAACTTTGATTGATTTACTAGACTATTTCTTGGAGCCTATCCTTTTTTGGGTGGGTATAGGGTGTCAGGCCAACATTCTCTTACCCACCCTTGATGCATCCAACAACTAGGTTGCCTTGAGCACTATTTCAAACTTACCCAACGGTACCCTAAGTTCCCCCACTATTGTTGTCGGCATTGTCTCTTATGTGATCAACCCCATGTCTTGGCACTTAACCTATTCCTATCTAGTTCAGGAGGAGATAGTCAACTTTTTTATGAATGGGTTTGGTCTTGAGGCGGTTATCGACTCCTGACTTAGAGCCCTCTTCCATTTCTTCATTTTCCACTTCCTATTTTGTACCCCCTCTTCATCTCGACCACACTATGAAACTCATATGGCCTACCCCCTATACTCTTGCATCCATACTCCCGCTTTCCCCTATGCCTCAGTGATGTTGGGATCCTTGTAGATTTTGTCTCATTATTATGTTAAAGCTCTCTCCTACCACACTTGCTACTTCCCATTCTACTCTACTCCCATCCTTGCCTAGATTTACCATCTACAGGACCTAACCACTCTATGGTCCATCCTCGCCTCTCATGCTACCCCTGGATCGTGCTTCTCACACCCTCGGTTGTGCTTCCTCATCTCAATCGTGGGTCCCTCCTCCTCTTGTAATCATCTTCTTGGGCCTTTCGATCCACCTTCCAAGCCTTTTGTTGTCACCTAGACCCTAGCTTTGCCTTTTACCCCTCCCCCTCTTCATCTTCGTGTTTGCTCTTGCCTCCTCAATGATTATCCCAATGAGGATATCGATCCCCTTCATCTCCACTTCATGATCATCCTCCCATCCTTATCACATTCCCCATAATAAACCCCCAACCCCAACCATCCCCTATGCGTCATGCCTTACCTTGGGCCATCTCCATCGACATAGCCTCTACTTCCCATCGCACTCCCCTCCCCTCCCCTGTGTGTCTCGCCCCCTTGGGATCCTTAAGGACTTGAGCACGCTTGCTCTTAATGGTGTTCATTCCACTTCTAAGTCTCACAATTCCATCTCCACGACCACCACCCACCATCAATTGTATGCCACCACTATAATCCGCATTCATGCCATGTCTACTACCTAGCGGTGCACCTACCAATCCATGAACTAGGCTATCAATGAGGAGCATAATTCCCTTTGTATCGAGCTGGATACGGCTTTCCACGAGCTCCATGAGCAACATTCTGAGAGGTCCCTCGACCTTTACAATAGCCCCACATGTCGTCTATTTTTCCATGAGAGAGATCACCTTTAATGCACTCTCATGGGATGATCCTTCTAGGTGAGCAAGCTTCCCTCATTCTACTAGTCCTCTCTACGTCTACATCACCCTCCTTGGCGCACATGTAGCTTATGCTGGACTTATCATTTTTTGGGCTAAAGCTATGAATCTATTTGAAGTAGCCGATTTAGTATCGGAGAAGCCCATGTATGAACGGAGACTAATTCTACATTTTAGCCATTTCGTTGTCACTCTCTGCCCCACCCAACAATGCCACTCCTCCGTCTGATCCTTCCTTTCATGACCTTTCTTAGCATGCTAGTCGATTTTCCGTCTATGTACGATTATATTGTCCTTTAATGGTTTTTTTTTTTAAGGACCGTGTTTTCACCTTTCTATATTCATGTTCTCTAATGTTGATTTTTAAGACCATCTCTACGGACTTCTTGTATGAATTTGCACTACATGATTCTGCGATGTGTTTTATAGTACTCTTTATTCTCCAAATTGTGTACATTAATGCTTTTCTTTTGCTTCCTCTCTTCAATCGCCTGCCCCCTCCTCCACCCACCCCCCCCCCCCCCCCCAAATCTTCCCTTTCCCATCAGTAGTGGATATTTGGCCTTGCTTCCTACCTTCAATAGTGTTTCACTCCGATTCTATCACTCCGATTGCTAAGCCCCCCCCCCCCCCCCCCCCCCCCCCCCCCAATCTTCCCTTTCCCATCAGTAGTGGATATTTGGCCTTGCTTCCCACCGATTCTATTAATCAATACCGATGTTGCATGTCCCTTGCAAGGTTGTGCTCGACTACTACGTGTTGGCATTTTTTCATGATTTCTTCTCTATTCTTGATTTGGCTCATGTTCTTGGGGAAAACGAGCACCTCATGTGGTGGGAGACCATTGAGCCTCTCTGGGTGCTTAGTTCGCAAAAGAGCACAGAGGTGGTGCATATGTGTCCAATGGGTGTGCTGAAATGAATAACTAGGTGCATACGTAGTGCTCATTTTTTCATCCCTGAAGTTTAATTGTAGATTAAAGGTAAAACGTTTTTGGAAGGTTCTAGTGAACCCCCTTATTTGTATTTGTACGTTCTAGGGAAATTAAGGTCAAAAACGAAAAGTATACTTATGACAAATAGTATAAGTTTTGTCTACAAGAAAAATAGGATTAAAAAATAGACAAGTAGATAGAGTTGACAAAAAACCCTTACAAATAGAGACACAGACTAAGATGTAGAGAACTCAGATTCTCAAATCGTCAAGATTTATGTAACTATGATAATATTGTTGTCGATCTGTGCAGTTTGAATCTAGGGTTTAGATGGTGACCTAGACAAACTCTACATGAAGGGCTTACTAGTGTGCAATGCTATGTAGATATACGCATGGTGCATACTTATATAGCTTTTACAATGGAAGTCCATATAAATAAAACATAGAGGAGAGAGACAACATAGTGGAGAGAGACAAAATAGTCAACAAGATATGTCCGTACACACCCACATACACACACTTACACTCTTTGTCTATCTGTGACATATATAACGACAATTGAATCTATTTCAGCTATGACCCCCGGGTCACCAAAGATGTCAACAAGGAAAGTGAAGATTCTATCACTATTGCTACCGCCATCACTGCTACCACCACTATTACTAGTATTTCTATTACTTCTATTCTTATAATTCTTATTATTAATATAATGAAAATACTGCTAGCTATAACAACAATGGTAACGATAATTCTTATTATTATCATCAATATTATATTGTTATTATTATCTTCACTATCATTATAATAGAAGGATTCCCATGAATGGGTTATGGATACAAAACTCGGACTCCAACCAAGCAGAGAAGATTTCAAGATTTCAAAGCTCTGCACATTAGTTTCAATACTTGGCTTCATTTTCAAATTAAGGCATCAAAAGAGAGTGTGCATCTACGAGATACGAGTTGACAATCCCGGAAATCGATAATGGTGCGTGTCGTTTCCCATCAAATACTCTTCAACTCTAAGGTCAACTACTATGAGTTCAATGCTGTCGTGATTTTAGAATTTCAATGATCGTGAGAATATCTAAGTCATCAGTTCCAATATTTGTACATTGAAACATACTTTCTTGATTGTTAATTCCTATAATATTTGTTACCCTTTTGTATCAAATTTATTGTTTGTTTGACTATTCGTTGAGCTGTCTTCAGGCTCCGCAAACCATATATCTGTTTTTCAACAAAATCATGAAATGATAACTAAACCGAGATAGACACCTGGCAATTCAACCTTAATGTTGAAGACTTCCAAAAGAAAAAAGGAACATGCGGAGAAGGAAGTGGATTACATCAAGAAACAACGAGGTAAGAAAAATGTTCACCTCATGTATAACCCTGATAAGCCAAAAGTTAATGCTCTATGAACAACATTCAATAATGGGACACGACACGTCGAGCTCGCTTGGTTTCAAATGGCACAATTGGAATAGCCTATCAAAAATCCTGAACATCAAAGAAACGATTGACTATCACGTTAACCTCAACAGGAAGTGGTGCCTGTCATGGACGCGGCTTTGGTGGGACATGAAGTTCATGGCTACCCCCTCATAGAAATCAAATAGTCTGTCCTCTTATGGCAAATTCTTCATCATGGAATCTGGACCAACCTTAAGGCTAGCAAATTTTGTGGGATTCCTGCCTGGTGCAAACGCTGCCACTGGTCTATCGAAGATGTTTCACACATCTTCTTTACCTGCCCCAACTCCAACAGACTCTGGTAGACGGTTGGAAAGAAAATTAGACTTCAGAATCATCTCAGTTGGCAACAAGCCCTGCTGGGAGAAGCGATCGACTACTCTGTGACTCTTTGGAATGCCATCAGAGGGGAGGTCCTATGGAAAATCTGGCGGGAAAGATGTGCTATCAACTTGGTGATTCCCCCAAAGAGTGGTCAATTCAGAAATCGTTGTTCCTCCTTGGCAAAAGGATCGTTAACTGTAAGGAATTCCCCCCCTTCAGGCATCATCAAGTACTCCTTTTGATCAATAACAAGCTTAAACCCAAGTGGGCGCCACATGAGGGTGATGAGAGGGTGATTAACCTTCTTTGTAATGCCATCTAAGATCTGTAAAAGCTTCCCCTACTTTGTGGGATTTGGGGGGTCCCGTGGGCACTAGTCCCCTTCTCTTGTACTTTTCTTTATTTAATTCAAGTCCGGGAGAGTAGGCGAATGCCGAGCTTCCTTTATATTAAAAAAAAATTCTCTATGTACCAATTGTAACCTTGTCTAATCCCTGCTTTGTGAGATACATGGGTCCCAAGAATACTTTGCCCATTCACTTGTACAATTGTTTTTTTGAAGTTAAAGCTCGGGGGAGTAGGTACTTGGCAAACATCCATTAAGAAAAAAACACAGAGAGAGAGAGAGATCCCCAATCAAATATCGTTGATAGCAACAACATAACATATAATAGCATTGTGCAAGGTGCATAGGGGCATGGTGAAACCATTCCCCCAAAGGGAAAAGTTTCAACTCCATTGAGTGCCAAGGACACCCCCCCCCCAATCTTAGGACCCGATATTACAAGGCCTACTCACTGGTTTGATGACTTTGGGTAGTTTGAAAGGTTGAATTCAGGCTACATGCGATTCATGTGGACTTTGGTCTTGAGCAAATTGTATCCTACCTTTGGCTGCTTAAAACTCAGTTATCTAGTCTAGCTTTAGGGTTCTCTATTCCTAAGCTCTTTCCTAAAGGGTCTTCACACTCTCTAATCACGAGTGTGGCACTTAAATTTGGTCTTTCATCTAGCTTTAGGCCCACCCATTCCCAAGTTCTTCACTAGTGGGCCTTCATAGTGTGGCACCTAATAATTGGTTATTTCTTCCCTAATGGCTTCAAACTATGTAATCTTGACTATACAAGGCATGTAACCCTTGCTTTGTGGGATACATAGAATCCCATGGGCACTAAGCCTACATTCATTCGTATTTTTAGTTACTTCAAGTATATCTAGATCACTAGAAGCATATCTAGATCACTAGATGTTAGGCCTATGGGTACTGAATCCGACTTCACTTGTATTTTCAATTAAGTTAGGCATATGTAGAACACTAGGTGTGAGGTAGAACATCTTTTAAGAAAAAAGAAATGCAATAACATCAAATGACGGCATGCTTCCTGTCATTATAATTTAAAGCATGTTCCTCAGAGAAACAGTATAGAAAAAGAAAATCATCAAGAACAAACATGAAAGTCAACATTTTTTTTCTTGTACATCTCGCTAAAGAGACTATCACTTTTTTTTAATCTCAAAGGAAGTTTGGACTTGGCCTACTCTCTCAGACTTTAATTAAAGAAAATGAAAGAACAAGTTACAAGTGAATGGGACTAGTTCCCTTGGGACCCCCGAATCCTAGAAAGCAAGGGTAGAACTTGTGGGTCTAGAGAGTGTTACAAAGGAGGTTAATAATCCTCCCATCTCCCTCATGTAGGGCCCACTTGGGTTTAAGCTTTTTGTTCTCGATGGGAAAAACTTTATGATGCCTAAAAGGTGGGAACCTCTTATAGTTGGAGATTCTTTTGAAATAAGGAATAGGGACCTCTCGATCGACCACTCTTTAGGAGGGTGTCCAAAATTGATAGCACATTGCTCCATCCAAATCTTCCAGAGGTTTTTCCCTCTTATAGTGTTCCACAATGTTGCTGAGAAGCTGATCACTTCACCCAGTAGTGCTTGCTTCAAGGTGATTTGTGCCTATAGTCTCAAAATATTTCCAATGGTCCACTAGAGCTGGAGAGACTTGGGGCATGCAAAGAAGATGTGACCTAGATCCGGGATGTTATGGTGGGATCACTTGCAGCACAGCAGAACCCCATAAATTTAGCTAGCCTTTAGGTTGGTCCAGATGCCACGATGGAGAATTTTCCACATGAGAATCAATCTTTTGATCTCTATGAGTGGATCCCAGATAGACATGAACTTCGAATCCCATTGTAGCTTTCTCCAAGTCAAGCACCACTTCTTGTTAAGTGTGATATGATAGTTCACGTTCACCTTGATTCTAGGAATTTTGGATATGTGATTGCCATTGTGCCACATAAGACCCTCATGGCACAACAGATCCTGACTAATGACGAGTCAAGTTTTTGAACATTTCGAAGCGATGCATCTACTCTTAAGGAGAGTCCATTATTCATAGTTCACTCTTATTTCATGGTCTATGTCCTCAAATCTAATCCACTGGCCTTTTCTTATTTCTAGAGGTGTTTCGAATGTCTAACATCCTTATTCTAGAACCTCTTAGCATATTGGAGATTCGAAGATGCCACACCCTTGATGCTTGGAATGAGAAACCATATTGAGTCATTTTTTCTGATATCGTACACCGATTTCCAATCTTCTCTGACTCTGACAAATTGTTTGAACTTGTTCCAACTCTTCCACATGGAGCACAGAAGATTTGAGCCTTTAGGGGAAAATGGAATTCGGGAGAATAAAAGGGTAAGGAGGTCCAAGTCCTTCCAAACAGGGAGGCCCACCATCATGATCATGTTCTTGTTTATAAAAAGGAGCTTAGCCCAAGAGGTCTCATAGTTGCACCAAGCCCTGGTGATCCATTTTAAGGCCAACTTGTCAGCCATGCCTTGAATATCCATAATGCCCAAATCCCCCACAATCCTTTTGGCTAATGCAAGTAGACCATTTAATTTTGGGAACCCCTCTTCTATTGTGGCCCTCTTCCAAAGAAAGTTTCTGCATATTCTTTCCAGGTTGCTAAGCTCTTAATCTTTCAGTCTCTAGCAAGAGAGAAAGTAAATGGTCGAGGAGATGAGGAAGGTATTAATTACGATGGCTATTATTCTTGGTTAGACTAAGCAAGGTGAGCATAGTCTACAGTAGGAGAGAGAAGAGCAAGAGGCATTCAATCAATGTGCGATGCAAAGAAGCAAGTGCAAGGTGTGCAAGAAGTGTGACTTAGGTGTGTGTAGAAGAGTGCTAGGCAAGGCAATCAAGGGTCACAAGGCACCCTTGAAGCTGTATGTGCATCGACAAAAGGTGTCCATCCCTCTTCCCCTATTGGAAACTTGAGTGCAAGGTGTGCACAAGTGCAAGATCTTGGAGAAGGTGGAGGTCTATTGTAGAGGTTGGTGATAGAAAGAACCTTGGGTATTTTAAAACCTTGTTTGATTGTGTACTCTTTGGGATTACGCATTATGTAGAGAGAGTATTTGGATTTGTGCTATGCATCATCATTGTACGTTTCTCTTTATAATCAATCTATAGAAGCTTCCGGTGTTTGTATTTCTCTTCTATTGTTCTTCCTTGTCCTACAAACACTCAAATCCCTTTCTGCACAAGAATCCCCCAACAATAGCAAAGCATAGAGGGGCCAATGGGCATCCTTGCCTAATAGATCATTTTTATGTGATAACCTTTGATAATTGTTCCTTGATATTTATTTGCATTGATGCATTCCCTAGCAATGTAGTGATCATCCTAGTGAATTTCTGACCACAGCTGAGATCTTTAAGAGATTAGAGAAAAAAGTCCCATTCTTGCTTGTCGTAAGCTTTGTCGATGTCCATTTTAAGGAATGCTACATCTTGCTCGGACTCTTCTACAAAATCAAGACCTTTCTAGATATGAATAATAGCTTCTAGTATAGATCCACCCTTGATGAATCCTTTTTGGTCCTCGCTAAGCAACCTCTTCAAGTGATAAGAAATTCTATTGGCATTGTAAGAATCTTGTACCTTTTTTGAAACATTTTGATCGAGCAAATTTTCAATCCTATTCTTGTTTCCTTTTTTATGGATATGCTTGATGAAACCATTGTTTAGGCATTCCGGAAGGGCATGGAAAGCTAATGCCTCTTGCCAAACCAAGTGCAATGGGGTGGACACCACCTATCTGAAAGATTTCAAAACTTCATTTGTGAGGCCATGAAGACCCTAGCTTTTCCCATTGGTGAGCATATCAATAACTTCGAGAATCTAATTATTTGAAATGGGGGCATCAAGGAGAGACTTTAGATTATGTGGTATTCTCGAAGGAGAGACTCTCAAGATGGTCGCCATGAAGTCCCTCCTCTAGGGAGAGAGAGGCGTCGAAACCCTAGGAGCTGAGCAAAATGGATGACAATAATGGCGTTGTTTTCTTCTTTTGTTTTGCATTTGCCCCATTACTACCTATTATGAAGGGGATAGAGTCTCTAGTTTGCTTCCTCTTGGGGATGCCACACATCTCTTTAGTTGGTTTGTCATCTCGTATCTCAACATTCCTCTACTTTTTCGTAGTCCCTTCTAGTATTGGTAGTTTGCTTTGTGCACTTCATCCTCAAGATGCCAGAGCCTCCGATAGAGCTTCTCTCTCCGCTTCCATCGAGTGGTGCAAAGCATCTTTTGAGTCTTGATCAGTATTTGATGAGTCTTCTCGACCGTAGCCCTCCAACATTTGGCCAGTGTGGTGCCATTGGAGAAAGTGGAGTTCCATATCAAGGGAATTTCTTGATGGATTGAGGGAAGGGAGAGAGACCTTGGGCAAGCATGAAACCAAGGCGCTTTTTTGAGTTTGGCAATTGCCTTGAAAGTGAGAATAATAAGGTAGTGGTCGGATATGGCAATTGGCTTGAAGGAGACTATCACTTAATCACCTCAAATGACCTCCTCTTAATTAACTTATATGTTTACTTTAACCATAATTGAAAGACATCCTCTGTGAGAGAAATAAGAACAGACCAAACAATCATGAACAGACAAGAAAATGCACTTTTTTTGTGTAGACCCGGTTGATGACATTATCACCCTAATGACCTATCTCATGAGTTATGAATACATATTTTCCTTGTTGATCTACTTGTAGCATATCTGGAAACTGGAACAAAATTATGAACCACATTCAATGTGTGTGTGTGTGCGTGTGTGTGTGTGTGTGAGAGAGAGAGAGAGAGAGATCCCCAATCAAATATCGTTGAGAGCAAGGACAGAGCATATAACAGCATGCTGCATATAGACTTCCTCATGCAATTTGCCATTCAAGAATGCATTCTTAATATCCATTTGATATAATTTCCAATTGTTCATAGCAGCCCATGCAATCACGCTTCTTACCGTTGTCATTTTCACGACTGGACTAAATGTTTCATCATAATCCAATCCATATACTTGTGCATATCCTTTTGCAACTAGACGCGCTTTAAATCTTTCCAATGAACCATCACTTTTGCATTTCACTTTATATACCCATTTACATCCAATAGCTTTCTTATTCGGTGGCAATTTCACTAATTCCCACGTATCATTCTTCTTCAATGCATTCATCTCATCATCCATTGCTTTACACCAATCTTCACTTTGTGACGCATCATAAAAATTCTTTGGTTCCTCATGCTTGATTCTTTCTGTCATGTATGCATAATGAAGCTTCATAGACTTATTGTATAGATTCAATCTATCCACTGGATGTTTTACTCTAGTAGATCGTCTCAAAGGTGTTTCTTCATGTGTCTCTTTCCTTGAGTGTGGGGGAACATATTTCTCCTTCATATTTTTCAACGTGCCAGGCGTAACTATCTCATCTTCAATATCTGAATCAGACGTGTATGTATCTTTTCCTTTCTCCTTTCTTCTTGCATAGTCTTTTGCATTTTCACTCCATGAAGTTTCAGGTGTAGGAAACTCATATGAACCATAGTCTTGACTCTCTTCATGGTCAAAATTCCTACGACTTGTTCCTGGCTCATCATGAACATTATGCATAGAATCATCCATATCATTCTCTATTACAGGCATGTCTTTGGGTGCATACCATGATGCTTTTTCATCGAATATAACATCTCTACTCACTATACATTCTTTTGTAATAGGATTATAACATCGATATCCTTTCTTTTCTTTTGAGTATCCAACAAATATGCACTTTTCAGATTTTTCCTCAAACTTATGTCTCAACTGATTAGGCACATGCGCATAACAAATGCTTCCAAAAACTCGTAAATAGCTAACATTAGGCTTATGCTTCCATAGCCTCTCATAAGGTGTAAGATCATGAACCATGCCTGTGGGAGCTCTATTTGTAACATGCACAGCCGTATGACAAGCTTCTGTCCAAAACATATCTGGCATGTTCTTTTCATTCAATATAGCTCTAGCAACTTCTTCTATCACACGATTTTTACGTTCTGCAACACCATTTTGTTGTGGTGTGTATCTACAAGATAATTGCCTTCTGATTCCATGATCACTTAGGTACTGATGAAATTCTCTTGAGATATATTCTCCCCCTGAATCTGATCGTAGGCATTTTATATACATTTCCAACTACTTTTCAACTATATTTTTGAATCTTACAAAGCACTCAAAGACTTCACTCTTATGCTTCAGAAAATATATCCATGTATATCGGCTATAATCGTCAACGAATATCAGAAAATATAGTGAGCCACCAATTGATTTTGTTCTAGCTGGTCCAACCACATCACTATGTATTAGCTCTAATGGTCTCCTCCTGTGCATTTCTCTTCTTGGAAACTTCAAACGTTGATGTTTTCCAAATGCGCATGCTTCACAAATTCTTTCAAAGTTTAAATGACAAAATCTTGGTAATCCACGCACTAACATTTGCTTTTCCATGGACTTCAATTTTCTCAAATTGATATGACCAATTCGTTTATGCCATAATTCAGCTATATCTGAATATTCACTATTCTTTGCATACATGTTCTCATAAAGGGGTGTACCCATATCAAAGGTGAACAATCTACCCATCTTCTTTCCATGACCGAGTAATTTTCCTCTTTTTCCATACTTGAAATCATGTATAAAACAGCCATGTTTGTTGAAAGTAACTTCCATGTCTTGATCTGCTAGTTGACCAGCTAAAACTAGGTTCTTTGTAATGCTAGGCACATGTAAGACATCACTTAAAGTGTTTCGAACACCATTTCTTTGTTATAATGGTACATTCCCAACATCGTTAATCACATGTAAGGTATTGTCACCAGTTGCTACATACTCTTTAGTCTTCAAAGCTTCTTTTGATTCAAACCAATTTCCAATACTCGTCATGTGATTTGTGCAACTAGAGTCTATGTACCAATTCATATCGTTTCCAGGTTTTGACATACTATTCAATACATGCTCCATCGCAAACATATTACTCTGCCATAGTCTCTATATGAACTTTCTGCAGAGAAATTTCCATGTGCCGCATAATGGCTTCTACCTCTTCCTCTTTGACTATTTTGCTTATAATAACAATCTTTCTCAAAGTGGCCATACTTGCCACAATGGTAACAATTTCCAGGTGCCTGTGATCTTCCTCTACCTCTAGAGTATGATCTTCCTCTACCTCTTGACATATCCACTGTATTTGCATTTCTAGAAGATGATCGTCCACGACTAAAACCTCTTCCTCTATTCTGAAAGAATGCATGATCTCTCGAATTGCCACTTCCCGATGCATTCAAACCAAGCTTTACTTCTTCTGTCATGCAAAGAGCTACTAGCTCGTCAAAATCTGGCATAGTGCCTCTCACTGAGATAGAGGTATCTAAACTCTTATACTGCGGTCCTAGACCATTTAGCATAACTGAAACCATATCATTATCTTCAACTTTGCAATTTATAGAAGCTAAATCATCAGTGATCTTCCTAATTTCATCCACATAATCCGTTATGGACCTATTTCCACGCCATACACTATGCAACTTTTGCTTTAAGTGAATTTTTCTAGCTTCTGTCGACGTACCATATATCTTATGGATTATATCCCATGCTTCCTTCGGTGTGCTAGCTTTCATAATATGTGGAATCAGGCTCTCTGATATACATATAGAAATCCAATGGAGAACCTTTCTAGATTTTTCTATCCACATTTTATATTCTTTTTGCTCTTCTGCATTTGGATTCTCTGGCAACTCAGGACACTCGTCGTCTCCATTCACTAGTCCCCATAGACCTTTTCCCATCAAGAAATTTTCCATTCGATAAGACCATATGTGGTAATTGTCTTTATTCAGCTTATCACCAACTATTTGTGCAATATTATCACCCATCTTTGTAATTTAAGCACTTCTCTATGCTATGGTAATTTTATGGCGAGATCTAGAAAAATTTCGGCAACATTTCGGCTGTATTTCTAGATATGTGCACCAAAAGCTGAATCTTCACAAGTAATCTTAATGATTTTCCTCTTATTCTTAGCACTCCCTGCGTCTCTATGCACTTATATCCTCAATTTCTACCTCTCCGAAAAAAATTTCGGCAGAGTCTCCTTTGTCCGAACTATATATGAACCAAGTCAACTATAGTCACTCCACTCCAAAAACCCAAACTCTGGGTAAAAGCATCAATAATAGTCCGTAACGTAAGCAAATATAATCTGACGGGAGGCCTCAAAAATATACATTCATCCCGTGATCGATACACGAGGTCTTTGGACTGTCTTCTCTTTGGTCTTCCACCTATATCACCAGAGTATCTCCAAGCATGAGAATACCCCAGTTAAAAACCTCACCACGTCCCTCAATTTTTGTTTAAATTCAAGGTTTAAGCAGGGTAATGTAAAACCTCACAAGGCGCGTGAGTTGTCCAACTAAGGACCCACAATATCATACATTCGTCTCACAACGTGTGAGTAGTGTCCATTTACGGACCTGCAAGAATATACATATCGTCGCCTGCCACATGCACTCAAGATGAAAACTGAAATTAAATATGTACCTGACTGTAAATAAAGAAAAACTTCTGCATTATATCCTTGCTGCAGAAATTTTATCTCACTTCTCTGCACTTTTATTTATTGAGGAGGTGGCATCTCATTTAACAGCAACCAAGATGACACTTTGGTTAAAATAACACTCTACTGGCCACTCGATCAGAATACAGCTACTGTATAAGAAGTCCGAGCTCTTGATCGAAGATTATGTTGATAAGATCTCACGAACGAATACTCGGCAGGAAAGGAATATGGATATGCCCGAGTGGTTTTGCTACTTCTTCTGTTCTGATCTATCCTACTCTGGTACCTTGCGAAAGAACGCAGCTGTTGTTTTTTGTTATAGCTTTCCAATGCTTCAAGTTAATCCCCCGTTGCTCTGATACCACACTGTGGAACTTGCGCAGCTCTTGGCGTTCACTGTTTACAGACACACGACAATATTGACCGACAGACGGAGAGACTAATACTTCAGAAAAGATGCGTGCGGCAACATTTACGCTCACGGCGGTGGAGTGATTTTTCATTAGTTGTATATACATAACTTTTAACATATTTGCCACGTCATCAGACACTACCATCCTAATGACCTATCTCATGAGTTATGAAGACATATTTTCCTTGTTGATCTACTTGTAGCATATCTGGAAACTGGAACCAACTATGTATGCAGGAATGTATTTATAAATGCAGACTATTCAATCTCGACATCACCAAATAATCAAAACAATACATTTGTGTGTATATTGGAATGTAATTTTGTCATCAATTGAGTCCAAGAAACATGCGTGAATGGAGATATCTTTGTTTAGAATGAAGCTGCTGTACAGATATCTTTGTTTAGAACGAAGATACTGTACAAACAAAATCGAGCTACAATCTTGTTACATGATAAATTATTATATTTAAAGAAAGAAAATTTATACAGTAAATGCGGAAATATTTATATGAAGCCTGTACTGGTAATAGTTCCAGTCTACTACCAATATCAAAGCACTAATCAAAAGATAAATCATGTGCAGCTATTTAGAACATTGATGACAAGATCCTAAGCTACCATACAGCTATTTTAAATGCAGAATCCACATTTCCAGCTATCTGTGACAAAGAGAGTGTGTGCCATCATAAATAGCTCCTCTCAATCAGCTCAAAGAATTTGTGGATTCTAAAAAGCAACAGAACCAACTTGACAAAGCGACTAAATACTTTATTGATTTTTGTACAACGTACCACCAGCGCCGCTCTCACGTGACAACGTTTTCCTAGTGTTGTGCTGAAGTGAGAATGAAAAAATAGAATAGCTTTGAAGCAACGGAGAACAATATATACACACATAAAAATTGACACAATTTCAAAAGAACAAAAGAGAGAACGAGCAAGACTTAAAGAAAAAAACAACCAGCAGGACTAAGTACAAAGTTGGACCATCATAAATCTGGTACTAGAATATATCTCGAGCAAGGCCTTCTCACTAACTCTTTTGTTCTCTCTATTATGAGGTATTGTAATCTTTAAGTGGGGGATCTTACAATGTATACATCCGCAATTCCATCATTAATTCCAATTTTCCTGTTCTCTCAAAAAAAAAAGATTTAAAGAAAAAAAGGGAGAAAAGAAGTTCTGCATTATTTTCTTTACTTAAAGAGAAGATATTACACTACATTTCTATGCTCTTTAGAGTTATGTATATATATATATACCTATGTGCTAGAAGTAACTCATTTCTAAAGAGCATCCTTTGGCTTTGAGTTGACATGAGTTAAAACAAAGTCATATAGCTTATTGGAGCTTCACAATAAATAGAATAAAGCCATATAGCCACGTGAAGCTTCCAAAAGAAAACAAGAATATTCTGCTTCTCAAGCTTCTCTTTTGATTTTTTTTTAAATGAACTGAGTTTTCTGCTTTTGGAGATTGCTTCAGTTTTGAGTTCCTTAAGATCAATCGGTTTTCTTATTTTTGGAGCTTTGATGCATCTAGAACCTTCATCATCACATCTGCAGTTGATTTTTCACAAGAAACACCTACTATACCAATCTTCCGTGCAATTAATATCTCATAAATAAAGTGGTAGTGCACCTCAATGTGTTGGTGTATGCATGAAATATATGTTTTGATCGAAAAAAAAAACTCCTAAACTTATGGAAAGAAATAAACAATCCATCTGTCGCCAACTAATTATTACTTTAAATATTTCCACCACAAACGCTCTATTTTCATATTCTTTTATGAGACTGCCACCATGTGCTGCTTTCTAGAAACTCCTGAAAATATTTTGATATCCAAGCATCAACATATATAATATTGTAAAGTAAACATTATCTGCCAGGTGCAAGTGAATGGTAGACCTGGCCATTTCATCTAACTCATCCCAATCATCTTCATTCATGTCAGCAGGCTTCTTTGAAATCCCATATACTGGTTTCCATCGCCTCCTTTGAATCAGCACATCTTTAATCTGATTCTTCCATAGAGCAAAGTTTGTGCCATCAAATTTTCAGATCTTAAAATGGTCTTTCCCCTGCAAGTTATAGCTGCGCCTCGAAACACTAGCACTAGACCCTAATCCACCAGATGTGCCTAAGACCTCTGATGGCATGATGGTAGAGAACTGAATAGAATGATAATGGAGCTAGAAGAGTCCGAACACCAACGAATAAGTGTATCAAGGAGTAATTCAACGAATTTATAGTTGACTAAACCAAAAATCTAGAAAACTTTTGCTAGAGTATCCTCTACAAAGTGAGCATATGAACAGTATCAAAGTATCATAAAATTGCAAGAACTCACATGTTTTCCTTTATAGTGAATCACTCACTCCACTGCATATAAGCAGTTACCCAACAGAAGCCAACTAGGCTTATCGAGCACCTATGAACAACTATCATACATCTCCTATGGCAAGGCTGGGTAAGTCTTCCACCTCCATCATCAAAGATACCCTGATACATGGGTGTCTCCTAGTTAAGAAAACCTCACCACGACCCTATTTATCAAATGTAAAAGGCTTTATGCAAATAATGTAACCGCTATATCAATGACCACATGGATGTACATAAGCGATATCCACAGAAGCGTACATGGTGTGTGTGTGCTCAATATATGCAGTAAAATGACACTAAAAGGCTGCATACACATCCCAAAAACTAGCCAATAACACCTGCAAGTGTCTATCAACTCTGATGTTTTAGGCTCAAAACACTTGCACAAATTTTGCAACAGCTGCTCCCACCAAAACTGAAACCTTTCAAGAAACCTGTAGTTTTATGAGTGTGGCTGAGAACAGCCCCAAAGGTTGATATTTAATGTCACTGAAGTACAAAGAACACTCTTCTTGATGTTCTTGGACCTGCTTGAAGAGAACTATGTGCGGAAGTACTCCAAAATGGCTCCAAAAGGCACCCCAAAAATGCTTCCAAAATAGGCTTTGAAAGCAAAGGATGAAGCTTTGAGGGACCAAAACATGTTCAAGGTAATCTCCACCTTAGTCTTTCCCCTTCTTCAAACACCACAAGAGTGTAGCTTAGTGGCAAGAGATTGCCACGGTTAAGCGAGGTCTGGGGAGAACAGTACTAGGATGGGTGACCTCCCGAGAAGTACCGGGAACCTCTATATTCCTTGATCGTTGAGGTCCTCCCTCGCGTGCAGCCAACGGTGACTTCAGTGACTCGGATGACAAGGTATGCCAAGGTCTATGCCTTGGTCGCCGCCTTTTTTGTAAGCCTTGGGGGGAGGGAGGCTCGCTTCACTCGCACAAAAGGAACAAAGCTTTTTCCATCGATTTGCTCTGATACCATTGAAGAAATTCAATGTCCATGCACCACGGTGCGCTCTCCTTATCGAGTGCTCCACGATGATATCCTTGGAGTAGAAAACGAACCTCCTAAGGCCGCATATGATACTCTGTACAGAGACTGCAAAACACGCAAAAAACATAGTACACACGGAGCACGAAGACAGACGTCTTAGGTCATACAAATGCGGTCGAACTTACAGCCCATGGCTGACCAGACCACTATATCTTTTATTAAAGAACATACACAAAGAAGTGTCCGATGGCCATTTGGCCTTTCACATGGACACTAACGGTAACATGATCATTTTATCCTATGTTTTTCCCTTGTTTTCTCTCTTATTTTTTGTAGAGGGATTCTTCCTTCTTGATGATAATTTTTTTTGGAAAGTCTATGCTTTAGAAAAGTTTCTTTATTTTAATTTAATGTTTCATTCTCTTTTAACTCTCTTCTTGTATATCTGTCTTATTTTGCATGTTAGCTCTTGATCCTTTACGCCATTTTTTATGATCTACGAGTCATTATTATAGTTTTAAATGTCTCTAAATCTCATGATGACCTTAGGTTTCCATAACTCCCTCCGACTCTGTATGCTTCCCTCTTCTTATTTCCTTCCTGGGCTTCATTAGCCCTCCCATGCCTCCCCTTCCTTCCTACCTATTTGTTTTCTTTATTTCGTCCTATTATATGGAGAGTTTGAAGTGTGCTTAGTGGTTGTGTCTATTTTCTTGTGTTCTTGTAGATAAATTAGATTCTAGAGATTTTCCAATGTCCCTTGAATGTGTCCCTTGCGCATTCCATGGCTTCATCTTCTACTCTTAGCTCCATTTACTTCATTAAAAAGGAGTATTGTGACATTTTTCCCTTCTTGTTGGAGCACTCCCTCCCATCCCACGTCCTTCCTCCTCCCCATTCACCATGCACTGTCTTGCTCACTCCCAGAACACCCCGCCATTGACCACCCTTCCAACTTCCCTACCACTCCCATCCTGCTTTTCTAGTTCTTGAGCCTATGTCCTTGATCTTGTCCACCTCGCAATCTAACCCATTTTCTTTGAGTCTTTTGTAGAGATTACACCCACTCCCTAACTACATGCAATCCTTCACACATCCTTACTTGTTCCTCTTCCTCAACCTCCAACATCCACCATCACGACCCTTCCTCCACCTTAGACCTTTGCATCCACATTGTCCTAACCTTGATTGACTTACTAGACATTTTCTTGGAGCATAACCTTAGTCACATGGGTATGGGGTGTCGGTCCAACATTCTCTTGCCCACCCCTGATGGATCCAACATCTAGATTGTCTTGAGAACTTTTTTGCACTTCCCCAATGGTACCATGAGTGCCCCCACCATAATTTCTACCATTGTCTCTTTTGTGGTCAACCCCATCTCCTTGCACTTTACCTATTCCTATCTAATTCAGGAGGGGATAGTCAACTTTTGTATGAATGGGTTTGGTCTTGAGGCGGTTATCCATTCTTAACTTAGAGCCCTCTTCCAATCCTTCATTTTCTACTTCCTATTTCATAAAAACTCTTCATCTCAACCTCTCTAGTCTTTCATCCATAGTCCCCCTTTCCCCTATGCCTCAGTGATGTTGGGATTCTTGTAGATTTTTTCTCATAATTATCTGAAAGTCCTCTCCTACCACACTAAGTACTTCCCATTCTACTCTACTCCCATGCCTGCTTGGATTTATTATGTACTAGACCCACCCACTCTAGCCCATCCTCGTCCCTTGATTGTTCTTTTCACATCCTTGGCTATGCTTCCTCATCTCAGTCATGTGGTGGGTCCCTACTCCTCTTCTAATTATCTTCTTGGCCCTTTCCATCTGCCTTCCCACCCTTTTGTTGTCACCTAGACCCTAGCTTCGACTTTTACCCTTCCCCCTCTTCATCTTCATATTTTCTCTTGCTCGTCAATGATTATCCCAACAAGGATATTGATCCCCTTCATCTCCACTTCATGGTCATCCTCCCATCCTGATTGCATTCCCCATAATAAACCCCCAACCCTAGCCATCCCCTATGCCTCATGCCTTACCTTGGGCCATCTCAATCAACACATCCTCTACTTCCCATTGCACCTCCCCTCTCGTATGTGACTCGCTTCCTTGGGATCCTTAAGCACTTGAACACGCTTGCTCTTAATGGTGTTCAATGCACTTCTAAGTCTCGCATTTCCATCTCCATGACCACCTCCCATCATCAATAGCATGTCACCACTATCATCCAAATTCATGCCATGTCTATAACCTAGGAGTGCACCTACAAGTCCATGAACTAGGCTATCAATGAGGAGTAGGATTCCCTTTGTGTCGAGCTTGATACGGCTTTCCAAAAGCGCCATAATAGCATTCTAGGAGGTCCCTTGACCTTTAAAATAGCCCCATATGTCTTCTATTTTTCCATGAGAGATATCATGTTTAATGCACTCTTAGTCGGATGATCATTCTAGGTGATCAAGCTTCCCTCATTCTACCATTCCTCTCTATGTCTACATCACCCTCCTTGAGACCATGGCACAGATGTAGCTTATGTTGACCGTATTGTCTTCTAGGCTAAAGCTATGAATCTATTTGGAGTAGCCAATTTTGTTTTGGAGAAGTGCACGTATGAATAGAGATGTCAGACATTGATCCACAGGGATCAATCCATTTGATCCATAGGGATCATTGATCCACAGGGACCAATCCATATGATCCACAGGGATCAGTCCATATGATCCATAGGGATCAGTTCATGTGTGTGCGGGACAAGGGCCAGCTAGCCAAGGTCCCAAGCTTGGGGAATACCCTAAGGTACGTTGGTAGTAATGGGAAGTACTAGGGTAGTAATGGGAATAAGTGTTGCATGATGGCCACATGTTCACACTAGATTATTCTAGATCATTGCTATTCTTAGAGTTCATAATTCTCATTTTTAGAGTACAAGAGGGTATATGTGGATGGGAGGGGAGTCACACACACATAATTCATGTCTCTTTCTAATAAGAGACTAATTCTACATTTCAGCCATTTTTTGGTCACTATATGCCCCTCCCAACAATGCCACTCCTTCCTATGGTCCTTCCCTTCATGGCCTTTTGTGGCATGCGGCTCAATTTTTTGTCTATGTACGATTATGTTGTCCTTTTATGGGTTTTTTAGGACGTCATTTTTTCACCTTTGTATATTCATGATCTCTAGTGTTTATTTTTAAAACCATCTCCACATAGTTCGTGTATGATTTTGCACTACATGATTCTGGAGTGTGTTTTGCAGTACTCTTTTCTCTCCAAATTATGTACATTATTGCTTTTCTTTTGCTCCTTCTCTTCAACCCCTTCCTCCTCCTTTCCTTCCCTCCCCCCTCCCCCCCCCCCCCCCCCCAAATCTTCCTTTTCCCATCAGTAGCGGATACTTCGCCTTGCTTCCGACTTTCAATAGTGTTTCACTCTGACTCTATCAATCAATACCTATGGTGCATGTCCCTTGTCAGGTCCTCTACTACATGTTGGCATTGTTTCATGCTTTCTTCTCTCTATTCTTGATTTTTCTTATGTTCTTCTGAAAAATGAGCCCCTCATGTGGTGGGAAACCATTAAGCCTCTCTAAGTGCTTAGTTGGCAAAAGAGCACAATAATGGTACATATGTGGCCATTCAGTGTGCGAAAATGAATAGGTGCATAAGTAGTGCTCATTTTTCCATCTCTTGAAGCTTAATTGTGAATTATAAGGTTTTGAAAGGTTGTAAAACATTTTTGGAAGGTTTGCATGAACCCCATTATTTGTATATTCAATTAAGGTCAAAAGTGCAAATTATACATATGAGAAATAGTCTATGTTTCGCCTTCACGAAATAATAGCATAGAAAAGTAGATGAGTAGATTGAGTTGTCAAAAAATGTAGATAAATAGAGATGCAAACTAATATAGAGAACTCAGATTCTCAAATCATGAAGATTAATGTAGCTATGATCATAGTGTTGTCAATCTGTGCACTTCAAATCTTTGGCTTAGATGGTGATCTAGATAGACTCTAGATGGAGGGCTTACTAGTTTGCAATACTATGTAGAGCTACACATGGTCCATACTTATATAGCCTTTAAAATGGAAGTCGCTGTAGAGCAAAATATACAATCAGACAATATTTTTAGGGCCACAAGTACTACTATCCACACCTTATGAGCGGAGGAGATAGGACCCTAGTACAAAGGACAGAACCCCCCCCCCGCCCCCTTGTGCACTTCCCCCATTAATCTTGTATGGCGAAACCCAATGGTGCCACAAGACTTTTATATTATCCTTGCATGGCCACCCAAATGCCAAGAAATTCATGCCCTACTTGTCAAGGGAACACTAGATTGTGCTCTCTGACCATAGTAGGCAAGATTTTGGAAATACACTTATGAATACAAGAAAACCCATGAAGGGAAAACGATACAAGAATATGTAACTGATACAAGACATCCCACAACCCGGGACCAATAGGTATGGAAAGCTGGTCTAAAGATGATATAGGAGATCCCACAACCTGGGATCGTAAGTATGGAATAAGATATGTGGATTACAAGAACTCCCTTCTCAGAGATGAACTAGATTCAAGAAATAACTCAACAATATCTTGTACAACGAGACTACAAGAGGACAACACTAGATGTCCAGGATACAAGACTAGACAAAACTAAAGCAAGAGACAAGACTAGAACTTGAACTGAAACTTGAAAGTACTTACTTGGTGATCAAGACCCCTTGAGCTCCCAAGATTGGCATTGGCAAGACTAAAAATGAATGTGGCCAACTCCTCCTTTTATAAGCATTCAAAGGCGGTGCTATATGGTGGTTACGATTTGATGATGTCATCATGATGTCATCAAGTTGAAACAATACCTCCCAGTGATAGAATTTAGCAAATAAACAGTCGATCTTCGGGTTTTGGCACGTTGAAGATGCAATGGAAGCGTTCGTTTCTCCAAATTCTAAACCAATCATGAGATATGTAAAGTTAGATGGAATCTGAGGTTTAGGATGGTTTCCTTTGTGTCCATGATATCACCTCCCCCTCAAGCGACGAGTTCAACAAGGAGCGGCCATGTTCTCTAACTTGGGTTTCATTGGATTTTTCTTATGGAATTCAGGAACCTTGACTTTTGCTCTCTGAAGATTTTTTGTAAGTTCACAAGTACGATTATGCTTTCCAATGAATAAAGCATTCAAATCGTCGTCGCAAGATTCTTGAATCTAAGACATGATTGAACTCAAATTCTTCATGATCCTTAATCTTGAATGGTGGTGAAGGACTCGGTCTCCCTTGAGCTTCCTTAGCTTTGTGACAAGATAGGTCCTTTGAGCTTTTAGTGGTGTGTGGTAGTGTTTCCAAGATCTTTGATGGAGAGCCTTGAGTAAGCACACCTCCTTGATTGAACACGAACTCTTCGTTGTCCTTTAACTTCTTCTTATCTTCATAATATTTATACTTTATATCATTTGTAATGACTTTTGGGGCTTCAAAGATTCTTGATTTAGATTTGTGAGGAATAGTGTCATCATTATTCAAGACTCCTGACTCTTGGACTTGACTTTCTTTTAACAACTGATTCTCGCATTGAATTGCTTGATTGATAGCCTTGTCTAAAGTATTTAACTGAGATGTAGAGGATAAGCAACCCTTTATTTCATCTCTGAGACCACTTTGAAACCGCCTAACTAGATAGTCGTCTTGGTATGTGGATCCTTGAAATACAATTTTAAAGTCTGATGCAAATTCTCCACCTGAGCGATCACCTTGCTATAATCTGCATTCAAATTCTCAAAGTTTTTTATATATATACTCTAGAGTAGACTCGATATTTCTGAGTATGGATATGGAGTCCATCATGCTTGGCATGGTCTTGATGTCAATAGTCTTACCAAAATGTTCGGGGAGCACTAGATTGTGCTCTCTAACCACAGTAGACAAGATTTTGGAAATACACTTATGATTACAAGAACACCCACGAAGGGAAAATGATACAAGAATACGTAAACATACAAGACGTCCCACAACATGGGACCAATAGGTATGGAAAACTCGACTAGAGATGATACAAGAGATCCCACAACTCAGGATCGTAAGTATGGAACAAGATATCTAGATTACAAGAACTCCCTTCTTAGAGATGAACTAGATACAAGAAATAACTCAACAATATCTCGTACAACGAGACTACAAGAGGACAACACTAGATGTCCAGGATACAAGACCAGACAAAACTAGAGCAAGAGGCAAGACTAGAACTTGAACTGAAACTTGAAAGTACTTACTTGGTGATCAGGACCCCTTGAGCTCCCAAGACTGACATTGGCAAGACTGAGAATGAATGTGGCCAACCCCTCTTTTTATAGGTGTTCAAAGGCAGTGTGCTATATGGCGGTTACGATTTGATGATGTCATCATGATGTCATCGACTTGAAACAAGACCTCCTAGTGTCAGAATTCAGCAAATAGATAGTCGATCTTGGGGTTTTGGCACGTTCCGGATGCAATGGAAGCATTAATTTCTCCAAGTTCTAAACCAATCATGAGATATATAAAGTCACATGGAATTTGAGGTTTAGGATGGTTTTCTTTGTGTCCATGATACTACCTAGCCTAATGGATGGGATTAGGAAGACCATCTATTACCATCAATCATCACACATAGACCTCATCTAACTTGGAAGTTATGGTTCCACAAACGTCTCTGCTCTCACAATGGTTTCTTCTCATAATGGGGCTTTTATAGTATAGAGAGCCATGGAATATTTGTAGTCACTTGAGGGTAGAGTATCGAGTACATCTAACTCCCCCCACCTCAATGTGTACCTTGCTATGAACTACCACCTATGACACAAGGTGAGGAGCCACATATGGCACAAGCTGAGGAGCTTTGGGATTATCCCTAGCTTTGCCTACCACCTTTGAGGCATCCTCTTGAACTTCTACCTCTATGCATAAACATTAGCTTGGGAGGTACTTGCTTCCTTATCAAGTTGCTTGCCTTTTCCCTTGACAAATTTACCTTTACTTTGATCTATGTAAAGGGTGGAGGATTCATTACCTTTTTGTGTCTCACCATTCTTCATGAGTTTGGCTTCAGGACTAAAGATTTTCCCATTAATGGTTGATGTGATAATTTTTCCTCATATATGATCTCTCCAATTCTTCCTAGCTTTTTACAAATGTCCTTCATCTTTTTGACAAAGTCGATGATAATTTGCTTGGGATCCTTCTTGAGAGATGTGAACTCCATACATAGTTGGCTCTTCCTGGCCTTGGTGCTTGAAGAGAAGAATGCTTCTAGAGCATTCTAGGTCTCTTATGATGTCTTAAATCTACTTATATGTTAAGAAATCAAAGATAGATTTTAGAATTTATGACCATACTAAAGCATCCTTTGCACACCATGTGTTAAACCTTTCCTAATATTCTTGTGTTGGTTGTCCTTTGTTCCTTAGCATAGGCATCAACTCATCTCTAGAGATAAAATCATAAAGATTTCTACCTTGAAGGTATGCTTCCATCCTTAAAGACCATTCTGGTGTCAAAGTGGCTAAAAGAAACTTTATAGAATGGCGAATTGAGTGCAGCTTTACCTAGTAGAACAAGATCAAGCTCTCACCATGCATCAAGCAATTCTATCTATTATTCTCTTATTGCAACATGTAGCTGAGAGCCACTTACTCTTGAAGATGCATGTGATAATCGACATTGGATGAGTTCTTTGCAATCAAAATGGATTCCATACATAGGAATGGTACTTGGGAGTTACATGAATTTCTATCAAGGAAAACAATGCCATTGTTACAAAGTGGGTTTACAAGATTAAGAGAAAGCCATATGGTACGATTGATTGCTACAAGGCTAGATTGGTTGCCAAAGGATATGCACTACAATATGGCATTGACTATGAGGAAACGTTTGCACGTACTTGATGCATGACTACCATTCATACCATGGTTGCATTGGTTGCCCATCGAGGTTTGAAAGTACATATGTTGGACATGAAAAGAGCTTTCTTGAATGGCAATTTGCAAGAAGAGGTTTATGTGAAACAATCTTGAAGATTTTCCATGAAAGGGGAAAAGATTATGGTTTGTCGCTTGCATAAAGCCTTGTATGGTATCAAGGAAGCTCCACATGCATGGTATGAAAAACTTCATAAGTAGTTGATCACTCCTGGATTCACATGTAGTCCGATTGAAAGCACACTCTATGTATACAAAGATGGAGCTAATCATATTGTGTGTGTTCATTATCTTGAAAAAGAGGCATATGTGAGTGTTCAATTGAGGCCATCTATGCTTCAAGGGTGCATATGCAAGGTGTACCTTCTTCCATTAGGTCTTGTATTTTGACACGATGTACTCTAATAGAGAACCTTGATGCAAGAAAAGTGAAAATTAACAATATCTTTACCTCTATACTTCACAAGTATAAATAAAAGGGAAGCAATATATTCTCAATACTTTTGTTTGGATTATAAGAATTTTCTCAAATAAATATTAATTTAAGGCATCATTAAATCTTCAGTAATCTCATGTCTTGGTTATTATATATCTCAATTCAAAAGATGTGTACAAATCATATCATCATATCGATGTTTGTAATCCTCGCATGTGCCTCGACATAATTATATATTCATCTTATGGTTGAATCATAAAATGCTTGTTCAAAATCTCTCCGAGTCCTTCTACACATATAATCGAAGGTATGTGAGAATTTTCATATTAAAAACTTCACCAAACTCCTTAGCTTTTGTCATTACGAAATCTCCATAAGTGGTTTTCTCCACGGCGCATGAGATGTTCATTCAGGAACCCACATGAATGAAAAAAGAAACAAAAATAAATAGATAGATCATTGCATTTACTTAAGGAAATAGAAACCAAAGCTTTTCACACACATATGGATGCCTCTTCTCTACAGCTTATGTTCCAGGATTAATGCATGCCAATCAACCAAAGTTTAGATGACCTTTTGATAATGCTGCTAGTTATTTTGTCGTCTTGGATGAAGCTCTTGGAAGTGAGGAAATCCATAATTCTTAGGAAAGGCCCACGATGGCTTTACTAGGTTCAACATAGGACATGGCATCTCCATAAGCTGGGTGGTAGCTTAATAAATGATCTAATGGCTTCGATCGTGCAAGATTGGGTGATCTGAGGGAGTCGTCGCCAGGGAGTGGAGTCTGTCATCGCTGCCATATAAGCTCTGTAAGTCTTACCCCTGCTCTGTGGGATTCAGGGGGTCTCGTGGGCACTAGTCCCTTTCACTTCTACTTTTCTTTTCCTTTTATTTAATACAAGTCCGGGATAGTAGGCTAAGGCCGAACTTCCTTTATATTAAAAAACTTCCTTTATATTAAAAAAAACAGATTTGGTGATCTCGTTCATGCCTTTTCCCCGGACGAAAGAGAACGAATTCGATTCCAGCACAAACCATATGCACCATATCCCCGGGTCATCAAAGAGTGCAAAAAGGAAAGTGAAGATTCTATCACTATTGATACCGCCATCACTGCTACCACCACTATTAGTAGTACTTCTATTCTTATTATTGTTGTTATTAATATAATGAAAATACTGCTAGCAATAATAGCAATGGTAACGAGAGTCATGTTGATTATCATCCATATTATATTGTTATTATTATCTTCAGTGTCATTATAATAAAAAGATTCCCATGAACACGTTGTGGATACAAGAACTCGAACTCCAACCAAGTAGAGAAGCCTTAAAAGTTGTGCACATTGGTTTCCATACTAAGCTTCATTTTCAAATGAACGCATCAAAAGAGAGTCTGCAATGGGCAATTCCGACAATGGATAATCGTGCGTTTCGTTTCCAATCAAACACTGTTCAACTCTAAAGTCAACTACTATCAATTGACAGCTGTCATGACTTTAGAATTTCAATGATCGTGAGAATATCTAAGCCATCAGTTCCAATATTCGTACATTGAAACGTACTTTCTTGATTGACAATTCTTATAATCTTTTTTTCCCTCTTGTATCAAATTTATTGTTTGTTTGACTATGCAGTGACCTTCCTTCAGGCTCAGCAAACCATATATCTGTTTTTGAACAAAATCATGAAATGATAACTATATCGAGATGGACACATGGCGACTTCAACCTTAATCTTCAAGATTTCCAAAAGAAGAAAAAACATGCGGAGAGGGAAGTGGATTAGATCAAGTAACAACGAGGTAAAGAAAACGTTAACCTCGTGTATAACCCAGATGACCCAAAAGTTAATGCTCTATGAACCACATTCAATAACAGAGAGAGAGAGAGAGATACACTCCTTAGAGTTGAGGCAGAGGTTTGGCTCTGGTCTCTTGAGGTGGAGGTCTAGGGTTCAACCTCTGGGTTGCACATGTAATGGATTTTGCCAATTAAATGAATTGTCATGGAGTTGTCACCTTCTCTAACCTTTGCTTTGTCGGATACAGGGGATCGTGTGGATACTATGCCCATTCACTTGGGCAATTTCCCTTTCAAAGTTAAAGTTCAAGGGAGTAGACTTCAATTGAAATTCCATCAAAGAAAAAATTAAGAGAGAGAGAGAGAAAGAAAGAGAGAGATCCCCAATCAAATATCGTTGAGAGCAAGGACATAACATATAATAGCATTGTCCTAGACACCTAGGGGTGTGGTGCAACCATTGCCCCAATGGTTCGACTCTAGTGAGTGCCAAGAACACCCCTCAATCTTAGGATGGGATGTTACAGGGCCTATTTGATGCCTTCAAGTAGTTTGAAAGGTTGACTTCGGGTGACATGTGATTCATGTATAGGACAATCAACGCAAAAAATACATCATAGAGGTGATCTATCACGAGTATCGACCAGCACTTAGGCACCCTCTTATGAGCTCAGAGTCGATTTAACACATGGCACGTGAGTTCATGTCCCATTGACAATCAAAGGATTGCAATGCTTTTAGAGGAGGCTGATTGAAGCCTATATGGCTAGACGCTGAGGAGTGGGAGATGATTCATGATGAGCAGTAGTAGGCTTCTGATCGACATCATAAACAAGGAGATGTGGAGGCCACATATCTAGATAGAGTTGGAGCATCGCATTTGGGTAACAATGGTTATGACACGACACATCATGAGTTGTAAGTATCATTTTAATGAGTGAATCAACTTATGTTAAGCACGTCATGTTTGTTGATCTCATGTTTCGCATATTTCTTGTAGGATTTGGTAGTGGGTCATCTTCCAACACGAGCAAAGGAGGCTTGTGGACATCACCATGGGTTGCTTGCACCATTGCAGGACTTGGAGGGATGCAGTGTGGTCATTTCATGGGAGCATCTACCATGAGGTGAACTTTTGAACTTGGTTCAGTGGTTTTTTGTTATTCTTTATAAACATTCTCTCAATTTGTCTGATTTCATGAATGTGCTTTGTTACATGACTGCATATATAGATGTTTTTATCAATTTGGTTCTGTGTATGGTAGTGGTCTACCATAGTTTTGTATTTGGTTCATATATAGCAGTGGTGCACCATAGTTTTGTATTTGGTTAATATATAGCAGTGGTTTGCCATATTTTGTATTTGGCTCATATATGGCACTAGTTTGTCACATTTAATATTTGGCTTATATATGATAGTTATTTTCCACAATTTTGCACATGGTTCTTTATGGAATATCTCTTTTATATTTGACAATGTGTTTTTTTATCGAATCTCGTTTTGGTTGTTGATCATCTAAACCCTTAATCGGAAACCACTAAAGTACATGTCACAAAATATCTTAGTTTATTTTGGGGAAAGTGTGTTGTCCTTTGCTGAAAAATATCATTGTCATGTTGCTATAGCAAGAGACACTACACTCTACCTAAAACGCAAAGATTTTACAAATATGGCCAACGATATAGGCATCCGTATGAGTGCTAGTATGCCAAAGGCCATACTGACAATTTTTCCAAGGGACATACCGAAACTTATGCCGAAGTTCTTCATACCAATGTCCATATTGATGCTTATACTATCACTCTTGCATGTCAATATCGATGTGTATACCAATAGGAAAGTGACCTAGACGAACAAGATGGGTGAGAACCTGTATTATGCTGTGATGTCGAACACTCACACATACCTCAACTGCTAGAGCCACTAGGGAATGGCAAAAGAAGACCATCATGGTGGAGTCATAAAGCAAGGAGTGCCCCTAGTGGGAGTAGTCCCACACAAAGGGAGTTTTGTCAAAGGGAGTAGTCCTGCCAAAGGGAGTGCCACCAATAGGAGTAGTCTGACCAAAGGGAGTGCCACTGATGGGAGTACTCCCATGAGAGATCCAGTATTGTGACACAACAACCTGATAAGCACGACGTGCTTGAGATATGAACCCTAAAAATGGCTCCTCCGTCATGCAATGCGGAGAGAAAAATAGATTGTCTCCCATCGTGCTCTACAATAGAAAACTTGAATAATTAGCATACGATAACAATGGTAATATAGAAAAATAGTGGTATGCAAAAAACACATAGCAAACAAGTAAACATAAATAAGTATGTACAATTGCTTGCTTCATAAGTCCTCTATTCTAGCATCCTCTTAGAGATTCAATGTGCAAAATATATCTATCTCTACATTGGCCACTTCTAGATCTCTTGGTATGGATGCCCCTTTTCGATCATCATCCTTGTACAGAATATCGTTTGTTACCTCCAGAGTAGCTCATCTTCTTCAAAAACCTCATCTTTTGGGACAACGATGTCTTCCTTCTCGACTAATGAATGCATCTTAGAGTCCACTACAGATGGAATTTCTTCTACATCTATGTCCTCACAAATTTGTCTACTATGTGGAGAGACTTGTGAAAAAATAGCCTATGTGGCTCTTTTGAATCTCCTATAAAGAAAACCTACTCAAACTTTTCGGGAAGTACAAATGTGTCTCTTTCATTTCTCCATAGCTTCATGGAGTCTACTTGAAGCAAACCACTCTCATCCCGCCTCACTATTGCATTTCTTTCTAGCGTTGACTACTTTGGACCTCTTAACATTAAACAAAAAGTAGTCAAACCTCTTGAATGATAGCTTCAAGATATCTTGGATCACCTCAAAATACTCAAGCTGGCCTTCTTAAGAATTTTCGTCTCTTGCACTAGCTCCACTTTTTTGGAGAGAGTTCACCTTCACCCCACTATCAAAGTTAGACCTATTTTCATCGATGTGTGCGATCCAAAAGTTTCCTCCATGAGACCATAATGCACCATATTTGTAATACTCCCAATCGCACCCCTTTGGGAGTTCCTCCTCTTCTTCAGAGATATCCTCACTTGCTACATTTGCTTGGGAAATGGCTGCATCTAGCCATTTCTTGTTGGAAATGGTGAAAGAGGTTGAAGACTTTCTGAAAGAGGCAAAGAGTGAGTGGAACAATTCTTTCAAAACTCAGCTCTTTCCTTTGTGTTTACCACCTTAGCAAGCTCATACCTCTCCAATCACTTCTGCATGGTCTTTGAGTTAACGATGCAAAAATTTATTGTTGTCTCTCTCAAAATTGCATCCATTTTCCTTTGGCTCCCTTTACCTTGGGGCTCATCGCCTACAAGATAAACATCTTCATCATCACTCCATAAGCAAGGCATTTCTATGTTGGACATATGTAAAAACTCTATTATGAATACCAAGGACTCTTATACGATCCATGCCTCTGCCATGCTTCCCTTTGGACATGTTCTTTGACGAACAAACCCTTTTAGTGTCTTCATGAACTGCTCTAAAGAGAACATCCATCGAATGTGGATAGTTCTTGCTATTCCAACTTTCGCAACCACATGAACTAGTAAATGAAGCTAAATTTTGAGAATACTTGTGGGAAAGTACTTCTCAATCATATAGACAACCTCTATAGCATTGAGTTTGGTGTTGTTGATGCTATCTCTTGTTATCTCTTTAGATGAGATCCATCATACCAAGGAACTAATTTTGTAAATGGTTGCTTGCAGATCCTCTCAAAGATAAATTTTGACAGCTATAGGGAGCAAAAACTCCAAAAATGTGTGAAAATCATGAGACCTGAGCCCTTTGATATTGTCATTCCGTGTGAAAGCAGTCTTTGGACACCATGCACCGAGTAGGTGTCCGAAACTCTGAATCACCTTCTTCACTCATTGCTCTTCCATCTTGCGAAGCACCCAAGGAGATCTTGGTAGTGACACTATTCTGTTCGGCTTAATAATTGCCCACAACTCTTACATACAACCTTGCTCTTCCAAGTCCTCCCTTTGTGCTTTGCTTTTCTTCTTTTTGATCAATGTCTTCTAGAGCATCTCTTCAACATTCTTGAAAATATGCATTGGGTCCACCAAATGATTAATAAAGAACTCAATCCAATGAGAGAGATCGTGAAAGATTGACATGCGTTTCATGCCAGCAAGTGGTTGTTCCTACATCCCATATCTACTTCCAATCGTTTGCTTTCATTTTTCATTGTGCTTTTTGGCCAATTTGGGAATGTAGTAAGTTAGGAGGGGCCAGACATGTTCATTTTTCAAGAAAATATGTTTTACAATACTTTATTCAAACTTCCAACAATGATTTTTATCACTCTTGTAATATATGTACTATAGAATACCCAATTTTCTATTAAGAAGCTCTTCAAGCTTGAGGAGCTTAGGTAGAATGACCATACCATTTTTGGTTATTTTTAGACCTCATTTGGACCTTCAAACGACCCCTAGAACTCATTTTTAACTATCTCAGACACTAGGTTCAAAAACTGGCCAAAGCTAGTCTAGAAACTTTAAAAAGAGCTAGATAGCTAATTTTTAAGGTTAGCTAGTGAGGAATTCTAAATTTTTTGAGAGGTTCTAAAAGTGTTCTTGAGCAATAGAGTTTGAGCTTCACCTTCCATTGCTTCGCTCTTGTCTCTACCATGTGTTTGTTTGTGTATGTGTGTGTGCATTTGCATGCTTCTCACCTTCACCTTCACTCACATCACTTTTTCACAATCATATCACCCTATCTCTTCCATGGATTGACAATTAAGGAGGTGGAGCTTCTTGATGTGGTGCTTATAGTTGTCTAGAACAACAGTGTGCATTCTATGTACTTAATAGGTGTCCCACCAAAGCATTTGAGTCTATCACTCCATATGAGGCTTGGCATCATCACAAGACATATGTTGCTCATCCAGAGGTTTTTGGTTGTCTAGGATATGTGTTGGTGTCGAAACGACAAGGTAGGAAATCAGATGATAAAGTAGTGAAATGTATTCTTCTTGGGTATATTTCTAAAAGAAAAGGATATCATCTATATCCTCCATAGACTAAATGCATTTAAGTTAGCTACCATGTTGTTTATAGTTTTTTTCCTCTTGAGTTTTTTTTTTTTACAACTTATCTATACGCTTGTAACCCTAGCATGTCACTCATCCATGTACACTCAATTGGTAATACATTCAGTATTGTGTTGTGCTTCAAATTCTTTCTTCTTCCTTGTGCTATTCATGTGCTTTTGCATACCTTAAACCCCAATAGTTCTCAAGTAGGCATTATGCAAAGAACATAAAAGTCATTTTTCCCAAGGACAAGGGAGAAAGAGCTATATAGAGAGATGGAAAGAGAGAGAGGGAGAGAGGCAGAAAGAGAATGTTGTAGGATCTTATGTATAGGAATACATAGAGAGAACAAAAGCTAAAATACATAGAAAGTAAAGATACACAATAGAATAAAAAGTACAAAAGATTGGGTGCGATTTCCTGCCACACACTCTGTTCGATGAGTCTATAGAGTAAGTGTATCTGTACCATTTTTTTTATGTCAAAAAGAGAGATTACAATGAGTGCAGCGCTAAAAATCATGAAAGTAAAAAGTTGCTCTCTTTTATAGAGAGCTGTATCTTTTATTTACATAAATTTTGATCTACAACAATCTCAATCTTAACCACTATTTTTACTAATTTCTAGAAAGGACCCTCTACATGGGTCTTGATTTACAATATATATATAAAATATAATATCTCTTATTCATGTCTAGACACATCCGAAATGTCCACACCCATCCATGCCCTCATGAACCTTCAACTACTATATCAAAACATAAAACACATTAATAACTCAATAAATTAAGCTCTAAAACTCAATTATTCCATAAATGATAACATGCTCCCAGTTGAAAAAGCAAAAGTCCTAAATTGATTATATATAAAATACACATGGATGGCAAGTCACATGCTTCTCTCTTTTACTGAGGGCCCTATCTTATATTTACATAAATCATGATCTAGAGCAATCCTGATCTTAACCACTATTTTTACTACCTTTTAAGAAAGACCCTCTATGTCGGTCTTTTTTCTCTCTCTCTCTCTCTCTCTCTATATATATATATATATATATATATATATATATATATATATATATACACACACACACACACATACCCATCCATAGCTATATCAAAACATAAAACACATTGATAACTCAAAAAGTTAAATCCAAAATTCAATCATTCCATAAATGAAAAAATTAGGATTTAATGCCTTAGGTGCACAAAAAAGTAAATATTTTTTCTGTTTTCATATTTTCCAGTCCCATCCACTATGTTAGCAACAAATCATTATCATCGAATACATCCTATCAAATTCACTATATCAAGCAACTAAATTACCATTAATATGAGTTCATTGTTCTTATTTATATCGTTTTCTTTCCTCGAAGTTTAGTAGATCCTCTCAAGCCACTCCCACATCACCCTACGAGTGTCTATATCTTGTTTAGAACTAACCATGGCATTATGTATCTATTTTGAGAAGATGAAAATAATTGTTTTATCTCGTGATTTCCATTCGTTAACTATTTTTCTTTCACAATCCATGCATTTGATGGGTTCATTACATGTTTCCCATGATAGATTTTCATATTCATTTTCCCATGATAGATTTTCATATCCTAAACCTCCATTGATTGTACTTCCTTCTTTCTAGTTCATCATTCTTTGCATTGAGATCTACCATTGGAATTATCTTAATAATCTTTTTTTTTTAAATAGATCTATTCCAATCTAATAGAAGTGACGGACTTCTATAAAGCATCTTTAACATAAATAGTTTAAGTTATTTGTTGGGAATTGAACTCACAACCTTCCAGCTAGGAATATGATGTGCTAACCACTTGTCCCAAAAGCCATAGTTGATGATTACTTCCTAGTACTCTCTCTTAAGGTGTGGTTCATCCACCTCTAGCTAGGATTACATGACATTGCTCAAGTTTCTCAACTCGGCTCTAATACCAATGTTGGAATTGTGCTCCTAGAGTCCCATGTGGCACACATGCCAATACAACCTTAAAGGGTTTCCCCAATTGTTAAGAACCCGCCAACCTTTTGTTATCACTACATAGCTCCCAAAATCAAGCAAAAGTCACACACTTAGATTTTGCTCTGAACCATCCAACCATGTTCCAATGAAACTCTTAGATAATTGACCTATATTCCCTAGTCTCTTCCTTCTACCAACCAATTTAATTGGCAATAGTGCTCCTCAAGTACCATGTGGCACATACCAATACAACATTAAAGGGTGTTCCCACCCATAGTATAATGTGACATTTCCTCCCCCTTGAACATATTTTTGTCCTAAAAAATATATATCAAATTCCCATAATGGTAGAAGTAACTGCTTGGACTCCCTAAACCCCATGTACTCTATATACATGGTCATCTCTATGTGTTGCATCCCCAATCTTCCAAAAACCCTAATGAAAGGAGTAATTACTCTACTTTAAGTCTCACTAATGTCAATAGACCATCACTAGAAGTAGACATAACCACTTCTCTTTAAAGTTTTCAGTCAAGACTCAATTTAACCCCTAACTATGTATTCTCCCTATTGACTTTGAAAAAAGAGTGCCACCCTATCTAGACAATCTTAAAAAGTATAAACTCTCTCCATTTCTTCTAAGGAAGAAGGCTCTAGTAGTGGAATCTATTCCACTTCTTCCTTAAAAGAGGCATACAAAATTTCTTTGGCTCAACTCTCCATAGATGAGAACATGTAAGATCTCAACCTATTTCCCTTCATAACAAATGGACATGCAAACTCCATATGATTCAAGGAAAACCACTATGAGAATAAATTCAATAAACTTCTAAGTAGAATCATATGTCTACTTCTATAATGTAAACTAGGAGATATTTTCTAAGTATCTCTCATGAGTCTAGTAGAGCTTATACTCTATGGACGGTGAACCCTTTTCCCCCCTGAACATTCCATTATCATGTTTAATCATGATTCAATGCTTATCACGTAAAAAAATTATACTTAGCTGGGAGGATTTCTTTCAAGGAGTATAGATGGTTATTGATTATTTCTTGCTTTCAATCTCTAATTTGTCTCACTCTTGCTTGCAGGTGTTAATTGAAGTAAAAGACAATGGCTGCAAATATTGGATTGATATAATAGTAAACCTGTGGGCCTACATCAAGTGGATCTAGACATGCATGGATTCTTCAAAAAAAAAGGTCGCATTGCTAAGATCACTGTAAGGTAAATAATAGATGGTAGGTCAACTGGTCTAACTAGCACTAGAGATATAGGTTTCTTTGTGTTTTGGCTTTTCCTATTAACATCAAAATCTCTATTTTACAATGGCTTCTTATACATAATGGAATTTGGACTAGTAGTAGAGCAAAGAGAAATAAATTAGATGATGGAAAGTGCTCATTCTGTGGCAGAAAGGAAGAAATTTCCCATCTCTTTTGGCATTGTTGGCATGCCAAGATTTGTGAAAAGTCTAAACCAGTCCCATAGGAGAAGCATGGATCTTTAGGCACTGGATCAATCTGAGCCTTCATGCTATCGAGTTCAAATTAGTCCTCTCATATGGACATAAGGTCATCCCTTTGGTGAGAAGAGGTGGGTCCTTTGCTGAGAAGTCTAAACAAGTCCCATAGGAGGAGTGTGGGCCTTTAGGCACTCGATCAATCCACCAAGCCTTGAAGCTATCGAGTTCAAATTAGTCTTCTCATCCCTTCCTCAGTTTTACCTTTGCAAACCTTCGGGCTTTGTATCCTAGCCATGTTAGGCCTCTAACCCATGCTTTGTGGGATACGAAAGGTCTCATGGGTACTATGTTCTCTTTTACATGTAATATCAATTAGTCCAGGTTTAATAAGAATTACTTCAAGTTTAATAACAAAAATAAATGTTTACAGTAGAACTTACTTTTCCAGAAGAAAAAGTTGACAATGATTTGCGGTACACAAGAAGAGCGCCTCATCATGTACGATATGGGTATAATTTTTCCATGACATGCAAATTTTCTTTTTTTTTGAATGGAACAGGAAAAGATATATTAATGGTGGGACGTACAAAGAGTGCCTTGGGCAGGAGACATCCACTCCAAGGACTTACTTGCAAATCATAATACATGCCAATTCTTTTACAAGAATACTGAGCAGCTAAGAGTTTCTTCCACCTGGATGGGAAATTTTCAACCAGAACCTTGTACACATCAAAAATATGACAGGGGGCATAAGTGATATTCCTAATACAAGCCAAGGAGGCCTTTTTCAGTTTCTCAGGAAGGGAAATGAGGTAGTTTCTCCTTTTTTTGCCAAACATGGCTTCATTCCTACTGAGCCAAATATACCAAAGAATGTGGCCCCTCCAGATATTCCACAACAGAATGTCCAAACTCTTGCAACAACCAAGAATCACCTCCATTTTGCTTAGTTGGGGGAAATCATTAACTTGTAAATATTTTTCCACAGGAGACCAGAACTTTTTGGCATGATGACATTCAAAAAAGAGGTGTGAAACATCCTCCACAAGGCCACAAAATATACAGATTCCACCATTAGTATAAACTTTCCTGACTTTGTGTCCAATCCACAGGCCATGGTGCAGCATCAATCATTGAAGAAAGGAATGTTTGCTACAGTCTGGAAAAGCCCACAAAGCTGTGAATCTGTAGGTCCATTGATGAGGAGACCCATTAACTTGCCATCTACTATTAAGCTTAGTCAGAATTTGATCAACAGATCCCTTGTCCTTCTTGAATTGCTTGAAAATGAAAGCAGCAGTGTCCAATAGGGTAACCTTTTTCTTGTGCCAACTGTCAATCTTTTCCAACAGAAGGTTTCTATGATTGTGGACCACTTGCAAGCAACACATAGACAAGTTAGTGTCAGAAATGACATCTTGAACATTCCTTACCATGCCATCACACATAAAATTGTTCCAGGTAGTGATTCCAGCTTTGTGGCATTTGTGTTGCTTGATAGCCAGACTTTTTTTGTTACAGAAGGCCAACCAGCCAAACCAGGGAGATTCCTGCATATAGAATTGAAGAAAACAAAACAAATCTTTAGGGGGGTTAAAGGATTGCTTAGCTTTGAACCAGGCCTGCCACATCCTGCACACCAAAGGGCTACCAAAAGGGGTGATAGGATGAGGAGATATTAAAATGTCCCATAAGTTGATATTTTTCCAAGCTCTGTAGTGAGACAGACATAATCTAGTTGTATTCCTTTTAAGGAGACAAGCCCACACATCATTGCAATTAATACATCTCGAAATCCATTTAGCAGCCAAGTTATCAGCCATCTTAATAGGATTTAAAATACCCAATCCACCTTGATACTTAGGTAAACAACAGATTTTCCAGGCCACCTCAGGGATTTTCTTTTGGTCAGCCTTGCTACCCCATAAGAAGTTCCTAGCCAGAGAGATAACCTGTTCAAGTTGTTTGCTAGAAGGAGACCATCAAGCCAAGAAATACGCCAGCTTAGGGAGGATGTAATGGTTAAGAACAGAAGTTCTATGGGGGAGGGAGCTGTTAGCATCATACCAAAAAAGCAGGTGCTTTTTAAACCTTTCAACCACCCAATACCACCTTTGAGCAAAAGTAATCTGGAAACCCATGGGAATCCCCAGCAATCTAAAAATCTCCCCATCCTTGATGATATTACAACCAAGTCTAGCAACACAATCAGGAAGAACATCATTAGAAGCTTTAAAACCAATTTTAGTGTGATTAACTTTGGAGCCACTAGCAAGACAGAAGGTCTCCAAACATTCCAAAAATTTATTCACAGAGAGGTCATTAGCATTAAGAACAACATTAGTATCATCTGCAAACATTTGTAACCCAAGAGGGGAAGGGGAGTTATGAACATTAATACCTCTTATCAAACCACTGTTCATAGCATCTTTCACAAGCCAGCCCAAAGCATCACTAGCAATGGCAAATAACAAAGGAGCAAGAGGGCAACCCTGTCTAATGGATCTGCTAAGAGTAAAGGGGTCAGAAATATGCCCATTGATGGAAACCCTAGAACAAGCATTGCCAAAAAGAGTACTAAAACTTTTAATAAGTCTTTTTCCAGCACCCAAATCTTGGAGAGATTGGAGAATAAAGTCCCATTCAATCCTGACATAAGCCTTGTCAAAGTCAATCTTAAAAAAATAAAAGTTTTGGTCCAACTCCTTAGCATTGTCTATACCTTCCCAAAGAGAAATAATAGCATCAAGAATGTATCTACCTTTGATGAAGCCCTTTTGCTCAAGGAGGATAAATATTTTCATCATGGGACTAAGTCTTCTGGCAATGGTAGAAGCTATGATCTTGTAAATGGTGTTGAGACAAGGGATAGGTCTCCAATTGTTAAGGTCATCTTTGCTTCCCCTTTTGTGAATAAGTCTAATAACCCGAGTGTTAATGTGATAAGGGAGAAATCCCTTGCTAGAAGCCTCTTCCCACACCAAGAGAATATAGGGAGTGAGAAAATCACATAGCATCATGAAGAATTCATTGGGAAGACCATCAAATCCCGAAGACTTACAGGGTTTCAATTTATAAATGGTTTCTTTGATCTCACCGGCAATGAGGGGAAGGTCCAGAATGGGAACCAGGCTTTCAGGAATCATTTTTTTCCTTTTCAAAGCAATAGTAGCTCTGGCCCTCTGGATATCCTCCCCCCACTTGGGAGAGCCAGAGAAAACATCCATAAAGAAGCTTTTAGCCTCCTAAAGAGTCTCCTCAATATTTAAAGTGTGACCACCTTCTATTTTTTTCAATTTGGGTATGAAGTCCCTGACTTTGTTTTTTTTTTCAAGAGAGAAAACATATGTTTGTTATTCCTGTCCATTTTCTCACTCCAAAATTCTTTTGATGAGGCAAGAGAGTAACTAGCTTCAAGATAACTTTCCTTGCACAATCTCAAGTGTAATTTTTGATACTCTTGAGAAGTAACATCCAGAGCTTTTAGCTTATCCACAATAGCACTACGTCTTTTAGCTCTAAACTCTCTAGCTTGTTTCTTAAAGTGAGTAAACAAGCGTTGAACATCTTTGACCGCTTTTTCCCAAGCTAAACCAGAAGATCTAGTATTGGTAAAATGTTGGGAAAAAATTCTTTTAGTCTCGGACCTAATACAAGGAAGCTTAAGAAGGTTGGCATCGATATGAGGCCAACCCGACCTGAAGGAAGGACTACCCATTCTAAAGGTGATAATTAAGGGTTTATGATCAAAAGCCAAGAGGGAGTTATGAGTAATGGCACTCACCTCCCAACTTTGTTGAAGAATATCATTATTGGCATAGCATCTATCAAGTCTAGCAGCAGTATAAGCATCACCAGTTTGCTTATTGGACCAAGTAAAACCAGAGTTTTGAGAAGCATCAACAAAATCATGCAGGTTACAAAGCACATTCCAGACAGCTTTTTCAGAACCATTTATGATGTTGCCTTTGAACTCCCATCTGTCTTTGATACAAGTGACCATATTAAAATCCCCAACCATGATAGAAGGCCCTTGAACTTGACTAAGCTCTTCCCAGCAGGTTTTCCTACTCAAACTTTTATTAGAAGCATAAACAGAGATGACAGAGAGGTTATAGGGGTTACCCAACCTGATAGAGCACCATTGATTGGAGCTACTATAGGAGTTACCATCCAGAGTATGGGCCAGGGACTTAGAGAGACCAATCACTGCACCATCTTTTCCATCCTGATGATTAGTGAAAAACCAAATGAAGTGAGTAGACAGAATATTAAGATTAAACTTGAGAGAGTCGCCACCAATTTTAACCTCCTGAAGACAAACAACATCAGGGAGTCTATGTAAAGACTGAATCCACCTGCTAATCATTCTAGGTCTGACAGGATCTGTAAGACCTTTAACATTTATTGAAAGAATAGAGAGATTAGTCATAAGCAAACCAACAAGACTTATTTCCTATTATTTTTAGTAGGCTTAATTGCTAAGATGGATGATCTCACTGTATCTTTTCTTTTGGGTTTACTTGTGATAGCCAATTGTTTTGACATATCAACATCCTGAGACATAGGCACAATTTCATCATTGACAAGGTCATTGTCCATCTAATTCCTGCGTGAAGATTTCATCCGATAGTTTAGTATCAGCACATAATGTAGGCCAGGGAGAAGTTCAGAGAAAACCTTCCCCTTAAGGTCATTGTGGGTAGAAACATTGACCAATTTGTTTTTTTTTCCTATTAGGGACCATCATGTTTCATACTTACTCTGCTGTCCCTTGGAACTCCCTACAGCATCCTTGTTTGTACCTGCCAACAGTTCATTAGGGTTGATGTTTTCTTTGGGGCTTGAGGGACCGAAGATGTCAGAATGATTGGGGCAATCCTCAAAAGGGTTCTGAACTTCTTCTAGCAGAACACCAAACATGTTGTCAGTCTTAGAAATTTTCTTCTTACCTTTATTAGCCATTCTTTTAACAGGGGGGTGGGGGAGGAACTACTGTTAGGAACAAAATTGGCAGAATCTTTACTGGAGACTGCCCCTTCCTTTGGCTTTTGCTCTTGAAGCAAAGGACAATCTTTGATAATATGACCTTGTTTATAGCAATTATAGCAAGCATTGGGGATATTTCGGTATAAAACCTTTTGAGTGTGAAGTTTTTTGCCATTCGAGTTCTTGATAACGATATAAGGTTTGATTTCATTAGCTATGTGAACTTCTATTAAAACTTGGGGGTCCCTCTTGGGTTAATGATATTATTTCTACCTTTTTGCCCCAGGACTTTACCAACCATCTTTCCTAAGCTTTCAACCCAAGGGTAATAATCAATGGGCAGTTCAGGGAATTCCGCCCACACAGGGATTTTTGTGGGTTTAGGCCCTTTAGGGTTGAACCCAATAAACCATTTGAAAAAAGACACAGGGACATTTCTGATTAACCACTGACCTTCACTTATAACTTGAAGAGCACTGTTAGCATCTTCAAAAAAAGAAAAGGAAATAATTATTAGGGCAATACTGTATATGTTTAACCAAAAGACCTCTTGACTCCCAATGTTGTTTAATCCAGCTTTTCAACACTTCTTGCGCTGGCCTAGGTCCGTGGCATAGACCAATGACCACCCTATCAGTGAGATGTTCATGACAGCTATCTAGAGATGATTTTTCAATGATTAAAGCATCATCTTCTTCGTCATTATGGACATTATCAAGAACTATTTCATGGGGGTTTTCAGAAACCTTACCTTTCCCTTTATTAGGTGACAAAGTTGAGCTGATGTTACCTGCAAAATGGTGGATATCATAGAAGGCATCATCATGATTGGTCCTGGTTCTTGCCAGGTCAGCATACGTCCTCTTTGGAGAGTGATCTGCTGATCTTTCCTGTTGCGGGAAAGCGGAGGTCTTTCCAGTGCTAGAGTCGAACTCAGCATTAGGGCACCTGGATTCCATGCCGAGCTTGGGGGTCGAAGAAGGAACACAGTTAACATGGAGTTGCTCTGGAGGCAGTGGGATACATCCAGGACTTGCACATTGATCTTCCCCAAGGACAGAGAGCCCGTTCCTAAGGGCCTAGAACAAAACCATGCGTACACAGGAGAGTGAGTTCGCGCGCACACAGAGAGACCCTCCCCCCAAAGAAGGGGGAGGAGGGGAGAGCCGGGAGGCCGCGTGCCAAAAAGCCGTGACGAGAAAACTCCTCAGAACCCTAACCACATCCGAATCGAGACTCCAGAGTCTGATGACATGCAATATTGTTGGAGAGAGAGAGAGAAAGAGAGAGGGTATGCAAACAAAAAAACATCGTTTCCTCTTGTGATGTCGTGCTGTGCGAATGCACAGCTGCAAGCAGCTTTTTTGTTTTCGGTTTTGCGATATATGAGGCTGTTGGCGTTCGGCCAAACGACGGCGGATTGGAACTTTATCCGTTCGATGGGCGTCTTTTCTGTCGCCCTCAAAAGGTGGCGCACGAAAATGTCGCCCTCAAAATGGCGCACGAAGGTGGCTCTCACAGTAGCTGTAGTTGGGGTGCCGAGAGATGATGACCTCATGCATGTGGTCCAGGCTTATCTCTTCAAAGTTGGAAAGGCATAACTGATTACTCTCTTTCTCTCTCGTCTCACTATAGAGACGCGACGTAACTGATTACTCTCTCTCTCTCGTCTCACTATAGAGACGTGGCGGAGGAAAATTCTTGTAAGCCGACGGAAGTCGCCATTGACGTCAATGATCAAGCTGGAGGTACTGTTTTGTTGCTTTGAATTGGTAACGTTGCACGGCTGAGATGACAGAGAGAAGACGGAAGCACCGTGGAGCTTAAGCGCAAGACGTCAAAAGAGTACGACAACGTCAAAATAACAGCCCAGTTAAAAGGTAAAGCACAAAATACAATTGGCTACCGTGCGTGACTTGCAGGAAATGAAAACTTGTTCGAGCGCTTTTGCTGAGCTGGTTGGGCCATTCATTCATCAAAGAAAAGAGGATGTCATTCGTCAAAGATAATCAAAAAGTATGTCTTCTTATGGCAAATTCTTCATCATGGAATTTGGACCAACCTTAAGGTTAGTAAATTTTGTGGGATTCCTCCCTGGTGCAAACGCTGCCACCGGTCTATCGAAGATGTTTCACACATCTTCTTTACCTGCCCCAACTCCAACAGACTCTGGCAGAAGGTTCGAAAGAAAATTAGACTTAAGAAACATCTCAATTGGCAGCAAGCCCTGCTGGAAGAAGTGATCGGCTGCTCCGCGACTCTCTGGAACGCCATCAGAGGGGAGGTCCTATGGAAAATTTGGCGGGAAAGATGTGCTTTCAACTTCGGTGACTCCCCAAAGAGTGGTCAATTGAGAAATCGTTGTTCCTCCTTGGCAAAAGGATTGTTAACTGTAGGGAATCCCCCCCCCCTCTTCAGGCATCACCAAGTACTCCTTTTGATCAATAACAAGCTCAAACCCAAGTGGGCCCCACATGAGGGTGATGAGAGGGTGATTAACCTTCTTTGTAATGCCATCTAAGCTCTATAAAATCTTCCCCTGTTTTGTGGGATTTGGGGGGTCCCGTGGGCACTAGTCCCCTTCTCTTGTACTTTTCTTTATTTAATTCAAGTCCGGGAGAGTAGGCTAATGCCGAACTTCCTTTATATTAAAAAAAAGATAATCATTGAGCCTGCAGTCTCAAAATACCCGAGGGTATTAAAGAGTGGTCGATCGAAAAGTCTCTATTTCTTTTGGCAAAAGAATCTTCAACTGTGAGAGGTCTCCACCTTTTAGACATCATAAAGTGTTTCTCATGGTTAACAATAAGCAGAGGAGAGAGGAAATATAATAAGGACGTTTCAAAACCATTTTCCTCAGCAGATAGAGGGGAACAAAAATTGTTTGGTTCCTCTGTTGCAAACCCATGTTTCTGGTCTTCCATATAGCCCAGAGGATTTCACTATGCCAAAGACATTGCAAAAATAAATTGAGTTTGTAGCACTCTCGAAGAAGAATCTCCCTACAACCAAATTGGTGAGGAGATATGATGTGCTTGCATCCTTGAATGAAGTTTCAAAATCAGTGGTCCTTTTTGCAATTGATGCATATGTGCAAGTTATATTCAACTGTGAGAAATTCGCTGAAATGGATTAGAACCTATTTATAGCCATGGAAAATATTTTCAATCAGGGAAAAGAGATGATCCTAACTTACAATGTTTCCTCTGTGAAAAAAGCCAACCCATTGAGCAACACTTCATTTAAACCATTCATGCTCTTCAACAAAAAGAGAACCTCAATCCCTCTGAGATATCCATAGTGTCCAAATAGAATGCTACAAAGAGAACAAAGCATTGGAGTAAAATTCAATGGAGGAGGAGTAGTTAGATTTAGATTCCATACATTAACTCAACATACTACAAATGGGCATGCTACGTACCAAGGACCACGAGAGTTGAATCAATGATGTCCCAAGTCCTTGACTTTTGCTAGCCTTATGATTTTTTAGGTGAAGAAAATCTATTTGCATTTAATCAAGTAGAATCAATAGTCGTTTGAATGAATGGCTCTAAGAATTCCTTTTGTTTCTATGTTCTTGGACATTTTTATGGGGCACATGAACCCAATACCACCTTCAACCTTGGGCTAATTTACAACTCTAATCACTTCAGCATCATCCCAACAAATAAAATCTATGAGTAAGGTAACAAAATTGTTGGAGTTGCTTTTTGGAAAGCCTCCAACAGGTAGGAAGCACACGATGCTGGAATAGACTATACCATGAAGTACATACCACCTGAAAAAAATTTGGCAAAATCTATTTAAACCCTAATCCCATGTTTGAGAAAACTAAACATAAAAGCTCATAGGGATGTGTAGAAATCTAAAGCTTTCACCACCTTTAATGATCTCACACCTCATAACTCTAATGCAGTGAGGGATATCATCATTAAAAGCTTTGAAAGAAGTTTTTCTGCGATTAACTTAAGACCCACTAGTCAAACAAAACTTGGCAAGGCATTAAGAAAAGCTAAAATTAGTTGAGTTGTGGTCAACATTTTTAAGCATATATGTATGTAGCACTTCCACTATCAAAAGCTAATCCCAATCACAAGCTTCCAATCACTCAAGAACAGGGAGAAATAAGAACCTCCACAAGATAAGTGAAAATCTGATGTTGCATAATAGACAAGATGCGACACAAAGAAATAGAAGATTTAGTATTATAGATTTGAATCATATACAGTTTCTGATTCAATTCATCAATGGGCTTATTTTTCTTACGAGCCAATGATTTAGGTCAAAATCATACTCACGTAATAATTCAAAGTAATGCTTTCTCCCATTGTTTAGCAGTGGTTGTGTGAGAATGTATTTAACACTTTAATGATCTCTTTTCAATTCAAACTTACCTCCTCGAAGTAGATGTTTACAATGCTTGAGTGGATTTACAACAACAAGCATTTCTAGATCATGAGTAGAATAGTTAAGCTCATGTTTTCATATTTTTTAGATTGATACGCAATCACCCTACCATCCTATGAGAGAACATATTCTATATGAATGCCATCACATGCAACGACAAAAGATTTTAACATTTTTAGGATTTTTAAAACATAGTTTTCAATTATTTTTTGTTTCAATGATTCAACGATTCTTGATAGGCATTACTGGAGACAAATCTTGCATTCTTTTTAGTCAAATCTATGAGGGGATTAGCTAGCTTAGAGAAATCTTTAATATGTGCTCTCATAATATTGCACTAATCCTTAAAAACTTCTAATCCCTTAAAGTTTTAGCAACTAGTCAATCAACTTTATTTTTTCACTTTATGGTGGTCTATATGAGTTCCCTCTTTAGATATGACTCTCCCTATGTAAACAAGTTTGTCCTTTGCAAATAAAGACTTACTCATCTTTTGATACAAGTTGTGTTATCCAATTTTTTGCAAAGTTTTCTTGAGATGTACATCATGCTCACCGTCCTCTTTAGAGTATAAAAATATATCTTATTCATAGAATGCATAAAATATATCTATAGTCAATGCATAAAATATAAGATCCGTCTTTCTTCTTTTGAAATAAAATAGGTGCTTCCCAAGGTAAAACACTTGATCTTATTGAGACTTTTTTGAAAACGTCATTTAATTGAATCTTAATCTCCTTTCATTTGTCCATGTTAAATCTATAGGGTGCTCTAGAATATGTTTCACTCAGTGGATACACATTGATGGCGTGGTCGATCTAGCTAGGTGGAAGTATACTAGATAGCGCTTCTAGAAATACATCTACAGATTCTTTCAAAAGATTTTATACATAATTTGTAAGCTTTTCCTCATTATCTTCCCCATGAAAATTATTCACATATACTACATATGTTTTGTAGCCATCACATATAATGTAATTATCTACATGGATGAGAATATGAGAATAGGCTTAGGATTATGCCCATCACCCAGGATTTAGATAGATTTGCCATCTAGCCTCACAATGATTGTTCTTTGTTTGCAATCCATTGTTGTAGAATTTTAAACTAAGTAGTCCATACCTATAATTGCATCACTCTGTTTCATTTCAATCGCATGGAAACTCCTAGAAGAATACCTATAACAAAACGTAAATCCAAGGTTTTCAATGTATCATTTTGTATAGTGTAGTCATCCATTGGCCATCCTTGCATGTCTTGATATCTACATATTGAAGGGTATCTCCAAATTTTGTACCAATTTCCAAGATAGAGAATATTGTGTACTACCTTAATTGATCAAAAATCTAACTTTGTGTGTAGAAATCATACTAGAAATCAGAATTATAGAAGCCTTGGAGAAGAACTAGTCACCATGCAACATAGGAGAGTTGGGGCACTTACCTCCACATCTTCTTTGCCAATTTTTGCACCATCCTCAATGATGTTTATCACCTTGGCTTGTGCAAGCCGAAAGATTGCCTTGTTTGAGCATTCATATGTCAATGTCCTTGCTCACCACAACAAAAACACAAATTGAGTTTCTTTGCCCACTCAGTAAAATCAAGGTCTTCTTGTGAATGCATGGGTTGACACCTCCTTTGGGTGGAAACCTTAGCAGGAATCTTACCTTGAATACTGAAAGATGATTTATTCTTTGAATTTTTCATGTTCGTTGTGGTAGGTCTCTCTGACTCATGTGGTATCCAATGAATTTGGTTCTATTCGCCTTTTGTATATTAAACTTCTCCATCTCAAAAGAGTTGCCCATCCCTACAACATCCAAGAAATCCACACATCTAGATTCCTTCACCTAATAACAAAGCTCCTCTTGAATCCCTTCAATAAACTTGCTCTTCCAAAGCATCCCCCTTAAACTCAAATGGATATTTGTGAAGACATAGGAAGTTCTTTTTATAATTATCAACAGATAATCTATGCTTTTCATTCACGTGTTGTGGAAAAATAAAAAATTAAAGAACTCCATCTTCTTCTCCATATGGTAATGTGGTGAGCATTAATCTTATAGCACTACCACCATAGTTTTAGGATGCCATAGAGGTGCACGATTCCAACCTTTGCCTTGGACTCCTCGCTGAATTATCATAGGTCAAATAATCACCTAGCTCTTTGATCCAAACCTCTAGATCCTCGCCTCCCTTCTTCTCACACCATCAAACTCATTCAATTTGGACTTGTTTGGTTGAGGCCAAACACACAAGCATCCATACCTTCATGATTGCATTTTTGTTTTGCCATAGGATGCTAGATGTTTGTGCATCTTCTTCCACTTCATCATTCAGCTCCATGAATAAATGTATAGTGAAGTCTACCTTCTTTCCACCTCATTCTCAATTTGCATGATTCTCAGAATAGCTTTTGAATAAGCTCCTCTTGCTCATCAATCTTTTGTGTCAAACCTTCCATAGTTGCGGAGGATCGATTGTGCTTTCATAGTACTTGAAGCACTTTCACTATCATAAGGTTATCCCAATCACAAGCTTTACAATCACTCAAGAACAATAGAAGAGACAAATAATAACTTGCACAAGATAAGAGAAACTCTGATGCAGCATAGTAGACAAGACGTGATGTAGAGAAAGAGAAGATATTGTAATATATATTTGAATCATATACAGTACCTCTTGTAAAATAGCTTCCCGACGAAGCCTCATTTTCATGACCAACCCTGAGCTATCACAACTGCATTGAAATTCACACTCTCAATCTTACTCTCACTCACAATCTCACTCTCAATCTCAATTGCAAGGTAATTCTATGTTTTTTCACCTTATTGCAAGATGTAGCAATCTCCTTTAAACATAGTTGATTTTCCCCTCCTAAATGATGTGTGTGATTTGCGAAATTACCAAAAATTGCACCTCTTCAAGTTGCATGTAGAGCTTTCATAAAAAGCATGTATTTTAGTGGTCAATTGCTCTCTTTTGTGGCACTTGGATGCATGAGAACACACATTTCAATAATAATAGAGAAGCCCTTTTTTTTCAAGTTTTTGAAAGATCAAAACTTTGCAAGGCTTGTAACTAAAAACTATTGTGCAATTCCAAGATGCTTCTGAGAGGCACACATGTTCAACAATTCACTATTCCCAATAGTGTTAGAGATGCCCTAGGTCCATCCAAGTATCAGTTTTGAGCCGTACAAGTTTGGAAAATTCTAGAGAGAGAATAAAATCAAGGCATTACCTTATAATGAACTAACTTTAGAGCCTGAAACGAAGTACTTAAAACATGAGTCACAAAATTTACACAAAGACACTTTTATTCACCTATGCATGCTCTACCTTTCTCTCATACAACATTGTTCCTAATTCTTGCATCTTCATGTTCAATTATGGGCTAGAAAACATGATGTAGATGAGTTTTAGAGAGAGAATATAAAACTTGTCATCCCTAGATTACTTGCTTGATCAATATAAAGATGTTCGGCTTACACGTCCATCAATTACATGAGCCTAATATTCAGCATGTACATCAGTTTATAATACAAAGCTTGGTTCTTATAGTCATTTTAGAATCACCACTCCACGCACAGAGATGCTTCTGAATATTGTACCATAATGCCTACACCATTTGCTTCTTCCTAATCTTCTTAACACCGTTCCGCACTTCTAAATAATGAATACCCAATTTTCCATACTTACGATAACTGTTGAGATCTCCATATAAAGAATTCCCTTTTCCTATTACAAAATGCATTACAGAAGTGTGGTCATCCACACCAACTGCTAACACTGGCATGCACGGTGGATCCGAACCCAGTGATTTTACAAAGAAAGAGTTACAAATCATCATCATTATTCTGCATTTCTAGAAACATGATTCTTTCTATATCATGTAGCTCAGCGATGAGTAGCACCTCCTTTAATGTCAATCCGGGAAGACGTGAGGATGGTATGAAGACCACGAGCAAGTGGAAGCACAAGTGCGTGAGTGAGAAGCACACAAGCATGCACACACATACACGCACACGCGCACACACGACAAGAACAAAGAGAGTAAGACAATGGAATCACTTCTATTGCAGCCAAGTTCTCATACAAGCTCAAACTACAAGAAGCTAGCCCAAAAATGAGCTCTCTAGCTCTATTTATAGTTTTTGACTAGCTTTGGCCCTGTCCAGACCTAGTGTCCGGCCTAGTTAAAAATTAGGTTCCAGGACTTATTTGAGGGCTCAAACGAGATCTAAAAAATACGAAAATTGGTAGCCAACTACTTCTAAGGCTCCTCAAGCTCGAGGACTCCTCGGCTTGCACAAAATGGAGCTACAAAAAGGTGAAAATGGTATTTACAGGGGTTTTTAGTGATGAGAATCACTTTTAAATGGTGTAAGGGTTTTGAAAAAAATAAAGGGTTGACTTAGTGCTAGATCTGCTTGTATGCTCGTACTTGCCTCTTCTCGTATACTGCCAACACTCTCCCCCCCCTAGCGTCTGTCGCCTCTGACAGACCTCTGCTCCATTGTTTGATCAATGTACTCTTGCAGGAGGTCGGTTGCCACTTCTTGTTCCTTGATGCGTAGTCCCCGAACCAAGTCTCTCTGGAGGGTCTCCCAATTGACTGCACCCGGTATGTCCGGTTGTGGCGTTGTGTAGAGTTCTGAGTGCATCGTTTGTTCGCATGCAAAGAGGTGTAACAAATGGGTGGGCCTTGGCGCGAACACCTCGGAGTGTGCTTCCCAGAACCCTGTGGTGAACATATCATCGAAAGTTTGCTTATAGCAGGCAGGGAGATATCTGATGCGTGCGTGCCATGCATAAGCCACTCGTATGCTTGGAGTGGTGCTCATATCATATAGCAGGTCATAGTTACCATTGACAAACCTGGGAATTGGAGGCTGAATATGGCATACATTGCGGAAAGTTTTGAGCACCACCTGCATCATATCGAATATCTTGAGCATCATCTGGGCAGCAACATCTGGCATGGGGTGGAGGCATGGCATCCAATGTCTGATGGTGGCTATCATGTATGATATTGTAGGTGTGCCGGTTGGGGGTGCGATTGCGGGGTAATTGAGCCATTCTTTACAATTTGCGTTGTTCTGAACCTTGATGGCGAAGGCTTTCCATGATCTTCTTCTTTGTACTGGCCCATAAAAAGGGTTATACTTCAAATGCATGGGAGCGTGATCCCATGTTCTCAGCATTTTCGGGTATGTTTCCAGTAATCTTTGCCTCCAAGTAGGTTGAAAAATCGCCCCTTTTCTGGCTGCCTCTAGTATATCTTCTGGTTCGAACTGGGTGGCGAAGGTAGGGCACTTGTTGGTGACTCTTTTGATCTCTGCGTTGTAGTCGGCCAACAATACAAAATATGGCTTATATTGTAATTCTGAGCTCGTGATGAGTCGTCTAGGAGCAAGGTGCCTGAAATACTCAGATTGAAGTATGGTTTCTTCAATGGCCTTCATTGCTAGCATCTGAGTTGCTACGCGCTCCTCGTGAGTGTGGCCCATCTCCTCTACCTGCTTCATCCATGCTGACAGGGGTTCCTCATATGTATCCTGGCCTTCCTCCGTAATTCTGCCTCCTGGAAGGGGTTGAGGCTCATAATTGTCTTCAAATGTCTCCTCCACTGGAATGACTACTATGTCTTCTTCTATGGTTTGATCAGGTGGAGAGGGAGGTCGTTCATACTGTAACAATTTAATTTTTAGTTCTGCCACCTGTCGCCGTAGCTCAAGTACCTCATTGGTTACTGATAATTCTGGCTCTAGTGAGGTTGCAACGTTAGCCATCTCTTTAGGTTCTTGTTGGTGTGGTGCAGGCACTTGGGCTTTCTGTAGGTCTTTGACTTGGTCAGCAAGCTGATCATGAGCTTCTAAGAGAGTGGCATAGGTTTCTAATATTTGTTGTATATTCTCTGAGGGGATGGCTTGGAATTTAGCAGGGTCGATGGGTGCCCCTGGAGTATTTTCCATGGCTGCTTCGAGGTTGTCTTGATTTTATTGCTGTAGTCTTTTGTTTTCTTCTTGGGCAGCCGCTAAATGGCGTCGGAGTAGAGCCATGTTTCGTTGTAGTCTAGCGTTACGGGCTAGCTGATCTCTAAGTTGTTCTTCTGTTGCCCTACTCTTCTCTGTATGTGTGGACTCGAGCTCCACCTGATATTGTTGGAGGGTGGTCACCTCCTGTTGTAACTCCGTATTAGACAACTCCAAGGCAGTGACACGTGCCTGGAGGTGGGATGACAATGTACAGAGCTCCTTATTGTTTTCTTCTAATAACCTGTATTCCTGTTTAAGTTGGGCAGCAGCTTCGAGCATGGTGTTGAGTGCATGACTAAATGAGGTGGGTGCAGGGGTGAGGGTGGAAGATGCAAGGGGTCGGGAGATGGGAAAGGGAAAAGTGGATGCTGTGCCTACAGTGTTTGGAAATGGCAACGTAAATGAAATGACACGTGGTGATGTTGGAATAACAGTGGTGGTGGGTGATCCTGTGGATGGTGAGATGTCCATGGGATCGGACGTGAGAGTGTGTGATTCGTGAACTGTGAATACAGGAATGGTGGGTGGTGTGATAGTGGTGGCAATGAATGTGGGGGAGTGGGGTTGGGAAAGGGACTTTTTATTATAATTATCCACCTGCTAGAGTATATTTACAAGGTTCGTCCAGAATGACGGTTGTGTGACTTGGGTTGAGCATGAGGCGGTTACTAGGGAAGTGGTGGATAGGGTTTGGGTGTGGGTGAATGGAAAAGGATGGGATGAGTGCTGGCTAGTGGCAAGTGGTTGTCCAAGGGCTGGGAGATAGGAAGGGTGACCTATTATGGTTTGATCGGTGGCAGGATGACCGGTGTGAGGTTCAAAAGTTAGGGTGGAAGTGATGGATGTGGGTAAAGGGAAGGATGTACAAACAGAGGTGTGTACAATGGTTTCAGGATGGGTGGACATCGGTTGTTCAGAAAGGCTAGTGGAGAAGGGTTCTGAGGGTCGAATGGAAGGTGACGGTGGAGATGGTACCTGAGTAATTACCTCTTGTTCGTCAGCGGGACTTGGGCTCGTCATGTGAACATCCTCTGAAATGGTGGTAGGCAAGGCAGTAGAGACTTCCATTTGAATCAGTTTCCCTCGTCGTGGCCGTGTATCAATCCTTCGTTGATCATAGATAGGGTTTTCCTGATAGACCATTGTCCTCAATGCTTCCCCGATCCCACATGTCTCTGCCAATAGATTCAATGATTCCACAAAGTGTGAGTCGATATTCTCGGTTTGAAGCATCTGGTTCACTAGAGCTCTATTCGCCTCTTCTGTCATCTTATGTCTTCTCTGTACCTGCTTGATTGTCTTGTACAGCCGTCTGAGTTGTGTTGTGTAGGCAGGGGCCTCCTCTTCACTGTCTTCTGGGTCATTTCTTTGTGCACCTTCCTGAACTTGTGTGTTTGGGTCAAGAGGATGTTGTGCCACTTCTTCCCCATGTACTCTGCTCGTCTCGCCCCGTGGCTGTTCTCTTTGAACTGATGCACCCGGATCAACATTGTCAGGGGAATCTTCACTGTCTGATAGGGGGACCGTCTGCAGGAATCTTTCAAAATCAAAGTTTGGATCTTCTATGAAGGTGGCCATAGATGCAAACTCTGCATCGGTAGGTAGTGGAGGGGCGGATGGAACGGGTTGTACCACCTCCCCAGCTTGAACTCCTTGAAGATGGATCGTGAAAGGTGTGACCTGAGCTTCTGGTCGGGGAGAAGCTTCGGTCGTGGCTTCTTGAGGGATCGTTACCTGGGAGAGCGATCCACGCATTCGTTTTGCAGGCTGGCTCCCTAACTTCCGCCCTTTGAACAGCTCCAGTTGTGCATACTTTAGGGCTCGGGCAACTGGCACATCATATGCAAGACATCTGTAGATGATTCTTGTAAGCGCACAACAGCCATGTAGAGTAGGCTTCCTCACACCCCGCTTGCCTGCCTCATACACCTTGTCCAAGATCCATACAGGCATCTTAATGGGTAAACTTCCAGTCTCTGCTAGATATAACCCATACCATATCTTCTTGTGAGGTTGGGTGAAATGGTCCTGAGCTGGGAATGCGAAGTGTTGGAGACACATCCGCAAAGGTATGGCGATGTTGGGGGTGAGGGCGCACATTTCTTTTAGCTTCTTGATTCTATTGCTTTTCATCGACTCAGGTATCAAGCGGTCGCAATCAGAAGGTACATGCGTGCCATACATTTGAAGTGCTTCCCTGATTAGAGTAACATTCAATTCGAACTTCCTCATTTCCTCCAGATTTGACAAGGAGGGCACCCAGAATGTGCCTGAATGATCTTTATCTCCTGTCGGCTTCAGCGTGGCAATTAGGTAGTAGCACCTGAGGAAATCGGGTTTAGGCAGAGCTTCACTGAAATAAGTTTGTAATCCTGCTTTTTGCCAGATATCTTGAAGTGGAGCTGCATTTTGCAATGCTTCGAATTCTCGTGAGAAGAACTGGAAGGTCCACCACACTCCTCCACATTCCATCTTGGACTCCCAGATATGATCCGCGTCTCCCAAATCTCCTGGCATCTCATTGAACCAGTGAGAATGCCCCTTTACTCTTTCAGTTAGGCCATTTGGTGGATCTGGAATAGGAATTCTCCGCACATTCGCAAACTCCTCAGGTCGAGCTGTTGGTGGGGCCTCCACCGGCATGGCATCCCAATTGATTGGAGCACCAGAGTCTGCCTGAGAACTTGTGCCTACTGCTGTTGCCATGAGAGTAGGTTGCTTATCTGCTGGAAGAAGAAAGGCACATTAGTGTTGCATAGGAAACAAGATGTAATGGTTTTCCCTTCACAATACTAACATGACAATCCCGGAGGTCAGTGGTTAGTGGTGAAGTGTTTGTGATAGGTGTGAGTGGTGATTAAAGGTCAGTGTCATCCTAGATGCATACTTTGGTTATGCAATGGGCTCGGAATGCTCCTGTGTTAGTGTGGATGGATTTACAGAATTGGGTCAGGGGGTTTAGTACACAGTTTAATTCTCCACACTTTGATAGAGGAGTCGTAGCTCTTAGAGCTAAAGACAGGTGAAGATTTCTGGATGAGAGTGTGATGTATTTGGGACCTTTTGGGTACCCATTTCCAGACATTCCTAGGGTTGATGGGAGTGGGGACAGTGAGAGGTGTAGGTATCTTTTCATTTTCTAAGTTGTTGGCCAAGAGTGCTTGTGAAAGTTGCTTCATCCTAGTGCCTGAAGGTGAAGTAATTTGGGCTCGGAAGCAAGCCTTGGTCACCCATATCTGCCTAGCATTAGGGGTGGCCTTCATTGACCGCTTAGGAACCCAAATAGAAATGGTATGCCTAGGGGTTATCCTAGGGGGCTTCTTCACTTTGTTCCTTGACGGTGAGGCTCGTTTCTTGTCTCCTTGAGAGTCTGCTATTGGAGTTGTGGGTTTCCCATCCTTGCGTATCCAGATCTGCTTCGCGCCACAAGATGCTCCGTGTTGCACGGGTTGGCGCTCCTGCCTCTTGATCAGCAGCCTCCTTCGTGTCAAGTGATGTTTGGTCTGCTCGTCTAGAATCTTCCTTGGATCAGTTAGGAACTCTTTATTGGCTCCTGTACCTTCAGTGAGATTGACAATCCTCTGCACCATAGAAGTTTGTACAAGGACAACATTGTTATCTTCATGTGGATTCCTGGAGGGACCAGGAGTTGGTGCCTGTTCTATTGGTTTGAGTGCTTGATTTTCTAATTCAATCGTGAGACGGCTTTGGCCTACCCAAGCCTGAAGAAGTCCACTTCTTAGGTTGAGGTTGACTACGTGATCACAGATCCAGTCTTGGCCTAAGACAAGAGGTTTGGTCAGATCCTCGTCTTCACACACTAGCACTTTTGCTGGCATGAGGACCTCTTGTATGTAGAGGGGAAGATCCACCTCTCCCATACAAGGGGTTTCAACACCTCCTAATCCTATCAGATATGCTTCTAGGGGTTTTACCTCCAATTGTAGCTGCTGGCAATAAGAAAGCCGAACTGCACTTGTGGCTGCTCCTGAATCAATTAAAGCTCTCACGCTTGTTGTGCTGTCTCTTTGTCCTATTTCTAGGGTCACAAAAGGTCGTCGGTCCACTATCTTATGGGTACGTTCACCTGAAGCCTCACACATGGCCATGTGATAGCCTGGAGACTCGTGAGTGTCAGTCACAGGCTGATCCCTCCCTTGTCTCCTCAACTTCATTCGTCTGATACGCTCTAAGGCCTCGGCCTATGCTTCTTCTCGAATTCGTTTTTCCTCCTCTTTACGTTGCTTAGCAGTATTGAGTCGACTTAGCATTTCCTCCGTGAGGGGTTCCTGATACAGCTTGACTCTGCATCCGCTAATATAGTTTGGGAGGACATCCCCCTCTAAAGTGGCTAGTTGTACTGCTCCACTCGTGGAGATCCTATTGATGATCATAGGTCCGTAGCCTCTCTTTTCTAGCTTTCTTGCGTGTTGTTTCAATGTGTAGACTAAAACTAGATCTCCTGCTTTCAAGCCCTTATCCTTCACATGGGCATCAAAGTATGCCTTTTGCCGTTTCTTTGCAGCATAGATGCCTGCTGCTGCTCGTAGCCTCGTCTCACCTAAACGTTCTAGATCAAAGATCCTAGAGGACAACTCATGTCCATTCCACTCATGCTCTTGTGCTACTCTTAAAGCTGGGATTAGGAAATCTAATGGTAGCACCGCATTCTGTCCGAAGACCATCTGAAATGGGGTGGCATTGAGTACCGTTTTGTAGGCAACTCGGTATGCCCAAACAGCATGATGAAGTTGTTTGTCCCAATCAGAGCGTTTAGTAAGTTTCGTCAATATGTTACATAGGATCTTATTCGTGCTCTCGGCTTGTCCGTTAGCTTGTGGGTGATAGCTTGTCTATACCCCACTTTGAAAATGCACGTCCTCCCATCATTGGCCTTAAAGGCATTTCATCTTTTCTTATCGGATATTGGGCACGTTGGCATGTGTCACAACTCTTCACATAAGTATGTGCATCCATATGAAGAGTGGGCCACTAAAGTCCTGAAAATAGAATGGTCTTAATTACTCTGTCAGGCGCAAAGTGTCCACCTGCAGTACCGCTGTGTGCCGCTTCTAAGACTTTCAAATAGTTTGATTCATGAATGCACAGTCTTAGGTAACCATCCTTGCCTCTTCGATATAGGTTGTCTCCTACTAAGGCATAGTCTTGAGCCTCTTGCTCCATGCTCCGTTTTCTTGCAAGACTAGCCTGATTGGGTAATGTTCCCGATCTCATGAACTCGACCAATGGAGCACTCCAATCTGGGATTAATGACACGTGATAAAGAGTGGCATGTTCCACTGGGGTTCTCTTCTGGCACACTGAACAATTGTGGATCCACTCTTGTATTTCTTTGTCCATGCTAGGCCAATACACTCCTAAGCGTCTTAGATTCTGCAATGTGCGTTGTTTAGAGTAGTGATTTCCTAGCAATCCCTCATGGGCTTGTTGCAACCAACTAGTATGTTCATCGTCCTCGACACAACAAGCTAATACGCCCTCGGCATCTTGCTTGTATATACTTCCGGCCAATATTTGATACTTTAGTGATTTTACAATTTCCTCTTTGCTTGTTTTCACATTCTTATTTGCAGGCCCGAAGGTTAGGACTGGTACCAACTTATTTGCCCATTTAGGAACAACTTCTAAATTGAACAGATAAGCATCGGGCAATTCATCAGACACTCCTTGCGGTGGCTCTCCTGAAGTGATGCGAGAAAGATGGTCTGCCCTAAGATGGGTTCTACCTTTCCTGACAACAACTTCAAAGTCGTATTCCATTAGCAAGAGGAACCATCTTACTAAGCGGCCTGTATTGCAAGGTTTATTGACCAAATATAGTAAAGCTTGATGATCGGTGAAAAACTTAAACTTATTGGCCAATAGATAGTGTCTAAACTTCTTCACAGCATATACCATGCCTAAGCCTTCTCTCTCCATTGTGGTGTAATTTCGTTCAGCTGCATTTAATTGCCTACTAGCATATGCTATCGGCAAATCTAGGTTTCCTTCACCTGTGGGTTGTGCTAGCACACATCCTATTGCATGATTGGAGGCATCTACATGGACATGGAAGGGTTTGCTCCAATCCGGAGTAGTCAATATTGGTGCTGTGCACAAACGTCTTTTCAGCTCGTTGAAGGAATTCTCTCATTCCTCGTTCCACTCAAAATTTGTTAACAACCCATAAAGAGGTTTAGCTATGATGGCATACATGTGGATAAACCTACGGTAATATCCACAATGGCCCATGAAGGCTTGTACCTCTTTAACATTCCTTGGTCTTGGCAACTCCGCTATTGCTCTTACTTTGTCTTCATCTGTTGAAATTCCATTCTTAGAAACAATGTGACCTAGGATCTTACCTTGTCGTACCATGAACACACACTTCTCTGGGTTCAGACACACTCGATAATCTCTACACTTATTGAAGATTTGTCTGAGCTCAGGGATGTGGTAACTTCTTTCTTGGGAATGAGCGCATAAATCATCCACATATACTTCTAAGCTCTTTCGCAAGAACTCTTTGAAGACATGACACATGAGCCTTTGGAATGTTGCAGGTGCATTGGTGAGCCCAAATGGCATCACACGAAATGCAAAGATTCCCCATTCTGTGGCAAAGGCTGTTTTGTGTTGGTCTTCGGGGGCAATGGCTACTTGGTTGTAACCTGAAAATCCATCAAGGAAGCTGTAAACTTCCTTGCCTGCAACACGCTCCAATAGATGTTCGGTGATTGGAAGTGGATAACTATCTCTGATCGTAGCGGCATTAACTTTTTTAAGGTTAATGCACACTCGCAATTTCCCATTCTTCTTGGGCACCACTACAATGGGGGACACCCATTCAGTGTGCTCAATCTCATAGATGAATCCAGCTTCAATCAGCCTGTCAATTTCCTCTTTTATTTTGGCTGCATAATTGTCATTATATGTGTAGGGCTTTTGTTTGGTGGGCTTGGCATCAGCGGTCATCGGAATCGTATGAGAGCAAATCTCTGGATCTACTCCTTTCAAGTCTCTATAGTGCCATGCGAACACATCCCTATATTCCCTTAATAGAGCTACAAGCTCTACTTCTTCTTTTGCACTTAGGTCATCTCCTATGTACGTACATCGTTCTTCGTTCCCTTCAATGGTCACTATAATTTTTTTGGTCTTTTCTTTATTGTCATATGCTTCTCCCACAATGGCCTCTCTCTTAGGCATCCGCACCAAAATTTTTCGGTCTTCCACTTCATATTTCTTGAAATTTTCTAGTACTTCAAACAATGATTCTTCCTCTTCTTGTTTCACTGCTTTTCTTTTCTTTTTCTTTTGACCCCCTTCACTTCCTTCCTTTGAATTTATCGTTTTAATACTTGTGAGGGGTTCTTCTTCTTTTTGGGTTAACACTCCTATATCTTCTAAATAGTGTTCCTCTGAGTCAAAGTAAGTATCCATCACAATGGATTCTAGATCATCGTCATTCTCTTCTTCTTCTATGAACTCACTAGGATCACACTCTTCCAACAGGGGCTGACACATGAACATTGAAATATCATAACCCTCCTCATCACAATGAGGCGTCCATTGTTCTTCATTGACTGCAATGTCCATGGTAGCTAAGATTTCTGCCCAACCATGAGGCTCAAATTCCTCATCTGGAAATATCATCGGTGTATAGGCTGGGTCTTTTATTGGTCTATCTCCTGGGGGAGTTCCTTCTTCTCTCGCTTTTAGGCGCTTTTCCTCTTCCTCTGCGACCTTGCACATCCACAAGTGAGTATCTTCATGCAGCCAGGATGGATCAGGTGAACTTCCAGAATGCACGGAGATAGAATCTTCTTTCGCTTTGTGGATAGGATTCCACTGTAGGGGTGGTACATCTCTGAAGGTGTAATCCTTCAGATTGACCTTGGTGGTGACCCCTAAGTGCTGTAAGTACAAGGATTTGGTTCCCCAATCCTGTACTATTTGCAATTGTCGTAGGAAGGGTCTTCCTAGGATCATCTCGTAAACATTATTTTTCTCAAAGTCACATATAGCAAATGTATGTTCAAACTCTACACCACAAGTGGTTAGAGTTATCCCTTCAAGCAATCCGAGAGGTCTTTCAAAATGACCATCTGCCATTTGAAGTTTCATTCTCGTTGGTCTTAAGGTGGGTTTGCCCCATCGCTTCCACAAGGAAGTGGTCGCAATAGCAACACCAGCACCCGAATCCACAATTGCTTTGGTTGTGTAACCTTGATAGGTGATCGGAAGATAAGTGTTACCTTCTTCACCTTCGCTCATGTCTCCTATCTTGTCGAGAGGTATCTCTGGAACTTTTTGCTTAGAGCCTACTTTTGGTATATTGGATTCAAGTTCTGGAACCTGATCCTTCACATGATTCTAGAGCTCCGGTTTTGCCTTGAGCAGCTCCTCTACAGTGAGATGACATTGAACCTTAGTGTTCTTCACAACATCAGTGTTTCTTGGAATCACTGAGTCTTCATTTCTTACCAATATTGTGGGAGCTCTGATCTGGAGAGATTCAGATTCCCATGGGCCTGTGAAATGAGGCAACTCTTGTAAAGAATTAGACTCAAAATCTAATCTCTCATCCTCTTGTTGCTCTGTTTGATCTCCATAGATAGACGGAATGTCTTGGGGAAATTGATCATGAAGATCATCAATCTCAGGAATAGGAGGGGAATCACCCTTCTCCTTGGCCCATTTCTCTTCTTGTATTTCCCGCAAGAACTCTTGAGAGTACTGTTGAATTGAAGGAGGTATTCCAGCATCCGTGGAATTAGGAACATAAGCTCCCATTGGTGGTGAGCTTCCTCTTTCAACAACTGGTTGAGGTTGTGGAGGTAAAGAAACTTGTGATTTGTTTACCAACTGCTCTAATCTTTCTAGTAAGCCTTGGAAATGCAAATCCGGCTTGACAGAGTTTGTCTGATTGAACTTTTGACTAGTCTCAAGTATAGCTTGAGCTTGTTCTACCATTTTCATGCACATTTTCATCCGTTCAATCTCTAAATCTGCTCTAGGGTAACTCTTGTCTAGGTTTGCAGCTGTTGGCCCTTCTTGAAGTCGAGCCTGGTAGGCCTTGAACATCATGTCCAAGCCTTCAGGAGTGGGATCTGCTAATACTGATCCTACTCGGGGTGGTGGGTGGGTTACGTGGGGTGTATTAGAGGGTGGAGGAATGGAGGGTGATGGGGATGGTAGCGGTGGGAATGTGTGAGAGTGCGGTTGAGATGTGATCTCTATGATTTTTGCCTTGGTTTCTCTCAAGCTTTCTTCAAGTTCGTTTATCTTTTTTGCCCATTGCCTTTTCATTCTTTCACGACTATCCTTCCAGGCTCTAGTCCTTTTTTTGGTTATGCTCTCTGTTTCACTCACCTCGGGGCTCTTTTCCTGACCAACACCTTGGTGTTGTTGTAGTGCCTGGGCTCTTGTGATCACCTGCACTGGTGCAGTGGAAGTCACACTCCCTGTGGAGTCTACAACTAACCCAACAACATTGATAGGAGTGATTTTAGGCATGTTATTAGGGTTCTTTGGGCAATCTCGTAGGAGATGCTCTTTCCCGCAGTCTTGACAGAAACCCTGAATGGTTACTGGTTGAGGTTGTGTAGGGGCAGGCAGTGGACAATCACGTATAAGGTGATCTCCCTGACATCTGAAGCATGGTCCTCTACGAAATGGGGGTCGTACCTGCCTAGGTTGAGGTCTAGAGTTGGGGTTTGTGTACATGACATTAGCATACTCAGGTTCCCCACTATTTTCACTTGGGTCCTCATAATAGTATGACTCGTTAGGCTCGGGTGACTGCATGTAGTAAGCTTGTGGGCTATCAATATGTGTGGAGTCAAAACTATGGTCACTTGGATCACTGTCTGATAGCAATGGGGTGACTGGGACTATGGCTCTATTCAGATTTTCTTCAGCAGATGCATATTTCACTGGGATCGCATTGGTTGGAGCAGGGGGTTGTTGTACTAAGACTGGTTGAGGTCTCTGCTGCCCTTGATACGGTGGCTGATAAGTTGGCTGTGGTCTGTTGTATTGTTGTGGTGGGTACTGATTCTGGTATCTACCCTGTTGTGCATATGTCTGAGGGTAATTTTGCCTAACAGTTTGTTTGTTATATGGGCAGTCTTGTGCAGTGTGGTTGGTGTACCTGCGCTCTATGGTGCAGTACTGGCTACTAGGATTCGCCTGGGGTTGGGTCATAATGGGACATACACTTGCCATATGGTCGCCGCCACAATTGTAACACCGCTTAACTGGGGCGAATCTCGGAATTTGTTTGCTAGAGACACCTAGTTTTCAGGCTACCTTCTCTGCAAGTTCCTCAATGGATGTGGATTGGCCAGATGTCAGGTTACTAGATCTATCAGAATCCTTATAGATTTTTGATAGTTCTAATTCCTCACCTAGATTGTCCTCAATGTCTATGCACATGCGCACACACTCTTCTATCGTTCTGGGGTCCTTCAGATACACATATGACCTGAGCTTGGTGCTCAACAGTCCATCTAAGAACAAAGCCACTTGTTTGGCTGGTGTGGGTAACTCCGGCATCGGGCATCTCTCCAGGTACTGCCTAAATCTTCTTCCAGCTAGTCTGACTGTCTCTTGAGGTGTTTGTTTGAAGCTATGAATTAGTGAGGAGGTGTTATGCCTGATTCCACTCTTAGAAACTCAACAATAAATGCCTCTAAGAGCTGGTCTATGTTTCTGAAATGCCTCTCGTTTAGTGGTTGAAACCATGTAAGGGTAGTGTTCCTAAGAGTTAGACCGAAAGCATTATATTGTGTGAATAGGTCCTCTACCTGTTCAGCTGCTTCCATATGAGGCTTCCTTGGTGCGTGCATAAACTGACTCAATGTACTTACTCCATAGGCAATGTCTACTCTTGTTAGAGTAGCATAATTAAGAATTCCCACAAGTTGTTGATAAACTATAACATCATCAAGTAGTTCTCCTTCATAAGAACTCACCTTATGGTTGAGTTCCATAGGACTACTTGCAATTTTAGTGTTCTCTCTCTTGAACTTTACCAACATATCATGTATGCTTCCTTTGAGTAATACATATACCAGAATATATGTACATAAGCTCTAATCCAAGAAAGTAGGTTAATAAACCAAGATCAATGATTTTAAATTCTTCCATTAGTTGAGCCTTAACTTGCTTGATGCCATTAGCATCATTTCCTATAATGATGATGTCATCCACATAGACACATTAGTAAACTTTTGATTTGTTCTTCTTAACAAATAAAGAAGAATCTGCCTTGCTAGCCACAAAGCCTTGGTCTTGCAAATAAGTAACAAGCCTATGATTCCAAGCTCTAGGAGCTTGCTTGAGACCATAGAATGCCTTCCTTAGCTTGCATACATAACCTAATTTATCTTCATCTTCAAAACCTTGTGGTTGTGCCATATATACTTCTTCTGATATCCATCTATTTAACAATGCATTCTTGACATCTAATTGATATAGATTCCAATTTTTAGAAGCTGCAACACTTATCAAAACCCTGATTGTTGGCATCTTTGCTATAGGTGAAAAAGTTTCTTCATAATCCACTCCATGAGTTTGGGCAAATCCCATACTACTAACCTTGTCGTGTATCTAATTATAAGTTCTTGTTTATTTTATATAGCCACCTAGATCCAATTACCTTCATGCTTGGCTTCTTGGGAACTAGGTCCCAAGTATGGTTTTTTTGAAGTGCTTCTACTTCTTCCTACATGGCTTCTCTCCATTCTTTCTTTTTTCTAGCCTCTTCAAATGAAGAAGGCTCTTCTGTCATAGAATCTTTAGTGATATACACAGAATGTTTGCTGACTAATGATGTATCATAGCCATACCTTATGGGTTTTCTAGTCTCCCTTTGAGATCTCTTGATTGCTTGATTTGAGGACTCTAGTATGTCTTCTAATTGCTTGAATTTGACCTTTCCTCTTGACTTCCAAGCCTTGAAGTCAATCTGCTCTTCATCCTTTGAGTTGATATCTTCTGACAATGCACCCAAATATTTTGCAATGGTCCAATGAGGCCTTGTGCCATTCCATGCTTCATAAGGTGTCATACCATCCAAGGATTTGGCTGGGTACCTATTAACCAAGTAGGTGGTTGTGGAAACAACCTCTACCCATAGGTAATTAGGTAGCTTCTTATCATTCAACATAGACCTAGCAGCTTCAACAATTACGTTGTTCCTTCTCTATGCCACTCCATTCAATTCAGTTGCCTCCTCCATTGTTGTACCTTCCTTTGCATTGTCCATAGCTACCTCTATGGAAACCTCTTCCTCTTTGATTCCTTGTGTTCTTGAAGCATACTTCTGTGGTGTGGTTGGTAAGACTACAAATGTTGCAAGGTGAATTTTTGTAGGATCTCCCCTTGCCTTTCTTTCCTCCTCTACCCCTTCCTCTAGCACCTCTTCCTCTTCCTGCATACTTAGCCTGAAAGGTACTAGCCTCTTCTTCATTCTTCTTGCTTTTACCTTTATCCTTAGCTTTATTCTTATCTATATAAAAAGATGGATTACCTCTAGAGTTCTCACCATTCTTGTTGAGCTTTGTCTCATGGGTGCAGAGTTGCCCCATCAAAGTGTTGAGGTCAGGTATTTGCATATCCATGTAGAGGTGCATTGCTGTTCTGAATGACTCCCACTTATCATAAGCTTTGATGCCATTAATGATCTGCCTTACTATGTGTTCTTCTTCTATCTCCTGTCCAATGCTTGCAAGTTGGTCAGCCACATCTTTGATCTTGGTTACATAATCAGTCACTCCTGTTTCTTTAGAGTTGTAAACTCCATCCATAAATGATTCTTCCTAGCTCTTGTATTTGATGAGAAATATGATGAGAGTACTTCCCAAGTCTCTTGGGAGGTCTTACAATTCCTAATGTGTGGTAAAAAGAAATCACAAATTGAGTTTAGTAGATAAGACCTCGCAAGAGCATCCTTTGCACACCATGTGGTCAACCTTTCTTGCTCTTCCCTTGTAGGTTGATGCTTGCTCTTGAAGATTGGCATTTCTTCATCTCCTGAGATGTATCCATATAGAATTATCCCTTGAAGGTAGGCTTGCATCCTTAGTGACCATGCTAGGTAGTTTTTTTGTCCAATTTGTCAATGAAGGATGGAAATCCATCTCCCATCTTGCTTGTTATTGCTCTCATACCACTATTGGAGTAGGTGGTGGGTAGTCTTGAGAGATGAAGTGGTGTTGTTCGATTGTGCTTCACACCTGCTAAGAATGAATGTAGGAGAGTGTAGTGGGCCTCTTTAGCTAGCTAATGATCATAAATAATCATATATGTTGCTTGAAACATGATCCACTAATCAATGGATCGAAACAGATAGGTAGGAGTTGATCTAAGATCAAGAAACTTGCTATTTTTGTTCCTACACTTGTTCAATGCTTTGAATAGTTCTCTGAGCACAACAACAATTGGCTTAATTCCTTTTGGGAAACTCTAATCAGCTTAGTAAGCTACCAATCATGAGTGATTTCATAAAAAATGATGGACTACACATAGAGAAAGATGTTGAGCAAATCACAGAACCATCCCGACAATTTTGGGGTTCAAGAAACAACAAACTAGTGAGAAAAGATGTGTCAAGATCTCGCGATCTAGAGAGGCAATGGTAATGAAACTTTGTACTCATGTACTAGTCAGTATGCTGCATCTACCATGCTTTAAATCATGAAAAATGATCAATCATACACTGAGAACAAGCTGTGAGAAGATCACTGTTCTGATGGAGTTATAATAGAGAAGTGAAATGAGAACGTAATGATTATATATGTATTAAATCATATACAAATACAATGTCATTGGCAATCATAAATTGCTCAACGTGTGAGAGGTGATTGAGCTATGAGATAAGCATTCACTTCACAATGAATCTCCCTCAAACTGATCTCATGGGCTCGAGATAACACGCGGGACATTTGATCCTCTTCTTATAGTTGTACTTGGAGCCAAAGTTTGAATTCAAACTCAAAGATCTACCTAAAAGAGAATCCGAAAGTATAGGATAGATTCCCTCATCACTCAACAAACAAATGAGTCATGATTTTAGAGCTTCCTAACTCCATGTGGATGTGAACCACTTTTACAAAGGTAAATGTGAAGGATTTTACAAGAGGTTGATCATATGAAGCATTGTATAAGTTATGTCAATAAATCAAGTATGAGCTAATTAACAAAGTATGTGGGCTTGGTGTTTGTTGAGGGTTCCAAAGGTTCAACACAACATCTAAATAAAGAGCAAATAAGAATTACACATTTTCCATTTGCACTGATCTTCATTCACAGAGATTCCACCGAAATCATATTTGAAAATCTACCGTAATTTTCCATTCCGGTGACTTTCCGAAAACTTTTACCGATTCAAAATTACGCAATCACATTCCGAATTTACACATTTCGGAGATTAACAGGTTCTTACACACTCACAGACACACGAGTTTCAATGCGCTTCTGTGCAGATAATTTGAATCTCTCTATAGACTTAGCAGAAATAGAAGATTACAAACAAGAACTCTTGTCTCATAGACATTTCTGTTCTTTCTTTGATTGACTTAACGTCGCGATTACAGATTTGTATGTATTAGAACTTCATGAATCGTACTTGATTACACCACACGATCTCATCAATCACAGCTTGTATAATGATTCCTACACAACCTGTTTTCCGGTCCTCCAAAGTCTCTGTCAGCGAAACTTCTTCTTTTTACGGTTGTCGCGCTCCTTCCTTTTGTAACGTCTCTTCTCCTTCCTACGACATGTCCCTTTTTATCTCAACATAACCGTCTTTTTCTTTTTATTTTATTAAAATACAATACACCAAAAAGATATATCTAACTAGATAATATCTACGTTTAAATCCCTTGATCATATAAAATTATTTCCTGCGACTGTTTGGAAATATGCACTTCGTCCACTTCAATCTTCCGATTCTGCAAACTATTGACATCCTCCTCTGCACCATCTTGCTTTTCTTGAAAATCTGCATCAATAATAAACTGCTGCTTCTCAATTAATATGTCCACCTTTTCTTCTAGCTTTCTTTGCAACAACTATTCCTGCAATTCCTTAATTATCTGTGTCTATTCTTCAATTTGCTTCTCTTGCTTTGTAATTACACATACTAAATCTTTTTCATACTTTGAGACAAAGCATGTCTGGACCTGTTCATGCTGAAGCTTAAACATACTAAGCCATCGACTTTGGAAAACATTCCAAATGTCCTGAACATACTTATGCAGTTGCTGCTTCAATAATCATATATCCGATCTTGTCATTAATGTAGCATCTAACTCCACATCTTCATCTGTTAACATCTGCTTTTCCAACTCCTGCAAAACTTGTATTCTCGAATGCAGAATCACTTGTTCCTTCTATAAAGTAGCATTAAGTACTGAAAAATCCATCATCTCTTTTTGAATTTGTTCTTGCACAGACTTCTACCATTCTTCGAATTCATGCATTGACCGCTTTATACTAGACAACTCCATCACATATTGCATCTTGTCCTTTTGCAATTCCTCCAACATTAGTACCTTCTCATCCAATGCTTCCTGAAGTGTTTTAGCCTTCTTCTGTAAAGACTGATAATCATCCACATTAATAAGTACTTTTGTCTGCTCGTGCTTAGACAATCTTTCCTCTTGCAAAACTAAGAAATCAGAAATTTCCTGCAACCTCTTCTTCATTCCTGGTACATCATAATCTGTAGTGTTAATTGATTGGTGCATAACATCCTTCGACATTTTCTCACCTACTGCTTGCAGCTGTTCCTCTAATCTTCTCTTTTTAGACAACTTAAAAACTGTTCCAAGTACTTTCGGATGCTCAACACCATCTGGCACCTGCAACAAAATATCCTCCTGTATCCCTGCTTCTCGTACATCAGGTTTAATCATCTGAATAACCGGTTTCAGCTCTTATGCAGAATAACCTGCGCGAAGAAAGATCTTCACACGTCTTTGAAGGTCTATCCATAATTTCTTTCACTGCTAGCTATTCCTGCTCTCGACTCATCAACTCATGACCATGAAGATTTATCTCCTTTGGCCATACTATCTTCTGACCATCGACTAGTTGCACGAACTCAATTAATGCGGCTAAATATGCTGATAGCCTACTATTTGATTGTGTTTTACGCCTATCACCAACAAATATCTCACTGTGCAGGTGATCATACACCCAATGAGCCCAACTTACTTTTCCACCTGCCTCTGCATAAGCCAAAGGTGCAAAATTCTCTTTGGACATATAATCATATTTGAGGATAAAACATAACCTTTCCAAATACCATTTTAACTACTCCCTTCGAACATAACTTGCGTTCTTCATCATGTAGTACTGCCGTCCCCCTTCTCTGGGTCCAAAATCTTTCTTCAAGGCCTCCTTCGAACACTTTGGAATGACTACATCATCGTACATAGGCAGCTGAAATAATTTTGCAACTAATTCCGGTGAAAATTTTACCTGAAGTGCTAACTGACCCTTCGTTTTCTGAATGATTTCCAACTGGCTCTTTGCATAATAATTGCATCTCCAGCGCTCCCATGGCAACGTAGCGAACTGAAATAACCCAATCCTTCTGAGCCAATTCTCATTCAGAGCAAACTGTGTATCAACTTCCACTTTAAAGTCTGTGAATGGCTCCATAAGCGTTTGCACAAACTTAGTCGTTGCAGATGGTGTCGATATTTCCTCTTTATCCTCTTGTAACGAACTATTACTTTCCTCCTTAGAAGTCTCTTCCTTTCGCATTACAACCTCTGTCTTTCTCATACGTCCTCGCATGACTCCTGATTCAGATACCAACACAGAAGACGTAGGAAAAGGCATTATCTTGGGAGCCATTAAATAGAACCAAAAATATCCGTTCCACAAGTACGAATGCTTGAACTGCCAGTGACTGCAATGATGGACGTACATACGCACATAACCCTTCATACAACACAATAATATTGTAGTATAGAATACCATAAACATCATCATCAGTCGGTTGCCCTGCATATCAATAACCCACTTAACAAATCTTCTACGTGTGCCAGAAGAATCATGGAACTGAACACTCATGCGTACTTCAAGAATACGAAATTGATATTAAAATTCCTCAATACTACATTTTATGATGCAAAAACTTCCAACCATACAATTCCGACAAATTGTATTTTGCAAGATAATAATTGGTTGAATACTAGCTTTCTTTTCATATTCCCCTCGATTCCTCTGCTCCTTATAGATCTGCTGGCTCGTAATACGAAGTATACTTATTTCCAACACCTCAATACTTGCAGACCCGGAATATCCGTTAGTTTGTACACCCGGATCTAGTAACGCTTCCTTATCAATCTTTGGCCTTGGGCTAACCCCTAGCACCCTGTCGAACGGCAACTGGAAACTGAGTCTCCATTGTAATCGTAAAAACTTACTTAATGTAGTTTTAGACCAACACGAGGTCAAGAAACACTTTACCACAGATAAAAATGTAGAGAAATAAACTCTTTTACTGCGATGATCACAAACATTGCTGAAGTGATGTTCTGGATTATGGACGACTTGCACCACATTAGCTGATAACCAATCCAAATGTGGCGGCTTCCCTTGAAATAATTTCAGCCTAAATCCATTTATTGGCTTGTCCATCCATGTGCCAAACACATCTGCCACTTGAAAAGTGCCTTGACCCAAATCCTGCACAATCTGATATGGGCCACTGTATCTCAATGTAAGCTTTCTTGGATGGGGTCCTAGCTTAGAATTATACACCATCACCCAATCACCTTCTTTAAATAATTTAAACTTCACATTCTGATTTACCCAAGCTTGTCTCTGCCTTTGAATCACCTCCATAATATATGCACTTATCAAATGATCTTCCTCAATCTGTAAAAGATATTTACTCCTGTGTTTAACCGATAGCTCAGGCGAAATCTTCTCTTCCGTAATCCGCAAACTTGGAACTACAAACTCCATAGGTACTACTGCCTCCAATCCATATACCAATCCGAAAGGTGTCATTCCTGTTGTCACTTTAAATGCTGTTCCGAATGACCACAAAGCTGAGTCAAGAAACAAATCCCAATTTTTCTGATTTTTGTGCACTAATTTTTTAAGAATACGCATTAAAGTTTTATTTGTGCTTTCTGCCTGCCCATTCGCTTGAGGATGATAGGCTGTAGTCTTTTTATGCAAGATTAAATGAATCCTTGTTAACTCTGAAATCACCTCATTCAGGAAATGAGTACCTCTGTCACTCACCAACTCAATCGGACACCCAAACCTAGTCATAATATTATGATAAAGAAATTTCACCACACTTGCTGCCTTATTATCCTTCAATGCCACTGCTTCCACCCATTTCGTACAATAATTAGTTGCCACCAATATATATCTATTACCCCGCTGAGTGGTAGGTTTAATTGGACCCACAAAATCCATGCCCCATTTTTGGAAAGGATCCAGTGGTAATACCGGATGATCAGTCATTCGATCAGAATTATTAGGTTGGCCTAACCTTTGGCAAATCACACATCCTTTAGCATACTCATGCCCATCCTTTAACACCGTCGGCCACCACAACCCAGCTTGTAATACCTTCTTGCTTGTAATATCCCCTAACAAATGACCTCCTACTGAACCTGAATGTGCTTCCTGTAAGACAACTAGTTGTTCAAAATCTGGTACACACCTCCTTATGACCTGATCCACCCCTTTTTTGTACAATGCCCCTGCTATAACCAAATATGGCCTACTTTTAAGAGCAAACTTCCTCCTCTGATCAGGTGTAAAATACTGTGGTAATGCACCCTCCGTCAGGAAAATTAATAACTGATCATACCATGAATCTGCCTCTACCACTTGCGTCGTAAACAAGTTAGCATCCGGAAATACATCAAGTGCACCGGTGGGTGTTTCTCCTGATTCCAATCAACTAAAATAATCTTCCATTGCATGCTCTTTCCGTGGAGTATGCACAATCACAAAATCAAATTCCTGTAACAACAACATCCACCTGGCTAATCGGCCTGTTAATAAGGGCTTCTTGATTAAATAAACCAAGGCCTGATGATCCACATGAAAAACCACTTTATTTCCTAACAAATAATGTCAAAACTTGTTAAGGGCATATACCATCACCAAAGCTTCCCTTTCCGTCACCGGATAATTTCTTTCGGCTGCAACCAATACTCTACTGGCATAATAGACAGGTCTATACCATCCTTTGTCTTTCTGCTACATCAAAGCTGCTCCTACGGCCACATCTGATGCATCCACAAATATGTGGAATGGCACTGACCAATCGGGTGGTTGCAAAATAGGTGCTACCGACACCATCTTTTTTAACAACTGAAATGCTTTCTCTTGAGCATCGGCCCACATAAACGGAACATCCTTCTTGGTCAAATGCATCAGTGGTAAGGAAATGTTTGCTAAATATCTTAAGTATCGGGAATGCCACTTAATTTGATCCACAAACCGCATTACTTCTTTAACGTGGGTTGGTGCTTTAGCTGTACTTATAGCTTCAATTTTCTTAATATCAATAGCCATCCCTTCTTGTGATATAACATGGCCCAATAAAATACCGCTTCTGACCGCAATCACACTTTTAAACGGATTCAATACCATCCTAAACTTCCGACATCTTTCAAAACATGCTTTCAGGTGTAGCAAGTGCTTAATCATTTCACCGAAGACCGAAAAATCATCGACAAATACCTGCATAAAGTCCTATAGATAAGGTTCAAACACTTTATGCGCCACATAATTGAACGATGGCGGTCCATTCTTCAAGCCAAAACTCATGACAGTAAACACGTAAGCGCCAAATTCTGTAATAAACGTTGTTTTATGCTGATCCTCCTCGGCCAGACTGATCTCATTATAACCGGAAAATCCATCCAAAAAACTATACATTTCATGGCCTGCTACTGCATCCAACACTGCATCACAAAATGGCATAGGAAACGGGTATGTAACCGTTGCCGCATTTAACTTTCTATAATCAACACAAATTCTGAGCTTCTCGTTCTTTTTGGGGACCACTATGATGGGAGATAGCCAAGTCACCTAGTTCACCGGTTTGATAAATCCGACAGCCAATAATTTATCAATTTCTTCCTTCACCTGTTTAGCAAAGTTAGGATTCATTCTATATCTTTGTTGCGCCACAGGTACTGCATCCGTCTTCAAATTAATCCTGTGTTGATGCAACTGCGGGTCTATGCCTTTCACTTGAGTATAATCCCAAGCAAACACATCTACATACTCTTTAAGCAGGCAAATAAGATCCTCCTTAAACTTTCCTTCCAATGTTTTACCAATCCACACCATCTTGGGTTCAGCTTCAGTTCCTAAATTAACCTCTTGAAGCTCCTCCTCCTTCACGCACATAGAACCTGCATACTTCTGATCATACATCCTTTCCATCCGCGCAATTATCTCTTTCTCCTGTTGTTCCATCTGTTGCTGCACCGAAATGTCTATACTTTGATCAAATATCTTTTGTAACTGGGCACCTGCCACCTGTTCACCAGGAATTGGCCCTTCTACATTTGGCCTACCACTATGATCCTTACTTAATACTCCTGCAACATCGACCTCTAATACCGGTACCACCGTTGGGTTTGCTTGCAAAAACTTTTCCTCTTCATCATCTTCAATCTCATCTGCTAAATTAATAGCCTGAGCCATAAGTGGTTTCTCCTGTAGCGACATATTTTTTTGTCCACGCATAGGAATCGTCAATTGCTTTTTCCCCTTGGTAATCACTACCACATTCAAGTCCCAATCCTGCTTGACTTTGGGGAGTCGAAACCAAGGTCTCCCTAACAACATTTCATATGGATACGCGGACTCAGACATTCGAATGACCACAAAATTGACCATAAATGTCATGCCAGAGATGATAATTTGTTGTTGCTTCAGAATGCCTATCGGTTGTACTCGTGTTTGATCTGCCATCTGTACCTGAAAAGGTGTTGGAGCCAATACCCCTCTTCCCATTTCAATAAAAATATGCTCAGGTAATATGTTTACCCCTGATCCTCCATCAAGCAACACTTCTGCGAATCGCCGCTGGTTGTACTGCACCTGAATTACTGGTACTACAAAATCCACATCTGCTGGATCAATACAATTGGCTGAGATTGAAGGGGTCGACCTAATTTCGGGCTCTGCATGATACCCAAGTAGCTTTCTCAACAATTTCTCTCAAAACACATGTACCAAAGATAACAGTTGATCCAAAGACAACTGTAACGGTGAGCTAATGATTTCATCAAACCAATCATTTCCCAAGCCTTGCTGACTTGGCACCTTATCCCGCTCCACTGTGGGAGGTATCAATTTCACACCCTATTGGTGCTCAGTCTGACCTCCACACCTCGCCTTATTATGAGGCTCGTCCCGAACCTGCTTCAAAACCTTGTCTCGGATTTTTCTTTGTTCTTGCCAATCAATAGGGCCTTTATTCCTTGATCTTGTAACCGCCAACACTTCAACCTCTTTACCTTTCCCACATTGTTTACAATCACACTGCCATTGGTTATTATTCTTAACATGCATTCGATCAGATGTACTGGGTGCATCATGGGCTCTATCTGCTTGATCTGGCCATTCTATCAGCATGGCATTCGCCTGAGCCACCTGCTGCCCCTGTTGTTGATGTTGTCCCTGTTGATTATGCTGATTATACCTAATAACGGGTATACCTCTTTCTTCACGATGCTTTACCCACAAAGGGCAATTCAGCCCTATCCAATGATCGGGAGTTGAACAATATCCACAAGGGCATTACCCTTGGTGGTCGACCTTGGTGATTGCCTTGTTGGTTGTTCCCTTGCTGATTTCCTTGATCTCTCCATGGGGGTCTTACTTGTTGCGGTCTCTGAAAATTACCTCGCCCTTGGATAGGAATAGCCTGATTGGCCGCTACGTCATTAAGATTTCGATTGTACTACCGAGAACTTTGCCCTCTATGCTTAGGGTTATACCAACACTGAGTTGTTGTATGTCCCTCTTTGTCAGAGATATCACAAAATCGTTTTTCCTTTGGAGCTAGTATAGAATACCCATGTCTCTTTAACTTATTAATCCATTCCTCCTCTTTACTGTGCTTGGCTTTATGCTTACGATGCTTTGTCCTCACTATTTCATCATCATAATCATCAGTGTCAGAATCACTTGAACTCTTGCCCGACTCTGTCATGAATCCGATTCAACCTCTGAACCAGAATCAGACTACTTCTTTTTGGCTCGTCCAAACCTTCTTTCCACACGCACCGCTGCTAATACTAATACATCAAAGCCATTTGCAATGCCTACACTGGCCACCGCATGTCTTATCGTGCTCCGTAATCCTTTCAAAAAAAATCCTGCCAACATCTCATCAGTAGGTCGTTCATTACCTTGCAACCTCTCCATTAGGGTCCGGAACTTCTGAGCATAGTCTTCCACTAGCATGGTCTTTTGTCTGATGGCCCTCAACTTCCTTAATACATCGGAAGGTGTCTTTTCTTTTCTAAATCGTTGCGAGAATGCTATTTTTAAATCATCATATGTAGCAAAATGGGCAATGCCATATTGACTGAACCAGCTCATAGCTCGTCCTTCCAACGTGGCTGCAAACTGTTGAAGCTTAATATCATCACCACACATAGCTGGATATCCATTCGCTGTCCATTTTATTTCGAATTGAGCCACATGGCAATCAGCATCCTCCTTAGAGGTTCCACTGAAATGAGCAGCTTTGACCTTAGGATTAAGAGGTGGTTGAGCCATTAGCTGTGGTTGAGGTGTGCGCCTAGTTCTTTGACCGGTCGCCCCTGCAAGTGGGTCAAACTGAAGTCGTCTTCTTACCCCTACAGTTGTTCTGTGAGGAATAATGCTCCAAGTATGCCGCCAACTAACCTTGCCTCTGCTGCACCTGTTTCCCCCTATTCCTCTTCAGTTCCTAGATCTTCCTGCTCCTCGGCCTCGTACCAATCGTAAAAGTCCGAAGATGTCTCCACGTTCGCTGCTCTTGCCTGTGACCTCATAAAATATACTTTACCAAAGCGGTTGCGTCTGTCCCTCATGCATTTCTTGAGGCTGCTTCAACCGTACAATAGGATTTCCAGTTGTGTTGAGGGTTCCAAAGGTTCTACACAACATCTAAATAAAGAGCAAATAAGAATTACACATTTTCCATTTGCACCGATCTTCATTCACAGAGATTCCACCGAAATCATATTTGAAAATCTACCATAATTTTCCATTCCGATGACTTTTCGGTAACTTTTACCGATTCAAAATTACGCAATCACATTCCAGATTTACACATTTCGGAGATTAACAGGTTCTTACACACTCACAGACACACGAGTTTCAATGGGCTTCTGTGCAAATAATTTGAATCTCTGTATAGACTTAGCAGAAATAGAAGATTACAAACAAGAACTCTTGTCTCGCAAACATTTCTGTTCTTTCTTTGATTGACTTAACGTCGCGATTACAGATTTGTATGTATTAGAACTTCATGAATTGTACTTGATTACACCACACGATTTCATCAATCACAACTTGTATAATGATTCCTGTAGAACCTGTTTTCCGGTCCTCCAAAGTCTCTGTCAGCAAAACTTCTTCTTTTTACGGTTGTCGCGCTCCTTCCTTTTGTAACGTCTCTTCTCCTTCCTACGACATGTCCCTTTTTATCTCAACATAACCGTCTTTTTCTTTTTATTTTATTAAAATCCAATACACCAAAAAGATATATCTAACTAGATAATATCTACGTTTAACCATCTTTTCTGAATTCAAATTAATCATTCATCTTCCAGATTTCCCTGCCTTCAACAGTGTTAATTGCACCAACATTCCTCAGAGCTTCTTCCTCCATAGCTTTCCTCTCAGCTTCTTTCCTCGAGTTCTCCTCCACTATTGCCTTCCAAAATGCTCCTCTTCATCCCTATCATCTGTTGTTTGGTCTTCCGAGGTCCCTTCTACTGGCTTCCTCTCTACAACCCTCTTCTTTAGAATTTGAAGAAAGACCTCCACCATACATACTATGTATTCCTGAGGTAAAAATACTGGATTTTTTGTAAATTAAAAAGTAAATATGACTCCAATCTTTGAGTCCAATAGGGCATACATTGCTCTTCCAGACCTCCAAAATAGTCCTCTGATCTCCTTTTTTAACTTCTGAAAAATGATATTGCCCAGTTGACTTTTGTTTGTGCCGATTCTTTCATCAAGGCATACAACTATTGGGATACTCCGTAATGCTTTGCCTGCAAATTTATCACCATAGTCATTAGAAGGAAACCCAACTTGACTGGGTTTTCCTTCAAAAGTTGTATAAATCTGTATTTGTTAGAGCATGGTTTCCAAAACAACCTATCCATTTCAGCTGCATCCACTGATATAGTGTTGGCTCTGATTCCTATACTAGCAACATATAATCATTCCCTGATTAGTACTCGAAATAGTTGGAAAGTGTCTTTCCCTATTCGTAGGCTTATCTCTTGGGTATTAACATCATTGCCATCGGTCTGTCTAGCTATCTCCTTAGCTATGTCTTTAGTCTGTGGATAGGGATGAATGCTCCTCCAATATAACAGTGCACACTTCAAGAGTCCTTTGCATTCAAACCAATCCTTTTGTTCCTGTGAGAGAGTCTCTGGTATGTTCAGGTAATGGGCATCAGAAAAGGTGACCGTCATCTCTGTATGTCTGCTTTGTTTGTAGATCGTTGTACTAAGTTGTCACTCTATTTGCTCTGCTCACAAGTTTGCTAAATAAGCCAAATTTGGCATGGTCCTCAGCCTTTTATGGCCTATGTTTCTGTGTTGAGAGTGCCGAGTCTACATCAAGATTACCCTAAATGGTATCTTAGCTTCAACCATTCTATATTCATTATACCCTGCATAATAAGAATCATAGGATCAGATTCGAAATGATATGACTGCAATCATCGTTGATTGCCTATATGACTTGCATGTATATTATGTATTTTGCTAATTATTACCGATTATTGCATGATCATGTATTTTCCATATTCTCCAAAATCTGTTTTATTTATGTATTTGTTATATATTTAGAAATTACCCTCCAAAAGTCTGATAGGGCCGCAATTTGGACCCATTAATACTGGTTGGTGAAAATTTGCCCTGACAATGTGGCCAATCAAAAGGAGCTTTGTCCATGTAGTTCGTGAATCTGGAATGGGCCAATCCACCACAATTTTAATTTTCCCATTTTCTGCTTCATTTTGGAATGGAAGTACAACACTAAATCACTAGCTCAAAAACTATTCGTTCGTAAATTGCGATCATGCCATTTCTTTTGGTGGCTTTGCACCTCCTATAGTAAAGGGAAACTTTGATACCGATGCTCACCTAACTGGCACAGCTGATCCATCTGATAGGCAAACAAGTCCTCCAGTACTAATTGATTCTAGACTGCACTTCAGAGACTTGGAACTCCAAACTCAAACGAAAGGATCACCTATTGTCCGTAAAGCAATTTGAAGGGAGTGCTGCCAAGTGACACCTTATATGATGTCTGGTATGCCCAAAGCAGGGTGGGAAGAATAATTTCCCACTGATCTATGGAGTCAAGTAATATCTTCTGTAACATGTGCAAAAAAACTTTATTGGTGCTTTCTGCTAATCCATTTGCTCAAGGATAATAATTATGACACTAATTCGAAAGGGAGACCGAACCGTGGAAAGATTTCATTCTGAAGCTTGTTAGCTACTGTGCATGTTGTAGCTTTTTTTGACGCCTAGGCTTTTGCCCATCTGCTATAGTAATCTATGCAACTTAAGATATATAGTGCACCTGTTTTCACTGCCAATGGTTTGATGGGACCGATAAATTCTAAACCCCATTTTTGAAAGGGCTCTAGCAGAAGAAACAACTACACTAGGAAATGATGACTGTGACAAGGTTCTCTAGTATGCTAACAAGGGTCACAATTTTGCACTGCATTTTGAACATCCGCATTCATGGTTGGCAACCATAGTCCTACCTGTTGGATTTTTCATACCATAATCAAGTGATTGAAGTGGCCACCTGCATCACCTGCATGTGCCTCAGAGATAACTATGGCCACCTCATGTGTAGGGACATAGCGTAACCAAATTATGATTGGATCTTTGTGATATGGCTAACCCATGATGAAAGTAAGGTGGCGACTACAAAGACCAAGTTTCTTTTTTTTCATAGACCGCAAATGAGGTGGGGTAATGCCATTCTCTAGAAATCTCAACATCTCTTCATACCAGGTCGGAGAAGTCTATGAAGCGTCTTTGACCTCTTCCATTGCAAACACCTCAGCATCCTAAAGAGTATCATCGACACCCTCTGATGGTTCTCCATGATCAATACAAGACAAAAAATTGGTGATGACATGGCTTGCTCTTGGGCGATGGACAATGTCATGTTCAACTTCTTGAAGCAAGAGTACCTACCGGGCAAGTTGTCCTACCAAATTTTGCTACTTTACCAAGTATAGCAGGGCACTATGATCTACATGGAAGGTGAAGGACCACCTAGTAAGTAATGCTGAAATTTCTTTATGGAGTAGATTAATCCTAGGCATTCACGTTCAATGGTTGAGTAATTCTGCTATGTTGATGTTAATCTTCTACTAGCATAATAAACCGGTCTAAACCAGTTTTGTCCCTCCTTCTACATAAGAAAACTCCCAATGGCCTTATTTGAAGCATCCACAAACACCTGAAAAGGCTCTTTCCAGTCTAGAGCTTCCAAAACCAGTTCAATGGCTAGCATCTTTTTTAATCATTCAAAAGCAAGTTGGGCTTCCTCCGTCCACTCAAACTCCGCCGGTTGGACATGCTCTAAGTTGTTCAGTGGGATGGAAATATGTGCTAGTCCTCGTAGATGCCGGAAATGCCAACATACTTGCCCAAGGAACCATAAAACTTCTTTCGGGTTTTGGGGCGCTTGAGTTTCCAATATGACCTTAAGCTTATCTGGGTCCACCACAATGCCATTTTCCAAAATAATGTGGCCCAATAAATTTTCGCATTTGATTGCAAATTTCAATTTGTTAGGGATAAGGTAGAGATGTCCCTTCCTACATGAATCAAAGCATGCGCGTAAGGGCTCAAGATGCACAACCATCTTGCCAAAAACTAAGAAGTCATCCAAGAATATCTGCTTTAAGGATGTAAGGTATGGAGTGAAAATTTGTTGCATGCAGCACTAAAAAGTGCTTGGCACATTCCGCAATCCAAACCATATGATGATACATGCAAATACCCACCAATCTGTAATAAATTCCATTTTAGGTATGTCCTCCTTGACCATTCTCACTTGATTGTAACGACTAAAACCATCTAAGGAATACATTTCACGACTAGTTACCTCATCTAACATACTCTTGAAAAATGGAAGTGGAAAAGGATCAGGTATTGTCATTGCATTCAACTTCCTGTACTCCATGAAAATTCTCAATTGCTTATTGTTCTTAGGTACAATGACTATTGGGGAGACCCATTCCGGATTTTCTATGGGAACAATATATCCGAGTTTGATTAATCTATCTAACTCATACTTAACCTGCTCCACAAAATTCAGATTCAATCTGTATCTTTGCTACATTACTGGAGTACCGTCTAGTTCAAGAGAAATTTGGTGATGGTATAATTTCAAGTCGAGACCCTTCATATCAGCATATGTCCATACAAACACGTCTTTGTATAGCTGTAGGAGGGCAATTAGCACCATCTAGAATTTCGGAGCAAGCTCCACACAAATTCGAAAAGGTTTAGGTTCTAAAGTAGTTTCGAGATTCACAACCTCTAATGAATCTTCTTCAACATGCAGTTTTCCTAACTCCATGGGGTCTTTCATTGCTGGATATGCAATATTGCCTTCTTCATGTTCCAAAAGTTATGTACAAACACTGATACTCATGCCCTCATAGATTGAATTGATGACTGAGTTTACATAAATAGCTTTGAAGGATAAGAAGTATCTATTGGCTTCGTGAAATTCCCCTCTTTGTCCTCCTATAGTCCGTCCAACATGTGCAGGGGTTCTCCTAATATTGGTTTATGTTTTGGAAGACAGTGTTGTCCATCTTCTAATTGGACCAAAAAATTAGTATGCCCTTTTCGAAAGGTAATGGTCTTCACATCCCAATTCTGTCGTACCTTGGCATTCTTTAACCAGGGTCATCCAAGTAGTAAATTGTAATCCAGATTCTTTCCTTTGAGCTCTAGAACTATGAATGTAATAGGGAAACACCACGTGAGAAATTTGGATAGGGATATCTTTGATCAGCCCCACTGGCTACACTCGTGGCTGGTCTACCATCCATAAGAAGAATGGAGTTGGTTCAATACTACTCCACCCCATCTGTTTGCATGTAGTGGTTGAAGTGATGTTTATGCTTGATCCGCCATCAATCACGACCTTGGGGATGACTTTGTTTTTATACTATACCATGATGGTGGGAATTACATAATCCACTATTCTATCCAGAACATCTTTTACCATACTAATCATTAGTTCTAGAGCGTAAGTTGGTGAATATTTCTTCTACAATTGCTTTAGTAATTTCTTCTTGAAAGTGAGAACGAGTTCCAACAAAGCTCCTAGTGATAACTTAATATGTGAAGTCTATAATAGCTAATAAGAGATACCTTCCTCAAATGCTATTAGAGTCATACCGTTTTGATTTTGTTCTGCCATGGACCTCCGATTATGAAATCGAGTGCAAGGTTCTTGGTCACTAGTAGGCAACTTCTAAATTTTTAAAACTGCACATTCCGCTAATTGTTCCAAATTTTATTTTTCTTGTCCAACTCCACAAGTCTCCTAGGCTAGTATATTATGTAAATTTTTCTTACTTTTTTTACTCTGATGACAGTTTTTGTGATTTACCTCTGGAACAAGCTTAGGATCCACGTAATAAGGTGGGTACTCTTGAGCCCATTGAACTTCTTTCTTCAGTCTTTGCTTCTGCTTTGTTAGTGTAGGATGATCTATTTGCTGTAAGTTTTGGTATTCCTATCGTGACCTTGTAATAAAGATAGTGGCTGATGGATCCAAATATTCTAGAGTTACAACATTAGCCATAGATGCTTTGAGTTTAGCTTCTTTTTTTCTGATCATATGCCTTGGCTTCTTCACACTCAAACCTTCTCTATCCATACTACATACAAAATTGACACTGCAGAGGTCGATTTCGAAAATCACCCAATCAAGCTGGTTTGAACCGTCGACCTCATCCATATTCTTGAAAGTTTGGGTGGGAGAATTTTAGCTGGTCTGGAAATTGATGTGGGTTTGTATATTGCATTTGTCCAAATACCCTTATGTCGTAGCTCTCCATCCATTGTCTGGGTTGACCTGGAGGTTTATAACCTGCTGAGTTACCTTTCCATAAAGGAGGGTCTACTTGTGTTGAGGGTACTAGTGTATTTTTTGAATTAAATCTATGTTTCTCTATACTTTGATTGTTCTTATTACAGATAGCACAATATACCTGATTGAGGGCACAATCGACAGTGATGTGGCCTGCATTTCTACATCGTAGGCAATACAAGTGCTCAGCCAGATTTGTACTTTTCTTTGTAGTTGAGCTGGTCTTTTTAGAGCCGAGATTGGCCAACTATATTTTGCGATCGACGCTTGTCACTTGATTGATTATTTGATCTAGTGTCCGTGTTTGCTCCAATGTATACATGTAATTTTTTACCTTGATAGCCGGTTGTAGTTCGTCGGTGAAGAATTCTTGCAGCATCTCTTTGCAAGGACACTTATCTATGGGGAACTCTCGCATCATAGATCTAAATTTTGATGCATATTGCCCTATGGTCCCTTTCTGCATCATGTATTGTAGAGTAGCCTACAGTTCCAAAATGTTTTTTCTAGTCTATAATTGTTCTAGGAAAGCCTCTTTTAATGCATTGTACGATGAAAAATGGTACAATGTATCTGGGGGTGCTCGATGAGCCATGTAACTGCATCTCCCACTAGAGTCGCTTCGAATACTTGAGATTTGTGGTCATCATCTTGTAAGACTCGATGATTGCAGACATATTGGTTCTCAAATGTGCACATATGCACATCCAAAACTTCATCTGTTCTGCCATAAAAGTGAATGTAATTTAACCTTGGGAGTGGATTTTGGCATGCCATCATATCATCAAATTCTTCCAAGACACTAAGTCCACTGAAAGGGACTAGCAATAAGGCCAACTCTAGTTGGGTTTCGCTATCATTGCTTTGGCCTCATTCTGCAAGGTATTCTTCTTCTTGTTGTTGGCACTAGTGGTCGGCTCCGATGGATTTCCCTTGCCACGAAGCCTTGGCTAACTTTCTGTTCTTCCACTTGAAAAATCCAATTGTGCATGAGTTTCAAAGATAGCACTCCATTCTCCACCCAATACAGCAACTCTTTTGGAATACTAGCTGCTTCAACAATTGAAATATCTTCAAGGTGTATTGTTTCTAATGTCTACTTAATGAATTCCTCCAAATAGTTGTAACAATGATTTTGTTTTAGGTACTCCTTACCACTCTGCTATGGCATTAATCTATTTGGTGATGTGTTTCATTATTGACCCCATCCCATCGTGGTCTCCAAATGTTTATATGGTATTGTACTTCAGTAAATCACAACACAAAATGTCCAAAGGAGAGGGGTATGGGAATAGGGATTTATGAATGTAAAATACACTCATCAACATGTGTTTATGTTCCTTATTACAAACTGCACCATATAGGCTTCTAGAACATTAACATTGTGTATTACTTAGAGACTTCAGATACACATACAATCTTCATAGATAAAGGAATTCGGAAATAGAAATTACTCGCTTCATTAATAAGATGTTGGGCTTACACTTCCATCAACTACATCAGACTAATATTCAGCACATACATCAATTAGCAATATAGAGCTTGGTTCATACAGTCATTTCGGAATTATTGCTTCACACACAGCGATGCTTCTGAATACTGTACCCTAATGCCTACACCATTTGCTTCTTCGTAATCTTCTTCACATCATTTCACACTTTGTAAATAATGAATACCCAATTTTCCATAATTATGGTAACTTTTTAGATATCCGTATAAAGAATTCCCTTTTCCTAATACTACATCACATGCTACAACACATGCTCCTTTGTACTTAGCTTTAGTAATAGATAATGCTACAATCAGTTGCTTCTTATGATCCAAGAGAAAATCCATGATCATAAATAAAAGCAATATCCAAATATTGATTTTCTGGTACCAATATCTCGTGCTCAAATCGACTCATAGTATCCAACGAGAGATGATCATTCTTCATAAAGAATACGATAATTAGTGGTTCCTTTCACATACACGAGTATCTACATGCCTTCCAATAACTTGCTTACTACTTCAACAACATAAGAGATGTCTGGTTTGCTATTGCATAAGTAGATGAGACTTTCAACTAATTTCTTGTATCTTTAAATAGCCACTAGAATTAAAGTATCTTCATAAATAATTTTGTGTTGATCTCAATAGGTGTATAAATGTCCTTGGAATCCTCCATGTTGAGTGCCTTCAATATCTATCTTGCATACTTTTTTTGAAAGATGAAAATCTTCCCTAGTTCCTACCCAACTTCTATGCCTACCCAATAATTTTGTGTTGATCTCCATAGGTGTAGAAATGTCCTTGCAATCCTCCATGTTGGGTGCATTCAATATCTATCTTGCATACATTTTTTGACAGATGAAAATCTTCCCTAGCTCTTGCCAAACATCTAGGCCTAAGCAATAATGCATTAAGCCCAAGTGTCTCATTTAAGATTCTAAACTCAGGGAATCTTTTGTTTGTTGAAGAAGATCATCATCATTTCTTGTAATCACAAGGCTATCTACATAGACTAAGAGCACAATTGTCTTCCTTCCTCTCTTTAGAACATAAAAGAAGCATCAGAAGCACATCTTTTGAAACATAAATGCAAGAGATACTTACATGTCCCCTAGTGCCATGCTTGAGGGTAGTCCATATAATGCCTTCTTCAGCTTACGTACCTTGCTCTCTAAATGGGAAGCCTAAAACCTCGATGGTTGAGACACATATACCTCTTCCTTGAGGTCTCCATTCAAGAATGCTGGTTTGACATCCATGTGATAGACTAGCGATTTCTTATGTGCAACCACATCTAGTACTACTCAGGTAGTAATCATCCTTGTAATTGGGGAAAATTATTCACAAAAGTCAATGCCTTCAACTTATGAGTAGCCCTATGCAATAATCCTTGCTTTGTACTTTTCTAGAGTACCATCAGCCTTGTCCTTTAGCTTCCAGGCCCACTTGAGGACAATGACTTTATGCCTAGGAGTTTGATCCATGAGCTCCAAAGTTCCATTCTTCATGATATTTTTGTATTCTTTTTTCCAAGGAAGCCCTCCGACTCGGATCGTGGAGTGCCTCTTTAATATTGGTTGGTTCCTTTTCTTGTTCTTGAATGATCTCACCCATCAGAGTTGTGTTTACAGTATGGAGTCTTGCTCGTCTTTTCCCTTCTATTCTCTATTCATGCTTTCTTGTGGGAATTCCTTCCTCCCTTGCTTGCCCATCATGCAACCTTCACAAGATTCCTTCATGTTTATAATCGATGGTAGGTGTGCAACCATACTACTTTGATGCACCTCCTCTATTATAGGGTATCTGATGTGAATGAATATCTCATACCATAGCTTACTTGTGCCCACACTTGTAGTGGCTATAAGAGTAGAAAACCCATAAAGGTTGTTCCTTCTTATGCCAGTCCCAACAACATTGTTCTAAGTATCCATAATCTTAGCTCCTATTTTACATAAAGATACTTGATGACTTTGATCAATTATAGAAGCTATTGAAAGAAGATTACATTTGATTTGTGGAACATCAAGCACATTTGAAAGCTTTTTGACATACCCATTAGAGTAAATGAAAGAAAATATACCTTTGCCCACTTTAGGACATCTTGCATTGTTGCTACCTTTAGTCTGATGGGTTCCTTTAGAGGCTATAAGGAATTATAAAGGTCTTTTCTGCTCGTCATGTGACATGAGGCACAACTATCCAACTCCCACGAGTCATCTATTCCTGAATCTTCATCAAAGGAGCATAGCTCCTCTATCATAACGAATAACTCAAGCTCTAGTTTTGCAACGTTGGGAGACTCCTTGCCCTTTCTATCTTTTATGGATCCATTCTTCTCTTCTGCCTTCTTGATGCAACAGTCTTGGATTCTGTGGCCTTTCACCTTGCACTGGAAACACTCTCCCTTAAACTTCTTTTTGTCATCCTTCCTTTTGTATCCATCTTTTGAAGACTTTTTTTGCCTCCTTTGGCATTTGCTGTGAATGCAACATCTCCTTTGCTTCTAAGACTCCTTGTCTTGAGTTGCAGTTCCTCCTCTATGGGTAATGCACTGAATTCTTCAAAAGTTAATGGTTGAGGCCTAATTTGAGTATTAAGAGTAGTTACCAAACCATCAAACTTTGGTGGACAGGTTCAAATACAATGCCACGCTAGATTCTCATTTGAATTTTCTACACCTAATCCTGCCATTTGATCTTGTAGATTCTTTACGCAAGTGGTAAACATCTCTATAGTCTCCCCATCAACAAACCTCCATCAACAAACTTTTTTGCTGCTAGCTGATTCTCCAAGTTCTGAATTCGTGTCTAATTATGAGTTACATATTGATTTCTCAATATGTTCCATGCTCCACATGCCTTGGTAGTATTTTGAATGAGAGTTAGAACACTATCAATAGTACTTGTAACTAGAGCACAAAGTGCATCTACATTTCTACGTTTCCAAGCACATCAAAGATTGGAATTAGGAGGAATGATTCGACCAAGATTATTTGGATCAAGTGTTCCTTGGGGCCAATGATTGGTCCCAAGAATAGTCTCCATAAGATCATAGGAATCAACGATAGAAGTGGTTTTAAATTTCCATAGGAGGTAGTTTGTACCATCAAGTTTACCTTCCATGAAGGATGGAGTTCATATCCACAATGTTGGGATGACGAGCATCATTGCTTCTCCTGCATGTGATACACGTACTCCTATTGAAAAACCACCTTGATTCCTAGTTGTAACCTCTACATTTTGGCTTCTACACGAGTCAAAGCCTCTTGAGCTCTCATACCATGTATGAAAACAACATTAGAGCGGAGTAGACTAGTAGACAGAGTTGAGAGAAAAAAATGTAGACAAAGTTAGAGGTGGACTAAGAGTAATGCAACTACAAAGAGTAATGCAATTACAACAATGGTGTTCTCGACCCATGCACTCCCAATGTGAAGTTTAGATGGGGATCCAGAAAAACTCCAGATGATGGGCTTATCAGTGTGCAATGCAATGTAAAGCTCAATGTGTGCCATGCATATATAGCTTTTACAAGGGGAGTCTGTATAGATAAACTTAGTAAGGAGAAACAAAATAGTCAGCAAAAATATTCAATCCAACAATATCTCAACGACTAGAAGTCCTACCATCTCGGCCCTACGGGCGAGGGAGATAGGCCCCCCAAACCCGGCAAAAGAGGGCAAGCCCCCCTCTGTACTCCCCCCATTAAGGTTCTATAAGAAATGATACAACACCAAAATGCATTTAATTTTTCTTTGAATGGAAACTCAATGGCCCAAAAGTTTATGCTCTACCTAAGCTAATGGCTAAGCTCACATAGATCATCTATTACCATCATCGGTCACACATAGACCCCATCTAACTTGGATGTTAGGGTTCCATAGATTCTCAGGCTCTCACAATGGCTTCACCTCATAATGAGAGACTTACAACTTAGAGCACCATGGATTATTTGTGGTCACTTGAGGGATTATTTAGTATATATAACAATTAGATTGGCGAGGAGTTGAGTGTATCTCAGAAGGGAACACATGGGTGGCTGCACATACACATGCACCACTCTCACTGTGGCTCTTTTATTGATTCTATTTATGTAGATGCACCATGTTGGCATATGACACTTATTTGAGTGTCAAGTGTATGAAGGTATTCAATGCACATAAACATAGGAATATCAACTTTCATCAGGTCCAAATTATTGAGTAGAAGAAGCTCAAGGAAAAGATGTATAAAAGATAGGAAATTCATAAGTTTCATGAAACTTACAAGCATTTGATAAAATAATGATAGATCAAGCCTTTCATAAAATGAATCAAGCAACAAATGTGAACAATCAAGTAAACAACTATTTACACGTGTTAAGGTAAAGTCTTATTTTCAAATTTTAAGCATCAGTAAAGAGAAGGATTTTATTTTCCTTAAAAAATAATATGTACACTAAGCTCAACCACATTAATGAGTTGCAACGTTAGCATAAAGAGAACATGCCACAAAAGGATTAGTACCTAAACAAAGACTTAGAGAAGAACATAAGTCACTATGGGATATCAGGAGGTGTAGAAAAGCTTAGTCCAAACATATTGTGTGACTAAAAATTATAAAGCATACACTTTTGTTACGTAGGAAACCAACTAAAAGGGATCCATGAGTTGGATTTCATGGGGAAATAACAATGCATGCTTATAATTCAAAGTGATTAACAAGGTATATCCATTAGCTCTATGACCTAAGTAGAGATCCCACAAAGAATTAGAAGTACTCAAATACTTAAAAGTGGATCAAAGGTATAGCGAATTTGAAGATATAGATGGAAATATAAGGAAGTATGAGAATGAATATGAAAAGTTTCATGTTCCAAGAATGTAGCAAATGATCATGGGAAGTACTTATGCATTAATGGGCACTTCAGAATAAGCAATTTGAATTCAGAAGGATATCCAATGATCAAGTAAAATCCATTGTAACAAGTTTATTGGCTTCAAGAATGAAAGGGATTTATAAGAATCCATAGGTTCATAAGAATCCATTTAGTTGGATTGCATAGGAGTTACATTCTAGGTTTGGATTTCAGAGGTAAGTTTGATGAGGATGTGATACTTGGTTTGGAAGAAGGATCCACTAGCACGGGGTGGTGGAGCTATATTTCCTATTATAACTTTTCTCCTATGTATAGAAAGAAAATGATGCATCAATCATGGATAGCATTTGTCATTAAAATAGACCTTAAAGAATTCTTGGAGTGTCAATTCATAGCTACTTGTATATGACAAGTTGTAGAGATTCTTCTTGATCTAACTCTTAAGGAAAAAGAGTATTTGTAGCAGATGTTGGAGACTTGGAGTGAGATTTTGTGTTTGGAAAAGGTACCTCATATTCTATATATTCAGTATATTCAAAAGATTCTGAGTTTTTCAGGTGAAAATTATGAAATTTCAGTATTTTCAAAAAATTCAGTATTTTCAAAAATTCAAAAATTTCAGTATTTTGAGAAAATTCAAAAAATTCAGAAAATTCAAGAAGATTAAGATTTTTGTGAGGTACACGTTAAATGGAGAATCTACTTTCTATGTTGTCTTGTTTTTTGGATACATGCTTGTATTCAAAAAGGTGTTCCATTATATCTCGTCGCTTGATTGAGAAGTGGAGTTAGCCAAAAGAAAGTCAAGTAGATACTATCACATTTCACCCGGGTAGAATATGAAGATATGAAGTATCAACTTGCAACTTTTGGAGTTCTCAAGGTGAGAGCTTGTCCACTTATGTTTCAAGTAGGAGTTGCAGATTCTTGGGAAGGATTTCGTTAAAGAAAAGTTTTAAAACTTTATGTGAGAAGCATGGACACTTAGAGAGATTCAGGTAGCAAAACTTAGAGACATTCAGGTAGCAAATCAAACATTCAGTCATGAAGGTTTGATGAGAGCAGATTCTACAGAGGTAACTTGATAGATCTTAAATGATCTTGAAGATCTTGAGTATTTATGAGTCAATTGTCTATCCTTTGTTTGAAAAGTTCTTAGCATTGGAAGAAGTAAGTCAAAGATTCAGATTCTATCAGATTTGTGTTGCAAAGAAAAAGAAGAAGATACTTGTTATGTTGCAGAAGATTATGGATCCTAAAATTTTGTTTCAGATACAAGTATTGATCACTGAAGATCAGATTTAATAAAAGATGGAAGACGTTTTGGATTTCATAAAGTCTAATAAAATTTGAAGAATTCAGGATACTAGTGTTAAATCATCCAAGGGGGTGATGAAACATGAAGACTTATTTTCAGCCATATGTAAAAGAATGCGGAGTCATACCTATAGGTGTATTCCTATAGGCTATATCAGGTATTCCTATACTTCCTTTGTCAGTTTCTCTTTATGTTCCAGCTTTGAAAGAAGAAGGAAGAAGGAGAATGTCTGGAGAAAGTTCCTGTTAGTTGTTCCTATTCAGGAGAAGGTTCCAAATTTCTATTTAAGAGAAATTTGATATTTCAGAGAGGTATGTTTCAGAGGTGCGCACATATATGTTTATACCAGGTTATGAAGGAAAGAGGTAGGAAGGACTAACATGTATGAACAAGGATGAAGACATGATAACATCATAAATATGAAATTTTTTATGAGACTCATGAGTTGAGTTGAGTTGAGTACAGTTAGAGATGAACCACCTAGTGTTGTAAGTATGTGATCTTTCACACACATATTTGACTTAGGGTCTTCCATAGCCTAAGTTCAGATGAGTGTTTGTTGATTATCAATTTTAGACTGATCCTTCCTCTTTATTTCACTCATATTCACTCTTCTACAACCTATTAGGTCACACATCTCATATATATTCACATTTCTGTCCATACATCTGATTATGTTTTTTACATTTGTATATTTACTCATCCATCTATTTCTATTCAAATAGAGTGGTTGAGAGTTTTGCTTCCACATTGTAATTTGACATTTGTATGTATGATAGTGTGAGTAAGCAGTGGCTTACGTAACATTTTACACATGTTGTCTAATCTCTCTCTATCTTTGTTTCATCATTTGTATGATTAAGTGTGGTATGTTCATGTTTTGTCAATATTGGAAGATTGCTGGATTTCTCAAGTATTATGGTTCATATTCCGCAAGTTTAGTTTTTTGAAATTTGAAGAAATTCAAATTGAGTTTTGAAGAAGACTTTTGAAGAAAAGGTTTGAAGGTCAATTCGGGAGTACAATTTTGAAGCTTATGACAGTTTGCAGATGAATGAAGTTGCATATCCATTTCAGTTTATACCAATATGACATTGCAGGGGGGATTGTTGGAAAACAATGTCACATCAGTCCAAAATCCATTTATGGCAAAAACCCTAATTTTGGTACTTAGTCATTTATGGCACAAAAATGGGCAAATATTTTATGAGCCTATCTTGTAGAGCTTGAAGAGAGGTTTCCAATGGTATATAACATTCAATCATCAGAGACCAGATTTGGGAGAAAACCCTAACCCTAATGTTTGGTGATTTAGGGTTTTGACCTCAAATGATAGCTCTCGACATGAGGATCATAAAAATGTTGTCAGATCATTCATCAGGTAGTCAGACATGTGAAAAAGCAGGTCAAGAAGTTATTTTTAAAGTTAGCTAAAAGCAACTTTAAAAATAAACCAAACTCACTTAACATAAAGCAAAAGCAATTTGAAAAGCGATGTGATTAAAATAAAGCACTTTTTTGTGAGTTTTTCACATGGAGCTTTAAAACCTATATAAGAGAGTCTTGGGTCACTTTGTTAGACATCACACACCAATTGGCAACGCTAGTTTTTGGTCCCTCAGTAGAGGTGGTGCTCTAGCACACATGGGGCAGCCATGGTGCACTCTAGGAGCATGTTGAGGAGAAACTATGGAGTTCTTCTTGGAGAAGAGTGTGCTTACACTCTTGCTTATGGAGAGGACTTGCCCATCAGCAGCTTGGTGGTGTGGATCAACCATCTACATGATGTATTTGAAGATTATCTTCTACATGAAGATTTCGGTGTACTTCAAAGACATTGGATGGAGGTTAACATAAGATTTGCATCTTATGTTAAGAATTCAGGTACATATTCTCTTTATGCACACAAGTACTACTTGGCGTTTATGGAGGCAATGGCATCCATATCAGGAAAAGTCCTATTCGGCATATTTAAAGAATCAGTACATGCATGTTACATGCATTTGGATGAGGTGTTAAAGAATGTGGTTCACATGAGTATGAGGACTTCTGATAGCAAACTTGTTAGCCTTCTTTGCTACTTTTGTAAGTATGTGATCTTTCACACACATATCTGACTTAGGGTCTTCCATAGCCTAAGTTGAGATGAGGATTTACTGATTATCAGTTTTAGACTGATCCTTCCTCTTTCTGTCACTAATATTCACTCTTCTACAACCTATTAGGTCACACATCTCATATATATTTAGATTTCTATCCATACATCTGAATATGTTTGTTACATTTGTATTTTCACTCATCCATCTATTTCTGTTCACATAGAGTGGTTGAGAGTTTTGCTTTCACATTGTAATTTGACATTTGTATATATGATATTGTGAGTAAGCAGTGGCTTACGTAACACTTTACACATGTTATCTAATCTCTCTCTCTATCTTTGTCTCATCATTTGTATGATTAAGTGTGGTGTGTTCATGTTTTGTCAATATTGGAAGATTGTTGGATTCTATGTTGTAGATTCTGAACCTATGGAACCATGGACCTGTGGCATTAGTTATGGGCCTACTAAATTTCCAACACTCTCAACAAAAGTATGCAAGAAAAATATTCAAGGCATTCAACAAGGAGGATTGCAAGGACATTTCTACACCTATGGAAGTCAACACAAACTTATCTATTAAATATGGTTCAACTCTAGTGGATATTGGAAGATGTAAGAAACTAGTTGGAATTCTTATCTACTTGGGCAATAGCAGACCAAGTCTTTTCACATATCAAAGGGCAATATGGTTATTGCAAAAGGAAGCAAAGTTGGCTCACTTTATCCTTTATTTGTATCACAGAAAGAACACTTGTTAGCTGTTACTGAACAACCTATGGCTTGTATTTGGCATGGTCATTTGGGCCATATATCTCGTAGTGGAATGGAAAATCTTTCTCGTTTTAGCTACTTACCTGTGTTATCTTTCTTCGATTTTTCATTTTGTGAGCATTGTCAATATGGACAACAAACTAGAAATGTGCATAGAACGCACATTGACTCTTCAATTTAGCCTTTAGATCTAATTCATACAGATGTGTGTGTTCCTATGCCCACTAGGTCTTTAGGTGGCTCTCTTTACTTTGTCACTTTCATAGATGATGCTACTAGAAAAGTTTGGGTATATCCTATGAAATCAAAGGATGAGGTATTCCCTACTTTCAGAAAATGGCTTGCTTCAGTTGAGACTGAAAAAGGAACTAAGCTTAAGGCTTTCCATTCAGAAAAAGGGGGTGAGTATACCTCACATGAATTCAGCCTTTTCTGTCAGTCTAGAGGGATTTGTAGAGAGTTTACAGCTCCTTATACCCCAGTATAGAATGGTGTAGCTGAGAGGATGAATATAAATATATAAGATAGAGTAGTCTCTATGTTGCATGATGCAAACCTCTCATAAGGGTTTTGGGCAAAAGGAGTATTGATTGTAGTTCATGTGATTAACCTTTCACCTAGTACTGCCAAAGGTCTGAAAGTGGCACAAGAGTTGTGGATAGGGAAGCCACCATATTATGATCATCTTAGAGTTTTTGGGTGTGAAGCATATGTTCACATACCCAAGAATCTTAGACAAAAGTTGGATCATAAGTCAAAGAAATGCATTTTTCTTGGATATGGTCGAGAAGGACAATTTGGATATCGCTTATGGGATCCTGAAACACGGATAGTGGTCAGAAGTAGTGATGTCATCTTCAATGAGTCTAAGATGCATAAACAACCCATTAAGGAGGTTGAAGTGAGAAGAGTGGTGTTTGAGGATACTAGTCCTTCAGTTAGCATGCATAAAAATGATGCACATAGGGATGTTCAACAAACAGTCCATTTAGATCAGTCTGCACATGTTCTTGTTCAGCAACCATTGAGACGTTCTGCACGTGTCTCACATCCACTTGATAGATATGTTCCAGGTTTAGATTTTGTTATGCTAACAGATTCCGGTGAGCCTTCTTGCTACAAAGAGGCTATGCAGACAGAGGATCATGTCAAGCGGGAGCGTGCCATGAAGAGTGAGTTGGATTCTATTCACAAGAATGGTACTTGTGATTTAGTACCTTTGCCAAAGGGCAAGAAAGCTTTACCATGTAAATGGGTATATAATCTAAAATTCACATCAAATAGTGCTTCTCCAAAGTATAAAGCACGACCCGTTGCAAAGGGTTTTAAGCAACAACATGGTGTTGATTTTGAGGAATTCTTCTCTCCAGAGTTCAAGATGACTACATTGCACATGTTGCTTGGATTCGTTGCAATGGAGGACTTAGAGCTAGTCCAAATGGATGTGAAAACTGCTTTCTTGCATGGAGATCTTATAGATGAGATCTATACGGAACAACCAGAGGGTTATGTAGTTCCTGGCAAGGAAAATCTAGTTTGTAAGCTCAAGAAGAGCTTGTATGGACTTAAACAATCCCCTAGACAATGGTACCAAAAGTTTGATGCTTTTATGAAGTCTCAAGGCTATTCTTGAAGCAACGAGGATCATTGTCTCTACACAAAGAGATGCTCAGATGGTAGCTTGATATGCTTGATACTTTATGTCTATGATATGTTGATTGCTGGGAAGTCCTCTTATGATTTGTCAATTCTCAAAAAGAAGTTGAGTCAGACCTTTGATATGAAGGATTTGGGGGATGCCAAACATATTCTTGGCATGCACATTACTCGTGATCGGAGTAAAAGATGCATATAGTTGTCTCAAAGTGACTACATATCCAAAGTACTTCACAGATTCAATATGCAGGGTGGAAAGGCATTGAGTACACCTTTACCCACATATGTGAAATTGAGCAAGGATGATTGCCCCAAATCAGATGAGGAAAAGGAATTCATGACCAAAATTCCCTATCAGTTTGCTTTTGTTAGTCTCATGTACGCTATGGTAGCTATGAGACTAGACATTGCATTTGCAGTGGGAGTTGTGAGCAAATATATTTCTAATCTAGGAAAGAAACATTGGGAAGCGGTCAAGATGATTTTGAGATATCTGAGTGGCACTAAGGACAAGTGTCTATGCTTAGGTAGAGGGAAAGCATCCATTATTGGTTACACAGATTCTGACTATGCTGGTTGTGTAGACAATCGTAAGTCTTCATCAGGGTACATTTTACATTTTTCTAGAGGTGCTATCTCTTGGAGATCTCGTCTTCAATAATGTAGAGCTATTTCCACCACAGAAGCAAAGTATGTTGCAGCAAGTGAGGCATGTAAGGAAGCATTCTGGCTTTCTCATCTTGCTTGTGATATGGGTTTACCTCGGCATGTACCTCGCTTGCTCAGTGATAGTGAGAGCACCATTGCTTTGGCTAAGAATCCGGTCTATCATGCAAAGACCAAGCACATTGAGGTGAGGTATCACTTCATTAGAGATTGCTTAGCCACTGAGCGCATTATTCTTGAGAAGGTTCACACTCGAGATAATGCTGCAGATGCTTTGACTAAAGCTCTACCACAGAATAGCTTTCAACACTGTTGTCACTTGATGGGGTTACTTGATTATTGATCTTACACAATTGCTTGTATACTGTGTAACTTGCCCATCAGGTGGGAGGTATTTGTATACTTACACTCAGGTATTCTTTATCATTCTTTATTTTTTCTCCCATAGCTACTCTGTCCATATTGGCCTTTCGTGGGAGATTGTTACTGATAGTGTCCATGTGAAAGGCCAAATGGCCATCGGACACTTCTTTGTATATGTTGTTTAATAAAACATATAGTGGCCTGGTCAGTCACAGAATCTAAGTCTGATCGCATTTGTAAGACCTAAGAAGTCTGTCTTCGTGTTCCCTGTGTACTGTGTTTTCTAAGTATTTTGTAGCCTCTGTGCAGAGTACTGTCTGCGGCCTTAGGAGCTCGATTTTCTACTCTAAGCATATCGTCGTGGAGCTCTACTGTGGTGCATCGCCATCAAATTACTTCACATTAGCTCTATTACCTAGATGAAAGATCCCAAATTAAATTAGACGTACTCAAATGCATAAAAAAGGATCAAAGATACAACCAATTTGATGATATAGATGGGAATCTAAGGAAGATATACACTTTAACTTAAGGAACTCTTTTTCTCTTGGAAGAATTGGTTCTTCCAACACAAAAAGAGTTCTTATAAGGAAGATGTATTCTTCTAAGAGAGATTTTAACTCTATGTATCTTATCCCTTCATGATAGATGATTCTTTAATAATGTATGGCTATGAAGACTTATACCTAAAGAATAGATGTCGCTTCGAGAAAGGGAAAAGATAGAGAAATCTCAACTTAGATGATTACTTTGGTGGAACTAAGTCTAGTTTACTTGTAGAAGAGTTTGAGTAGGGATATGTTTGTAGAGAAAGTAACTCTAGCTTGCACCTTGAGGAGTACTAAAGGTTGAGATTTTGTCTTTTAGATTGTCAAGATAGGAGTGGCAATATCCTATTAAAGACAATAAAAAAATAAATTAGTCATTCTTTAGATTGAGTCTCACTTGAAGAATTCAAGTTTAGATGTTATTATGACTATTTCTAGTGATGGTCTTTGACTAGATGGGGAAGATCTATTTATCGGCATTGTAAACTAGAAGTTGAGTAATGGCCTTCCATCTTGGAGTTGTAATAGATGTGCATAAATGTAAACTATAAAAGGATGACTTAGTACCAATTAGAAAGATTGATAACTATGGACTATGTGAATCTCATACTAGAATTCTTTTGCATTCATATGACCATCTAAGGGGAAGATGAAAGATAGAGCTCGCATTATAGTGCTAATAGATTCTTTTTTGCATCATAGTGCTCATAGAGTCTCTTCCAAAAGAATTTAATCTCAAATATATGGATGAATAACCAGTATTAATGAGCTAAGAGGATGGATTTTCATTAATAGAAGAGTAGTTAAAGTCAAACCTATTTCTTGTGAGTACACTCAAGGTTAAAAATGCGGAGTGTGGCATGAGGGTAAGCCTATCATATTAGTTCATGAAAATTCTATAATCACTTTAACGGGACCTTCTTCTATTTCATGGCTCGTGGCCATTGTAACCACGATCTATATACCAAGATGAACCATTTGTAGATCGTGGTTACAATGACCACATGAGCCGTGAAAGTCCATTCTGTATTCCTCTCTCTGTTTGGAGATCGAGAAAGATTGATATGCATATGTATTCGGTCTCTTGTCTTAATATTGACTGTTCATGTCCATTCATTTTAAAATGCACTTTTTTTTTTCAGTGTAATCCTGAAATAGTCACAATCTGTTGTGTCTCCATCTCCCACATCCTTCAAATACTCCTCACAATCTCATTGTCTTTTTTTTTTAATAAAAGGAAGTTTGGCCTTAGCCTAATCTCCCAGACTTTAATTAAAATAAAGAAAAAAGTTACAAGTGGATGGCACTAGTGCCCATGGGACCCCCCAAATCCCACAATGCAGGGGAGGAGTATGGCAAGCTAGAAGGCATTACAAATGAGGCAGATAAATTTATCATCACCCTCATGTGGGACCCATTTGGGTTTCAACTTGTTGTTTTCAAGGAGATAAATACAGTGATGTCTAAACGGTGGGGATCTCTTATCTCGGGAGATTCTTTTTCCTAGGAGAAACAAGGATTTCTCGATCGACCATTCCTTAGGAGTTTGGCCAAAATTGACAGCACATCTCTCCCTCCAAATCTTCCATAGAGTCTCACCTCTGATGGCATTCCACAGGCTCGATGAGCAACCAACTGCCTCACCCAACATCACCTGTTGCCAGTTGATTTGGTTCATGAGTCTCAATACTCGGGTCACGTGATGCCAAATAACGCGGGACTTGGGGCAGTCGAAGAACAGGTGAGCTAAATCTTTGATGCACTGATGGCAACGCTTGCACCATGGTGGCACACCACATATTTTGTTAGCCCTTGCATTGGACCAGATACCTTTATGCAAGATCTGCCACATGAGAACGGACTTTTTGACCTCAATTAGGGGGTGCCAAATAGACATGAACTTTAGTTCCCACCGAAGTTTGGTCCAAGAAAGGCACCATCTCTTGTTAAGAGTGTGGTGAACATCTAAATCCTCTTTGAAGTTGGGGATTTTGGATAGCTTCTTACCATTGCTCCATTTGAGGCCCTCCAAGCAAGGAAGATCCTGACCGCAGAGAAGGCGGGTAGTTGAGCGGTCCCATGCTAAACACCTGCTTTGAAGAAGAGTCCATTCCTCAAAGGTAACTCTAAGTCTCGGATCCAATTCTTCGAACTTAATCCACTGGCTGGTCTCTTGTTTCCAAAGTTGTTTCCACTGTTTGAACCCCTTGTTCCATAACTGCTTTGCAGTTTGGAGGTTCCAAGACTCCACCCCCCTAATGCCGCTGATCGAGAATCAAATAGTCATTTCTTCTAATCCCAGCCGCCCACTTCCACTCATCACTGATTCTGATGAACTGTTTGGCCTTGTTCCAATTCTTCCATAAGGAACACAGGAGGCTTGAGCCTTTAGGGGACACAGAGTGGGGGGAGAACAAAAGCATGAGAATCCCTATGTCCTTCCAACCAGGATGGCCAACTAAGGTAAGGTCTTCCGTGTTTTTGAAGATCAATTTAGCCCAAGAGGACTCCCTATTGCTCCAAGCCTTGATAAGCCACTTTGCCGCCAGCTTGTCAACCAACCCAACAATATCCAAAATTCCCAAGCCCCCTGAGTCTTTAGGGCTAGTGCAATTTTCCCATTTGATTTTGGGAATCCCCCTCTTGTTGGGGTCCCCAGTCCAAAGGAAGTTTCTGCAGATTCTTTCCACTTTGGCCAAGTCTTTCTCCTAAGGTCTCCAACATGAGATAAAGTAAATAATTGTAGACAACATAAATGCGTTAACAACCATAGCACGCCCTGCCAAGTTGACTTGCATACCTTTCCAATGATTCAGCTTGCTATCCAGCTTGGATAGCACTCAGTTCCAGCGTTGGTCCATTGAGATGGTGTCGAGGCACCACCAAAACACCTCAATGCTGTTTATGTATTATGCACAAAGGCATTCATGTCATCAGCAAAAAGTCTCGCAATCATTTGGCTATGATTTAGAGGTAGGGAAAGACACTTGAGATTGCCAGCATCCATGTGATGATTTAATAGGCAACTGAGTCCATTCGAGGCGATACCGAATAGTAAGGGAGCCAGAGGGAAGCCTTGCCTAATTGATCTTTTTAAACGAATGGGCTCAGAGAGTGACCCGTTGATATTTATTCTAGTTGAAGCATTTCCAAGAAGAGTGGAAACCATCTTCGTGAACTTTTGGCTACATCCAAGGTCTTTGAATGATTGAAGAATAAAGTCCCATTCCAATCTCTCATACGCTTTGACGAAGTCGATCTTAATGAATACCAAATCTTGAGCAGACTCCTCCGCAAAAGCAAGGCCTTCCCAAATATCGACAATTGCTTCAAGTATAGATCTACCTTTGATAAAACCTTTCTGATCCTCACACAACCATGACTTTAAATGACAAGAGATTCTATTGGCGATAAATTTTGCAATTATCTTGTATCCTGTTTGGAGCATGGTAATCAGACGCCAGTTTTCAATTTTGTTCTTATCTCCCCTTTTGTGGATTTACTTGGTGATGCCATTATTAAGACACTCAGGGAGGGCACCGAATGGGAGAGCCTCTTGCCACACGAGACGTAGTGGGGTGGCCACCTTATGTTTGAAGGACTTGAAAAACTCATTGGTGAGGCCATCCAGACCCGGACTTTTCCCATTGGAAAGGGCATCAATAACCTCGATAATTTCATTCTCGGAGATGTTAGCATCCAGTAGAGCAATCAAGTTCTGTGGGATTCTGGTTTGAGCAACCCTTGAGATGGTTGCCATGGAGTCCCGCCTGTGGGGGGAAGGAGGAGTCGAGACCCCGAGAAGATTGGTAAAGTGCTCGACATGATAGATCTATTCTCCACTTCCGTGCAGCATTTGGTTCCATTGTTATGGACCAATAGGGGGATGGATTCCCTAGCTTGTTTCCTTTTGAGGATGTTACACATCTCTTTCGATGGTTTGTCGGCCTTCCCCGCCCTTTAGTCTTTGAAGAAAATTTGAAGATTTTTCCTTTGAACCTCCTCCTCTAATCTTAGTCTTCCCCTGATTTTCAAAAGACCTTGTTGGCAATGTAACTTACCTTTGTTCACCTCTTCTTCAAGCTGTGAGAGCCTCCGATACACCGTTTCTCTTCTTTTTTTTCGGATATCTCTTATAGCCTTTTGGGTCGTGATTAGAATTTTTCGAGTCCTTTCCACCACGCTTCTCCAACACTTAGCCGGTTGATTAGAATAAGCAAAGGCTTCCGCCCACACCTCAGAAATTTCTTGGTGGACAGAGGGGAGGGAAAACGATGTCTGACAAGCATGAAACCAAGGGGCTTTCTGGAACATTGGAATCATTTTGAAAGACAGAGTAATCGGGTAGTGGTCCGAGATAGTCAGGTCATGTGTTGGGAAATCGAAGGAATACCCCACTGAAGGATGGTGTTCTGATCGATGTAACATCTATCAAGTCTTTCTTTCCTCAAAGAGTCTCCTGATTGGAGATTTGATCAGGAGAACCCCTTCATGTCTTTCACCTCGACCAGGTCGAGATGGAGCTTGATTTTATCCCATATCTCTTTCTCTTGACCGTGTATAATTTTTCCTTTGTTATTCCATCGGTCCTCAGGAAACTCAACCATGTTGAAGTCCCCACAAATCAAAACATTATGTGAAAGGGAGTGGAGGGAAGCCCAAGTATCCATTCTATCTGCTTCTCCGTTAGGGGCATAAATTGAGACCACAGTGAACTAGAAGGGAACCCGATAGAGGCAGCAATCCAACGATGATTACGACCTTCAAAAGTCGAGGTCACATTGCCAGATAAGGAGTGACTAATACCGATAGAAGCACCTCCCATCCCCCTAGGGTGAGAAGTGGAGAACCAAAGGTGGTTCGGAGAAATGCATTTTAAGCCATTTTTGGAGATCCTCTCCATCGATTTTAATCTCTTGTAAGCAAATAAAGTCAAGGCTGAAGCACTTGTCTTTGAACCACTGGCCAAGAATCGCAGCTCTTGACGGGTCAGATAGACCCCTGACGTTTAGTGATGTGAATTTCATTAATGATGGTTGCCCTCTTTGAGGGGAGGGACCCGATCTTTTTTCTTCTTGTGGTCTTCTTTTTTCCTCCCAGCTTCTTGACTTAGGATCCTACTCTTGAGGGGGCTCTTCCAAGGCATGCCAGAAGGTTGTTTTCCTTTAAGCTTTGACTTTTGTTGCGGTAATCTTGGAAAGCATACTGGAAGGGTAGGACCAAGAGAGGAGCTTTCGCTATCTGGGTTGTTTTCATTGCTAGTAGTGAAGCCTTCCTCTTTACTCGTGGTGTAACCTTCTTGGTTGTCTTCTTTGCTGGTAGAGCACCCAAGGGTATTATCAGTGGGGTCTTCTTCAAAGTGGTTGTCCACTGGGAAGTCGACCTCATTAATCTCTTTTTCTAGGTTACATTATATGTTATTTGAGGGGGCAATTGTCGTGGCGTTCCTTGTCGTTGATCTTCAAGGGCTAACTTTCCTCTTGCATCTTACTTCAGTGAACCCTTCTGAATCCGTCTAAGCAACACGAGTTCCCTCTTCTTCCTCCATCGGAGGGGGATGACACCGAGTGTCATCTTGGGGGAAAGGATCCAGGGTCCCATCTGGTTTAAGCTTTTTTTATTGGTACATTTCTTTAGGGGGAAGTCTTTGATCCTATGACCTTGATGCCCGCACCAAAAGCACACGTTTGGCAAATTCTTGTAAGTAACCTCTTGTGTCCAGGTCTTACCATCTCCACAGTTTATGAAGATTTTTGAGGGAAGGACCTGGTTCAGGTCTGTTTCAACACATATCTGTGGATGCCATCTTGCATTGAAAGAATGTTGAGCACCATCATAGATTAACCCCCCAACATCCTCTCTTGAGGCCATCCGGCGACCGATCAGTGAGACGATTTCATGAAGAAATCCACACAGAAAGAAAGGCAGATTGGCAAGCTCCACCCAAAGCTCCACACAGAAAGAAGGCAAAGGGTGGACCGGCCCACTTGCCAGGAGCCGGCTTGCAGGGCTTGGAAAGCCATCTCTTCGTTCTCAAATACTAGAAGCAGGTGATTCACCGGTAGGAATTGACATTTGCACACAATTACGCTACGCGGGAACCACTCCTTGCGAAGCCAAGTTCTCACACTTTCAAGAGGGGGCCTAGGGCCAAACATTTGACCGATCAGGCAAGTTTTCATCAGTTCTTCTTGCTTTGCCGTGACAGACTCCTTGCATAAAAGAGACCACTAGTGGTGCGACGTCCGCTGAGATGGAATCCATCTCAAGGGGGCACACAGACTGAGGGGGAGCCACATTGTTCATGACAAACAAGGGAATAAGGGTTGGCATCTTAATGACCAAAATCCCCCCCCCCCCAAACCACTTTGAATCTGCTTTCTCCTTTTTAAAAGAGCTCCTTTCTACTCACTAAAGGTTTTTTGTGTTTGTGTTCGTGTTCATGTGAATGCATGTATACATATGCATACATGAATGCATGTATACATATGCATACATGAACACATGTATACATGAATGCATGTATACATATGCATACATGCATGCATATGCATACGAGCATGCATATGCATACAAGCATGAATATGCATACAAGCATGCATATGCATACATGAATGCATATATATGTATACACATACATGCATGCATATTCATACAAGCATATGCATACATGAATGCATGTATACATATGCATACATGCATGCATATGCATACACGCATATGCATACATGAATGCATGTATACATATGCATACAAGAATGCATGTATGCATATGCATACATGAATGCATATGCATACATGAATGCATATGCATACAAGCATGCATATGCATACATCAATGCATATGCATACAAGCATGCATATGCATACATGAATGCATATGCATACATGCATATGCATACATGAATGTATATACATACAAGCATACATATGCATACATACATGTATATACATACAAGCATACATATGCATACATGAATGTATATACATACAAGCATGCATATACATGCAATGAATGCATGTATACATATGCATACATGCATGTATACATACATATGCATACATGCATGTATACATATGCATACAAGCATGCATATGCATACATGAATGTATATGCATACATGCATGCATATGCATACAAGCATGCATGTGCATACATGAATGCATATGCATACATGCATATGCATACATGCATATGCATACATGCATATGCATACATGAATGTATATACATACAAGCATGCATATGCATACATGCATGCATATGCATACATGCATGCATATGCATACATGAATGCATATGCATACAAGCATGCATATGCATACATGCATGCATATGCATACATGCATGCATATGCATACATGAATGCATATGCATACAAGCATGTATATGCATACATGCATGAATGCATACATGAATGCATATGCATACAAGCATGCATATGCATACATGAATGTATATGTATACAAGCATGCATATATATACATTGGATGAGATGAGATCTTCACATTGCATTAGATGGGATCTCCACATACACCTTGGGGTGCACATGATCATAACGAATCAAAGATATATCATATCCGTAATGGAGCTCCAGTTATGGATGCGGCTGGAAAGTCAATGCGTCAGCGCATTCGACAACTCTGCTCAATCGAATTCGGTCATTCAGTAATGTTAAAATGGACCGAACAAGATAGGGACTCAAAAAATCATATCACACAATGCATATATGAAGAGTACTGGCCAGCACCTGGGAATCCTATTGTAAGTTCCGAATGGATTCAACATACGGCATGCGAGGTAATGTCTCATCGACAATCGGAAGCTCGCGATGCTTTTAGAGCAGGCTTACCGAAGCCTGTATGGCTAGATGCCAAAGAATGGGAATCGATTCAGGATGAGCAGCAACATACTCCTGATCGATATCGTCAATAGAGAGATGTGGCAGCCACACGTTTAGATACGGTTGGAATGTTGCATTTAGGTAGTGGCGGATACGACAGTATGCGCTACCAATTTGTAAGTATCATGTTAATTATTGAAGTTTTTTGTGTTAAGCACATTATGTATGTTCATCTAACATTTTGCATATTTATTATAGGAGTTGGCAATGGGTCATCCTCCGACGCGAAGTGAAGAATCATATGGATATCGACATGGACTGACTGCACTATTACAAGACTTAGAGGGACGTGCTGCAATCATCTGATGGGAGAATATTCTTGATTAGGTACAGTTATATCTTGGTTTCGTGTTTTTAGTTGTTGTTTATAAATGTCATGTTAATTGGTCTTATTTTATACATATGTTTTGTTGCAAGATTGTAGGTGTAAACATTTTGATCAATGCCAGAATTTTGTATCACACTCGCATACGACAATGATGTAACATTGCCACAATTTTGTACATTTTGTTACATTGCCACAATTTTGTATTACACTCCTATGTGGCAATGATATACGATAATTTTGTATTCGATTCCTATATGGAAGTGCTTTTTCACATTTTGTATTCGATTCATATATAGAAGTGGTTTGCCACACTTTTGTACATTTTTCATTTATGGAATATACAATTTTTTGTACATGATTCATTGATCATTTTTGCTCATATATGTTTATGTTTTGGTTGCCATTAGAGTACATAACACATGTACTCAGTTGGGCAGAGTGTATTGTCTTTTGCTAGACAACATCATGCTGTAGCAAAAGACAACACATTTTGCCCAAAAAAAATTGTGCAGACAAGGTCGTCGGTATATGCGCCGGTAGCTCCAGTATGGACGTCGGTATAGGCGTCGGTACACCTAGTGGGGGCACCGGTATGGGCACCGGTATAAGCGCCGGTAATACAGAGGCATATACCGACGCGTATACCGACGCTCATACCGACGCTTATACCTGCGCTTATACCGGCGCTTATACCGGCGCTTTCTTTTCGATGTGTATACCAACTGTAACACCAATGTCGCGAAGAAATCACGCCCGTTCATTTGCCTCGGTAGCATCCTTGGTATACCCTCGATATTTTGTAGTGTCCACCCAAAGCGGGTAAGGAAGAGGCTTTGATCTGTTCGGAACAAAGTCTGGGGTCCACTTAAAAAGGCAAAGGGTGGACCGGCCCACTTGCCAGGAGCCGGCTTGTAGGGCTTGGAAAGCCATCTCTTCATTCTCAAATACTAGAAGCAGGTGATTCGCTGGTAGGAATTGACATTTGCACAGAATTAGGCTGTGCGGGAACCACTCCTTGCGAAGCCAAGTTCTCACACTTTCAAGAGGGGGCCTAGGGCCAAACATTTGACGGATCAGGCAAGTTTTCATCAGTTCTTCTTGCTTTGCCGCCATAGACTCCTTGCATAAAAGAGACCACTAGTGGTGCCACGTCCGCTGGGACAGAATCCATCTCAAGGGGGCACACGGACTGAGGGGGAGCCACATTGCTCATGACAAACTAGGGAATAAGGACCGGCATCTTAATGACCAAAATCCCCCCCCCCCCCCCCCCCAAAACCACTTTGAATTTGCTTTCTCCTTTTCAAAACAACTCCTTTCTACTCACTAAAGGTTCCATAATTTCCTTTTCTCTTTTTCCCAAATTTACAAGATTATCTTGGTCTCCCTCCGTCTTATCTTTGCCTTAGATTTAAAGTCCAAAACTCCAAAAGCTTAATGACCAAAGCTGAAGGTTTGCGCAAGAGACACTCAAGGCGAATTAAAAAAAAAATCCTTATTTATTCTTTCTCATCTCCATGAAATAAGGATCCGAAATGAAAAGCCCGCTTCATTTGGTTGAAATTGTTGAGTTCTAACGGCTTATCATCAGCTGTTGAGCTCTTGTACTATTGGTTGACGCGGCGAGTGAGCTTAACTAGTTAAAGCTCAACTGCAAAATTCACCACGCCACAAGAACTAAACTAGAGTGATATTAGAACACCTCTATAATCATCAATAGCTTAGCAACCTTTCTATAATTGAAAACTTTATAACTGTGTTTAATGAAATCTGAAAATTCACTTTACCGGAAACTTTGCCTTTTCTTCAGGCTTCAATACTGATCTGGTTTACTTCAAACCTTTACAATTCTGTGCTGGATTACTGTTAGATAATCTTTCTATCACTTAGACGTGCCAAACCTGTGTTTTGGACTCACCGAAATATCACCGAAACTTCACCGGAATGTCACCGTAATTGTACCAAAATGTTACCGGAATCAATTGCAATTCTAGTTGTAGTTACTTCAAATGATTGTTGATGAAGTAAGGAAGTAATACCTGAGCTTACTTCAGTGAATGAACACTATCTGGAGTTTAAGAAAAACTTCATCAGTTTTGGATGTCTTTACTTTCAGACACAGTACTATGCGTACTTGTCTCGTTTCACAGAAGTCTTTTGATCAACTTATAGTTGAGACTACTGGTTTCAAGATGAGCTATCTCTCATGAGAAACTTTACACTATGTTGCGAGATCTAACTTGTAGATGTACCGGAAAGTATTTACTGAGAAAACTCTAACTGTTAACTAACTTTCAGAGTAACATGAAATCGCTTAGATTTCTTCACACAAGAAAAATGCACTCAATCTTTCACATGAACATACAAAAATAGCTTGGCCTGACTTTGCTCATAGCTATGGAAAACTCTCCTACTCTGAGTAGTTATTCCTTACCATCTCTCTCACATGAATTCCAGGCAGTTCAGGTTCTATTATTCATCTCTACATACGCAATCTCTGGCATCTTCTATATCACTATCCTTAGTTTCTATATGCGCTATTCTATTCCGGTTCTATGCGCTCTCTATGCTCCCTTCTTCGCTCTCTTTGTTATGATCTTCTACTTCATATATATATACATTTTGTTCCGAGATTCAAAACTCATATTTTTGGAAGTTTCTATGAACTATATTATAGTCGTGAATTTGTCCCTTCACTAAGGCTTGATTTTCTGAATGCTTTGTTTCTACTTCTCTTTGTCTTTCTCCGTCTTTATGTTTGTCTGTATGTCAAATTTGTGAGTGATCCTTCAATAGCTCCCCCTCAATCACTAATTTGCATTCTCTGATCTTTCATATATTCTTCTTTTCTTTTATACCTGCCATCTCTTTGAATCTGCTTGTCTTTACTCCATCCAAGCTCTTTGTTAGAATATCTGCAATCAGATCTTTCGTAGGAGTGAATACTATTTCAATCTCCTTCTCCATTACCTTTTCCCTCAGGAAATGATATTGAATTTCTATGTGTTTTGTTCTTGCATGAAATACTGGATTTGCTGCAAGATACAATGAGCTCATATTATCTCCATGTGTGATAGGTATACCTTGATCAATACCCATACTTTTGAACAAGGTCTACATCCATATCATTTCTTTAGATGCTTCCACAAGTCCTTTATATTCTGCTTCTGTTGACGATAAAGCCACTGTGTGTTGCTCCTTTGAACACCAGCTTACAAGCTTTTCTCCCATGTATATCATATACCCATGTGTTGACCTTCTGTCATCTTGACTTCCTGCCCAGTCTGAGTCATTGTATGGTCTCAGCTTTATATCTGATGTAAAAGGATAATATAATCCTTCTTTTATAGTTCGTTTGATATATCTAAGAACTCTTTGTCCTGCAACCCAATGTTGATCCTTCGGACAATGCATGAACTGTGAGAGAACTCCTACTGCATAACTAAGATATGGTCTTGTTAGCGTAGCATAAATCAAGCTTCCCACTAAAGATTAATACTTCCTCATATCTTTAAACTCTGCACCACCATATTTGCTGAGTTTATGATTGACTTCAAGCGGTGTTGAAGCTTCTCTGCAATTCTCCATGTTAAACTTCTTCAGTAAGTTAAGGAGATATCTTTCTTGCAAAACATATACACCATGATTTGTATATGTGAGTTCCATTCCAAGAAAGTATGATAACTTTCCTAGATCACTGATCTTGAAATCCTTTTCAAGCAATCTCTTTACCTCGTTGATTCCTTCATCTGAGGTACCTGTAATTATAATGCCATCTACATAAATACAAATGTAGATCATACCTTCATCTGTTCTCTTAATGAGTAGACTTGCATCAGCCTTTGAGCTTTGAAATCCAAGGTCATTGAGATACTTCACAAGTCTATGATTCCAAGCTCTTGGAGCTTGCTTCAATCCATAGAGAGCTCTTCTTAATCTGCAAACATGATCTGGGTAACTGGAACTTACAAACCCTTCAGGTTGTTCCATGTAGACTTCATCTGATATATATCCATTTAAAAATGCATTCTTTATGTCCAATTGACTTAGCTTCCATCCTTTTGATGCTGTTATAGCAATCAATGTCCTTATGGTTGACATCTTTGCCACCGGACTCAATGTCTCATCATAGTCTATGCCATGCGTCTGAGCATAGCCTTTGACCACCATCCTAGCTTTGTATCTGGCTATTCTTCCATCTGCAAGTTTCTTAACTTTGTAAACCCATTTATTTCCAATCACTTTCTTACCATTTGGTTTCGGAACAAGTTCCCAAGTCTTGTTCTCCTCAAGTGCATTGAACTCCTCCTTCATTGCTTCTTCCCATTTTTCCTTACCTTTTGCTTCACTGTAATTTTGAGGTTCTTCATCTTCCTTTATTAAGTAAGCATAGTTCTTCTAAGTCAAATAAGAAGTGTCATAGGAATACCTTGTTGGTTGTTTCCTTACTCTGTTTGACCTTCTTAGCTCATATTCTTCATGTGTATCTCAATACACATCTTCATCAAATCTCGGTCCATCTTCGTTTCTCGTACCTGATCCGATCTTGGATGTACTTGCCTGCATATGATCTTCATCTCCATTTACCTGCATATGTGATTTACCTTTTTCAATTCTTCTCATTTCTTCTTCAAGTGTTTCAACACTATGCTCTTTATCTGTATACCAACTCTTTCCTTCATCAAATGTCACATCTCTGGAAACAATAAACTGTTTGGTTAGAGGACTCCATAGTCTATAACCCATCTGCTTTTCATCATATCCGATGAACATGTATTTTTCAGCTTTTGGTTCAAGCTTATGTCTCACTTGTGATGGTACATAAGCATAAGCTACTGATCCAAACACTTTGCAATGATCAAGTGTTGGTTTCTTACCCCACCAAGCTTCATAAGGGTTCATTCCATTTAAAGCTGTACATGGTAATCTATTTACCACATATATAGCTGTATTTACAGCCTCAGCCCAAAGATAATTTGGACAATTCTTCTCCTTTAGCATTGCTCTTGCAAACTTAACTAGAGTTCGGTTTCTTCTTTTTGCTACTTCATTTTGTTGCGGTATATACCTGCAAGTTATTTCTCTTTTGATACCTGCATTCCACAGATAATCATTAAACTCTTGAGAAAAATATTCTCCTCCTCCGTCAGACCGTAGCCTTTTGAGTTTTTGTCCTGTAAGTCTTTTCAGCATATGCATGGAAATGTCTGAAAGCTCCAAACACTTCTGAGTTCTCTGTCAAAACATAAAGAGTTATCCATCTTGTTGCATCATCAATAAAAAGAATGTAATACCTTGAACCACTGATAGATCCTTCTTTTGTTGGTCCCCATACATCTGTATGTATGAGTTCTAACACATCATCATGTTTGTACCCTTTCTTCTGAAATGGTAACCTGTGGGCTTTTCCCATCTGACAGGCTTCGCACTTCTGAATCATATGTTGATTCTTCATATTTGGTGATCCTCTCACGGATTGTTTCTCCACCATAGTTTTGATTCGTTTCTCATTAAAATGTCCTAACCTCTTATGCTAGAGATCTAACTCTGTAAATACCTCATCACCATGTGTGATCAAAGCTTGACCAACATTGCCTTGTACTTTAAGAATAAAAAGTCTACCTTCCTTTTTACCATGGACAATTTGATTGTATCTATTCTCTGGATCTTCAACAAATACTCCTTCATTTGTAAATCTGACTTGAAAACCTTTTTCTACTATCTGTCCCACGCTGATCAGATTCTTCGGGATTGTTGGAACATACAAAACATTCATTAGGAGGTCAGCTCCATTCTTACATTTTAATTTCCCAATTGACCTTACATTATGTTTTGTGTTATCACCTGTTTATACTGTATGATTTGAAATACCTCCTTCAAGTTTTGATAATAATTCTATATTTCTTGACAAATGATTTGAACAACCAGAGTCAATATAGAATACCTTGAGGTCTTCATTCTCTGACATACTTATTGAGTTCATCATCAACATTGTATGATTGTCATTCTGCGTATCATTCGCATAGTTGTAGTAGGTAGTGTTGTGAGACTGATTTTGTCCCCAACTTCTTGCTCCACCTCTACCATATCCGCCTCTTTGGCTTTGTCTTCCTCTTTGATATCTTCCGCTTCTGCCTCTGCTATTGTTATTATGATTTTGACTTGATCCTTGAGAATTATGCCAGCAATCATGAGCCAAATTATTGCTTAATCCACAGATCCAACAAGTCTTCTTGTTGTTAGTGTGATTACCTCTTCCTTTACCTCTACTTTTACTTCTTATGTTACCTCTTCCTCTTGCAAAATTTGCTTGAGTAGACATCTCTTCTTCATCTTTTTCTTTACCTTTATCACCTTTCTTCTTATTCTTTGCGTACATAGCAGAACTATGTCCTTTATCTCCATCTGTCTTCAAATCTTGCTCAAATGTTAACATTAGTCCAAGCAACTGATTTAAATCTGGTACAAAATGATTTACAGAAAGTTGAGTTGAGAGTACGAAAGGTTTCCACCTTTCATCTCCTCTCACTCTTGCAAGCACTTGTGCTATCAACCTGTGATCTTCGATATCTTCATCAATAGATCCAAGACTGTCCACCAAGTCTTTCATGCTTTGACTTTGCTTTTTCTTGAACGTTGTAAACTCTGACCATAAGCTAGTCTTCCTAGCTTTCGTCGTATTTTGAAAATGATCTTCCAATGCACTCCATATGTCTTCCGCTTTCTCCAGACCTCTAATGTGTGGTAGTAGATGATCTATAATTGTATTGTAGATATAAGCTCTTGCCGTTGCATCTTTCTTCTGCCACAGCTTCAAGGCTTCTAACTCTTCTTTCTTTGGTTGACTGTCGTCTTCAAAAGTCGGTTTCTTTTCTTCTCCTGTCACATATATCATTAAGTCCTTACTCATAAGTAAGGCTTCCATGCGCATTACCCATGCGGGATAATTATCTCTGTCCAATTTGTCAATAGAGATATGATCTGCCATAATCTTCTTCTTTTTGTTACTTTCAGTGAGTGTAACGTTAAAATGTTTTACCTTTTATAAACCTTTACCCTTGAGAATTACTTCGGAATGTTCCTTGATGCCGTTTGTTGTTGATCATCTCAGCTTTCACCTTTCTTGTGAAAATTCTTCGAATTCTCTTGTATCTTCACTTTCGTTTACTCTTGAGAATCTTTCTGCTCTGATGCCACTTGTTCAGTTCTAATGGCTTATCATCTACTGTTGAACTCTTGTACTATTTGTTGACACGGCGAGTGAGCTTAACTAGCTAAAGCTCAACTACGGAATTCACCACACCACAAGAACTAAACTAGAGTGATATTAGAACACCTCTATAATCTTCAATAGCTTAGCAACCTTTCTGTAACTGAAAACTTTATAACTGTGTTTAGTGAAATCTGAAAATTCACTTTACCGAAAACTTTGCCTTTTCTTCAGGCTTCAATACTGATCTGGTTTACTTCAAACCTTCACAATTCTATGCTTGATTACTGTTAGATAATCTTTCTATCACTTAGACCTGTCAAACCTGTGTTTTGAACTCACCAAAATATCACCGAAACTTCACCGGACTGTCACTGTAATGTCACCATAATTGTACCGGAATGTTACCGAAATCAACTGCAATTCTAGTTGTAGTTACTTCAAATGATTGTTGATGAAGTAAGGAAGTAATACCAGAGCTTCCTCCAGTGAATGAACACTATCTGGAGTTTAAGAAAAACTTCATCAGTTCTGGATGTCTTTACTTTCAGACACAGTACTGTGCGTACTTGTCCCGTTTCATAGAAGTCTTTTGATCAACTTATAGTTGAGACTACTGGTTTCAAGATGAGCTATCTCTCATGAAAATCTTTACACTATGTTGCGAGATCTAACTTGTAGATGTACCGGAAAATATTTGCCGAGAAAATTGTAACTGTTAACTAACTTTCACAGTAACATGAAATCACTTAGATTTCTTCACACAAGAAAAATGCGCTCAATCTTTCACATGAACATGTGTTTTCTATTAGAGAAGATGTGTACAAAAATAGCTTGGCCTCACTTTGCTCATAGCTATGGAAAACTCTCCTACTCTCAGTAGTTATTCCTTACCATCTCTCTCAGATGGATACCCGGCAGTTCAGGTTCTATTATTCATCTCTACATACGCAATCTCTGGTATCTTCTATATCACTATCCTTAGTTTCTATATGCGCTATTCTATTTTGGTTCTATGTGCTCTCTTTGCTCCCTTCTTCGCTCTCTTTGTTATGATCTTCTACCTCATATATATATATATATATATATATATATATATATATATATATATATATATATATATATATATATATATATATATATATATATATATATATATATATATATATATATATATATATATATATATATATATATATATATATATATATATTTTTTTTTTTTTTTTTTTTTTTTTTTTTTGTTCCAAGATTCAAAACTCGTATTTCTGGAAGTTTCTATGAACTATATTACAGTCGTGAATTTGTCCCTTCACTAAGGCTTGATTTTTTGAATGCTTTGTTTCTGCTTCTCTTTGTCTTTCTTCGTCTTTATATCTGTCTGTATGTCAAATTTGTGAGTGATTCTTCAACAGAAATAGCATAGGTCTCCTTTTTCTTATGAGCGAGAAAACTCCGCTCATTGAATTTAAACCTAAGTTTTTGCTTTTTTTAATGAGCCAACAACTCCGCAGCATCGGCGTCAACGTAAAGAAACAAGGCGGGGTCCTCCGCCAATCGTGGGGAGTTGAGCACGCAAAACCATCAAACGCCAAAAACCATCAATCGTGGGGAGCCCTGTCAGTTGAGGGGAGCGAAGTGCGCGAAACCATCAATCGCCAAAGAAGGGAAAACCACTGATCACGGCAAAATACCGGGCTTCAAGCCATCAATCGTGACAACAACCGTCAATCATAAAAACAGTCGGTCGCCCCTGTCAATCGCGACGGATGACGCGCGCATCTTCACTCCTCCAATCCGTCGCCTCTTGTCAGTCGCAATTTCGGATGGACCCCTCCTCTGCTGTTCCGCTCTCAGCGTTCACGTGCAGCTACTGCGTCAGGTGGAGTTACACCCAAAAGCAAGCTCGAAAACAAAATGAATGGAATGTTTAAGTCCTTCCAACCAGGGTGTTTGATAAGCCCCCCACCCGGTCTTCCCTAAAGGCTCTAGCCTCGTGTGTTCCTTATGGAAGAATTGGAACAAGGCCAAACAGTTCATCAGAATCAGTGATGAGTGGAAGTGGGCGGCTGGCATAAGACAAAATGATTCTATTTGGTTCTCGATTAGTGGCATTCGGGGGGTGGAGTCTTGGAACCTCCAAACTGCAAGGCGGTTATGGAACAAGGGGTTCAAACAGTGGAAACAACTCTGGAAACAAGAGACCAGCCAGTGGATTAGGTTCGAAGAATTGGATCCGAGACTTAAAGTTACCTTTGAAGAATGGACTCTTCTTCAAAGCAGGTGTTTAGCCTGGGACCGCTCAACTACCCGCCTTCTCTACGGTCAGGATCTTCCTTGCTTGGAGGGCCTCAAATGGAGCAATGGTAAGAAGCTATCCAGAATCCCCAACTTCAAAGAGGATTTGGATGTTCACCACACCCTTAACAAGAGATGGTGCCTTTCTTGGACCACACTTCGGTGGGAGCTAAAATTCATGTCTATTTGGCACCCCCTAATTGAGGTCAAAAAGTCCGTTCTCATGTGGCAGATCTTGCATAAAGGTATCTGGACCAATGCAAGGGCAAACAAAATCTGTGGTGTGCCGCCATGGTGCAAGCGTTGCCATCGGTGCATCGAAGATTTAGCTCACCTGTTCTTCGACTGCCCCAAGTCCTGCGTTATCTGGAATCACGTGACCCGAGTTTTGAGACTCACGCGTCAAATCAACTGGCAACAAGTGATGTTGGGTGAGGCGATCGGCTGCTCATCGAGGCTGTGGACTGCCATCAGAAGTGAGGCTCTCTGGAAGATTTGGAGGGAGCGTTGTGCTGTCAATTTTGGCCAAACCCCTAAGGAATGGTCGATCGAGAAATCTTTGTTTCTCCTTGGTAAAAGAATCTCCCGAGTCAAGAGATCACCACCGTTTAGACATCACTGTATTTATCTCCTCGAAAACAACAAGTTGAAACCCAAATGGGTCCCACATGAGGGTGATGATAATTTTATCCGCCTCATTTGTAATGCCCTGTAGCTTGCCATACTCCTCCCCTGCAATGTGGGATTTGGGGGGTCCCATGGGCACTAGTCCCATTCACTTGTAAATTTTTCTCTTTATTATAATTAAAGTCCGGGAGATTAGGCTAAGGCCGAACTTCCTTTATTTAAAAAAAAAAAAATCAATGGAATGTTCCGCTCTCAGCGTTCACGTGCAGCTACTGCGTCAGGTGGAGTTACACCCAAAAGCAAGCTCGGAAACAAAATCATTGGAACGATGTCCTAGAAGCCTGGTTTAGTGGTTGAATCCCTCGCCTCTTGAGGCGGGGGCGTGGGTTCAACCCCCCTGTGCTGCGGGACACCTGCGCCTTCGGGCGTGATGCTGCCTTCGGGCCGTTTACCTGAGCCATCGAGCGTGATGCTGCCTTCGGGCGTGATGTTGTAAGTCCTTCCCGGTCTGAGTCTAACCCCTGTTCTTGTGGGATAAGGGGGGTCCCATGGGTACTATGCCCTTCCTTGTACAGTTGTAATTTCAAAGTTAAAGTCCGGGGGAGTAGGCCTCGGCCGAACCTCCATTTGTAAAAAAAAAATCATTGGAACGACGGCATAACAGAGTAGCATTGTTGCACTGCGGGCGTGCTTCGACAGACGGCAAAGGTTCTTTCGCCAGAATGTCAATACTTCCGTTCTTGCTGCTGTGCCATCCGTCCGTCGTTAATGAGAACAATCTCTATAGCTACTGTGCCATCCGTTGTTGCTGCTGTGCCATCCGTCCGTCGTTGTGTGGCCCCTGTTAAGCGACGCGAAGACAGAGTCTCATATCTGCATCGCTCACCTTGCTCTACAGCTCTCCGTTTTCTCGTCTGTTGAAACTGTCTTTTCATTTCTCGCATCCCATGCCTATTAACGCATTACTGGTCAAACTACTTCAGTCTACTGGTAGTAGACTTAAGTAGTTTGAAACTTTCTGAGAGGGAGAGGTTCCGCACAGAGTACATAGACCTTCGCAAATGCAATGCTTCTCTCTCTAAAAAGCAAAAAGCAAAGAAGTGTATAGAACCTTCAGATGTGATGTTGTAACCGTAGATTTCATGCGTTCTGCGTTCTGTTCACGTGACGTTGCGTTGCGTCCCTCGGGATTCATGTTCCGCCTTGCCAACATATGGCGACAGAAAAGGCACACGAAGTGTACAAAAACACGCATAACACAGGCAACGTCCACGGGTTTACACATTTTTTCATGGACCTTGAATGCTCAAGTATTGTACGTGCTTCTGCAGGTACATCTCAGGGACACCACCTCTTAAAAATGGTGTCATCGAAGCATGGAGAGGAGAGAGTTTCATAGACAATACACAATTTGCTCCCTTGAACCCATGTTTATTGTGGGCGCAAAAACAGCCTAAGCTCGATGACAAAATCTTTTAACTGCTGTACCTCTCTCTCTCTCTCATGTGTCTTCGGCTTGAAGCACGGAGAGAAGGAGAGAATCTCATAGACAACGTCCCCTCGAACCCATTTTTATCGTGGGCGCAAAAACAACCTAAGCTCGATGACGAAACCTTTTAGCTGCTGTACCTCTCTCTCTCTCTGATATGTCTTCTCGCCTTCGCTCCTAGCTGTTCATCTTCAAGGTGGTTACTATCACAGATATAATTACTACTTTGGGATGCAGTACAGTTGTCTGAAGAAACACTACAGTGTCTTAGAAGGATGAGGTAGAATACAAGGACGACCGTACCACCGGAATCTATAAATCTCTCTTTTCAGAAGGCATACAAGTATCCTACGTCGCAGAAAGCTTTGATATATTGAATTTGATTGAATCGAGACATCGTTGCGAGCACATTTATGCACTATTGTCTCCGAGCAAAGAAAGAGCAATGCTCGAAAACTCGATTCCGACTCGCAGGCTCAAAATTGATGCCCAAAGTGGGCATCCTTTGATGCCCATTCAACAGAACCGGGCATCCCAATGGATACCCATCATGCAGAGGTGGGCATCACCAAAAGTGTACCATATGTACATGGTATATATGTTCATATAGGTGGGCATCACCAATAATCTACCATATGCACATGGCGTATAGCATGAGCATCTTTGATAGAATATGGGATATATTGTTAATGGACGCAACTCTTATAGAGTTGACATCTGTCAAGCGGCGGAGTTATGTAAGCATTAAAAGTTAAGGCTCACTATGTGCTCATCCTAACCATCTATAAACTATATAGTTCATTGTTCTTTGTGGTAGTTCGATAGGTGGGAAACGTGTAATGTTTCTCGCTCACTATATCGAGTCAATGTTCGGGAATTAGGAATTCAGAAGTGCGGGGGAAATCTTTATCATTGTCACTGACGAGTTGCAGGTGCTCCAAAGTCCAACGTTGAGGCCTTCTTATGGCTTCATGCTGATAGTTCACTACAATCTGCGACTTTTGATACATCTCTCAGATCCGCATATTTGCACTCTCCAAGTCACATCTCTCAGATCCGCATATTTGCACTCTCCAAGTCACATCTCTCAGATCCGCATCTTTGCACTCTCCAAGTCTTGTGCTCATGGAGCCGTTCTATTGATATGTTTGATGCCAAATCTTTCTCTTTTTCCATATCCAGAGAGAGAGAGAGAGATAACAATGATGGTGATGCCGGACTGTTTGAATCAGAAAACTTGGTGGAGCTACTAATGAAGTAGCAAAACTCACTTTCAATGTGCAATAGACATCTAATGCTCGCATTTTTTAGTCTCTCTCCAGGTTCCGGGTATGATTTCTTTTAGTTTTTGCATTTCTCCTATATACACGCTCTATCATGTTCCCATGACATCCAGTTAATCTTTTCTAATTACCATAATCTCTTCCCAACGACATGCTTCCTAGAAGTCGCATGCATCATTCTCTGTATTAAACAACATTTGGATTTCAATAGTGACTATTTGGTGTTTCGACTTACGAAGCCTACGCAGTGTTGGGGCATGCTTTATGACTTTGAAGTTTGATTTCAAGAGTAGGCACTTGTGAGCTACACACTATAGCTTCGGTCATTTGAGAAATATTCCAAAATCATAAGGTAATAACCTACAACCTGCATAGCTACTTGGAGACTCCCCAAAATCATAAGATAATAGACTACATTCCTGCATAGGTACTTCGAGACTCCCCCTATGCCCTCGTCAAAGGGAAATGCTTATCCTTTATGTGAAGCCCTGCTTTTGGTAACCATGCTTGTCCTCAACCAGACATTCATCCCACCCTCAAAGGGTATTTCATTGTTTGTTTGTGTGTGTGTGTGTGGGAGAGAGAGAGGGGGGCGGAAGATGTATTGTGTTGAAGGCTAGTAAGTCACTTCTAGAAGATGTTTTCATAAGCTGTTTTTGGTCATTGCTGGATGATGCGTGCTCTTACTATGTTCCTTGATGGATCTAGTGACTATATACTATGTGCGCATCTCCACATGCTACTCTAAAAGGCGAAATGCCAGGATTTCTTATTCTTGTCATTTCTGAGCAGCTATAGATCATGAGAGGGTGAATATTCTATCCACTAAGTTTAAATTAAACTTAATTTACTATGACATGGGAAAATCAATATTCAGATATCAATGTAGTTTCAATATATAATTGTTTATGAAGTAGCATCAATGTGCTAGATTGAAAATTTTGTTACCATATAGCAAAAATGCTGAAATAATATGCTAAAAACTCTTGAAATTGTTGACTGAAATATTTGGTTTGTATATATGATGGCGATGTTTTTTTTTTTCCATAGAGTAGCTAAAAACTCTTGAAATTGTTGACTGAAATATTTGGTTTGTATATATGATGGCGATGTTTTTTTTTCCATAGAGTAAAGCTATAGAAGTAATATACTATAAACCTTTGAAACTCATAGACCCACTCAGTGAAACACTAGTTCTGTATATATAGTGGTGATTTGTTCATAGTTCATCTATGTGAATTTTGTTATTTTGATGCAATGATAAATGATGCTTTGATTGAGTCATGATAGTTTTTGTTATTTTGTTGTAGGATTGTTGGAAATTTAGTAGGCCCATAACTAATACCATAGGTCCATAGTTCCATAAATCCAAGATCTACAACACAAATTCCAGCAATCTTCCAATATTGACAAAACATGAACATACCACACTTAATCATACAAATGATGAGACAAAGATAGAGAGAGATTAGACAACATGTGTAAAGTGTTATGTAAGCCACAACTTACTCACACTATCATATATACAAATATCAATTTACAATGTGGGAGTCAAAATCTCAACCACTCTATGTGAATAGAAATAGATGGATCAGTGAATGTACAAAATTTACAAGAATATTAAGATGTAGGGACAAAAATCTGAATATGTATGAGATGTATGACCTGATAGGTTATAGAAGAGTGTACATGAGTGACAAAAAGAGGAAAGAGCAGTTGGAAACTGATAATCAACAAACCCTAATCTAAATTTAGGCTATGGAAGACCCTAAATCAGATGTGGGTGTGAAAGATCACATACAGAATTAGCAAAGAGTGCTAACATGTTGCTATTAGAACACATCATCTGAATGCATTTAGCATGCGTGTACTGATTCTCCTTTAGATATGCTAAATAGGACTGCTCCTGATATGGATGCCACTACCTCCATAAACTCCAAGTAGTACATGTGTGCATAAAGAGAATATGTATTGGAATTCTTAACATAAGATGCAAATCTTATGTTAACCTCCATCCAATGTCTTTGAAGTACACCAAAATCTTCATGTAGAAGACAATATTCAAATACATCATGTAGATGATTGATCCACACCACCAAGCTACTAGTAGGTAAGTCTTCTCCATAAGCAAGAGTGTGAGCACACTCTTCTCCATGAAGAACTCCATAGCTACTCCTCAACATGCTCCTAGAGTGCACCATGGCTACCCCATGTAATGCTCTCTTCAAGCTCTACAAGATAGGCTCATAAAAAGTTTACCCATTTTTGTGCCAAAAATGACTAAGTACCAAAATTAGGGTTTCTACCCTAAATGGATTTTGGATTGATGTGACATTTTTTTCCAACAATCCCCCCTACAATGTCATATTGGTACAAACTGAACTCGATATGTAACTTCATTCATCTGTAAAATCTCATAAGCTTCAAACTTGTACTCCCGAAGTGACCTTCAAACCTTTTCTTCAAAAGTCTTCTTCAAAATTGAATTTGTTGAATATGAACTATAATACGTGAGAAAATATGCAAACTAGGTATACACTAGTGTATACATCAAGCAATCATTGCTTGACAACATGTGTAGCATGAACTGACACTAAAGCTGCTATCTACTATCTTCTCAAACCTGTAAGTATACACTAGGATCCACATATTTGCATTTACCTTACGAAAGGTTTCTCAATGTACTCTTCTCCTGTGTCATGTAAATACACTAAAAAAAATTAGAAACTGAATCCTGGGACTTGTGACTGACAACTCACAACTTAGTGTATTATGAACACTAGCTAGTTCATCTCTGACTATACTCAACTCAAATCAACTCAACCCATGAGTCTCGGACTTTCATATCTATGATGTCATCTTGTCTTCATCTTTGTTCTATCTATAAGTCTTTCATACCTTCTTCATACCCGTTTCCTTCCTTCAGAGTCTAGTATAAACATATATGTGTGAACCTCTGAAACATACCTCTCTGAAATATCAAATTTCTCTACAATAGAATTCTGGAACTTTCTCCTGAATAGGAACACCTAATAGGAACTTTCTCCAGACATTCTCCTTCTTCCTTCTTCTTTCAAAGCTGGAACATAAAGAGTACTTGACAAAGGAAATATAGGAATACCTGATATAGCCTATGGGAATACACCTGTAGGTATGACTATGCATTCTTTTAAATATGTCTTAATTAAATAAGTCTTCATGTTTCATCACCCCTTGGATGATTTAACACTAGTATCCAGAATTCTTCAAATTATATCAGACTTTTTTCAAATCTCGAACGTCTTCCTTCTTTCAATAAATGTGATCTTCGGTGATCAATACCTGTATCTGAAACAAAATTTTAGGATCCATAATCATCTGTAACATAACAAGTATCTTCTTTTTTCTTTTCTCTGCAACACAAATTTGATAGAATCTGAATCTTTGACTTACTTCTTCCAATGCTAAGAACTTTTCAAACAAAGGATAGACAATTGAATCATAAATACTTCAAGATCTTCAAGATCATTCAAGATCTATCAAGATCTCTCTAACAAAATACCTTTGTAGAATCTGCTCTCATTAAACCTTCATGACTGAATGTTTTACTTGCTACCTGAATGTCTCTAAGTGTCCATGCTTCTCACATAAAGTTCTAAAACTTTTCTTTAACCAAATCCTTTCCAAGAATCTGCAACTCCTACTTGAAACATAAGTGGACAAACTCTCACCTTGAGAACTCCAAAAGTTGCAAGTTGATACTTCATATCTTCATATTCTACCTGGGTGAAATGTGATAGTATCTGCTTGACTTTCTTTGGCTAACTTCACTTCTCAATCAAGTGATAGGATATGATGAAACACCTTTTTGAATACAAGCATGTATCCAAAAATCTAGACAATCATAGAAAGTAAATTCGTCAACTGATCGCTACAACGCAAAAATTTGAATTTTCTTGAATTTTTTGAATTTTTTGAATTTTTTGAATTTTTTGAATTTTTTGGATTTTCTCAAAATATTGAAATTTTGGAATTTTTTGAAAATACTCAAATTTCATAGTTTTCTTGCAAATTCTAAAATTTTAAATTTTGTAAAAATACTGAAATTTTGAAAATACTAATTTTTCTGAATTTTTTTCCTGAAAAACTCTGAATTTTTTGAATATTCTAAATATACTGAATATACAGAATATGAGGTACCTTTTCCAAACACAAAACCTTACTCCAAGTCTCAAACATCTACTACAAATACTCTTTTACCTCAAGAGTTAGGTCAAGAAGAATCTCTGCAACTTGTCATATACCAAGTAGCTCTAACTTGACACTCCAAGAATTCTTTGAGGGAACATATAGCTACCTGCTCCAAATCTTCAACTTATACATAACTCATACACATATGAGTCCTCTTTGATATCTGCTGCTTTCCTTTCTCTCAATGCAATTCTTTGTCAAAATCTACTAAAGCATGACCAATTATACTGCAAAATAAGGAACTGCTTCTTCTTCACACAAGATGTTCTCGTAGACTTGTCTTTGGATGTAGAGAATAAAGTAGGAAAGTTATATGTAAAATATAAGAGAAAAGAAAGTCTTACTTTCCCTTTGGAAATGTTGGACTTTCTTCTTCTGCATCTTTCTTCCACCTGATGATGTCAACATCTTCAAATTTCTCTTCCATACCTTTTGTTCTCTTCATCTTGAAGTAGCAAGCACTCTTAACTTCTTCAAATGAATTTTTCTCTTCCTCTAGTGCTAAGAGTAAGAGACAAAACAAACATGGTATACAAATGGAAGTGAACATAGAATCATGTTTTACCATCACCTCATATGCTAAATCAACACTCTGCTTCAAATGTGACTCATATGATTGAATTCACCAACCTTTTGGCTGAATGTTGAATTACCTCTCTAGTTACCTCTCGAGGTACACAATGTGATAAAAAACTTCCAACCAACTTACTACACAAAATTGGCTGAAAACAAAACTGATCTGATCTCCAAATTTGTCTTCTTAGATGAGCTTTCTTGCCATGAAAGAGATTTATCAAAACTCATCTTATCTCCTTGTTCTTGATAGTTTTGATGTAGCTAATGCTTTTACTTTCAAAGAATGAAAGGGTATAAAAGCACTTCTTCAATCCTTATCTCTTCATAACTGCTCTTCTAAGATATGACCTACAAATGATAATCTAATAGTGGAAACTAATACCTGTGATTTGATGTTGATCTGGTTCCTTCATCTTCTCCAAACCATTGTTTTTCCTTGAATTTGAAGTAGCCTTCTCTTCATCAAGTCTCGGTCTTCAAACAATACTTTTGTAAAGTATTTTCATACTCTTCCAAAAGTATTCGGCGGCTAACAAATCATCAACTTCATACTCCACACTGATGAATAAACATGTGACTGAATTATCTAATTATCAAAACTATACTCATCAAGATTAAGTGTGTACGTTATATGTCAAATGTTAGAAGATGCTCTTAAATCATATGTTGTGAACCTAGAAGTCTAGGAACCTGGGAATCTGAGAGCCTGAATGCTCTAATATCAAATGTTGGAAATTTAGTAGGCCCATAACTAATACCACAGGTCCATAGTTCCATAAATCCAGGATCTACAACACAAATTCCATCAATCTTCCAATATTGATAAAACATGAACATACCACACTTAATCATACAAATGATGAGACAAAGATAGAGAGAGATTAGACAACATGTGTAAAGTGTTACATAAGCCACTGCTTACTCACACTATCATATATACAAATGTCAATTTATAATGTGGGAATCAAAATCTCAAATACTCTATGTGAACAGAAATATATGGATCAGTGAATGTATAGAATTTACAAGAATATTCAGATGTAGGGATAAAAATATGAATATGTATGAGATGTATGACTTGAAAGGTTGTAGAAGAGTGTATATGAGTGACAAAAAGAGGAAAGATCAGCTGGAAACTGATAATCAGCAAACCCTAATCTAAACTTAGGCTATGGAAGACCCTAAATCAGATGTGTGTATGAAAGATCACATACTTACTGAATTAGCAAAGAATGCTAACATGTTGCTGTTAGAAATCCTCATACTCATGTGAACACACCTTCTCTAACACCTCATCCGAATGCATGTAGCAGGAATGTACTTATTCTCCTTTAGATATGCTGAATAAGACTCCTCCTGATATGGATGCCACTACCTCCATAAACTCCAAGTAGTACCTGTGTGCATAAAGAGAATATGTACCTGAATTCTTAACATAAGATGCAAATCTTATATTAACCTCCATCCAATGTCTTTGAAGTACACCGAAATCTTCATGTAGAAGACAATCTTCAAATACATCATGTAGATGGCTGATCCACACCACCAAGTTGCTGATAGGTAAGTCTTCTCCATAAGCAAGAGTGTGAGCACACTCTTCTCCAAGAAGAACTCCATAGCTGCTCCTCAACATGCTCCTAGAGTGCACCATGGCTGCCCCATGTGTGCTAGAGCACCACCTCTATTGAGGGACCAAAGGTGGCATTGCAATTGGTGTAGGATGATCTTCAAAGTGACTATATCCCTTCTTTTATAGGCTCCAAAGATCTCATGAGAAAATCTCTTCCCAAAATCTGAATCGTCGAAAATAAAGCTATCGTTCTTTTTTTAAAAGTGAATCGCAAGTTTTTAGCTTTATTTTAATGTGCTTTTAGCTATTTTAAAGTTGCTTTTAGCTAACTTTAAAAATAGCTTCTTGGCCTACATTTTCACACTTCTGACTACCTGATGAATGATCTGAAAACATTTTTATGTTCCTCATGCCGAGAGCTATCATTTAACCCTAAATCAGTAGAAAATTAGGATTAGGGTTTTATCCCAAATCTGATCTCTGATGACTGAATGTTATATACCATTGGAAATCTCTCTTCAAGCTCTAAAAGATAGGCTCATAAAAATTTTACCCACTTTTGTGCCAAAAATGACTAAGTACCAACATTAGGGTTTCTACCCTAAATGGATTTTGGACTGATGTGACATTGTTTTCCAACAAAGATCAAATGGTGCTCGCATTTAATCATAATTTATTCATAGTCTATGTGAAGATTCATATTGCTGCCTCTTAGAGTTGCTTGGTTTGAACCCTTTATCAAGAAGGTGTGTAACCAACCTGTAATTCCAAGCTCTAGGAGCTTGTTTCAATCCATACAATTCTTTCTTAAGAGTCCAAACATAAGATGTATTATTGGGGTTTTCAAAACCTAGTGGTTGTGACATGTATACCTCTTCACTTATCGAACCATTTAGGAATGCATTTTTCACATCAAATTGGAGAAGTCTCCAATTTCTTGCAGTAGCTACACTTATCAATGTTCAGATTGTAGTCATATTTGAAACTAGTGAGAATGTTTCCTCAGATTCTATGCCATGAGTTTTTGAGCATCCTTTGACAACTAATCTTGCCTTGTACATGCTAATTGATTCATCTAAGTTTTTTTTAACTTTATATACCCATCTACAACCAACTACCTTTTGATTGTGCAACATTGGAGCCAAATCCCAAGTCTTCATCTCCTTCATTGCATCTATTTCTTCTTTCATGGCCTTTTCCCAATTAGGGTTTCCCTTTTCCTCTTCATAAGTTGAGGATTCCGCTGAAATTGAGTCCTTTTCCAAGTAGATTCAATGTTTTGTAATAAATGCGGAATCATATCCATACCTTTCTAGTTATCTTTTCTCCCTTGTTAACCTTCTAGGTGATTGCTTGGAGCATTATCCACATTCTTGCATCTTTGCTTTGCCTCTTGAATTCCATAGCTTTTATTCTTTTTCCTTTCCATCTTAGTCATCATATGTATAACTTGTTTCATCCTGGACCTGTGTATCATGCTTGCTTCCTAATTGATGAGAATTAGAATCAAGATCATGTGGTAGAGTTACCTTTTGTTTGTCTTCATCATACCAAGACATGTTTTCTTCAAAAACAACATCCCTACTTCTAGTGAATTGCCTAGTTGAAGGATTATTGAACCTATAACCCATATGAGTTGAATCAGACCCAATAAACAATGCCTTCATTGCCCTTTCATCTATCTTACCTCTTACTTATGATCGTACGTGAACATTAGGTAAACAACCAAACACCTTGCAATGTCTAAGACTAGGTTTTCTTCCATACTATGCTTCATAAGGAGTCATGCCTTGGAGTGATTTGGATGGTAGTCTATTGAGAATGTACACAACAGTTGAAATAGCGTCTACCTATAGATAATGTGGCAAGCTCTTCTCTTCAAGCATTGTTCTGGCTGATCTAACCAATGTCTTGTTTCTTCTCTCTGCAATCCCATTTAATTGAGGAGAGTACTTGGTAGTCACTTCCCTTTTGATACCTTTATCCTACAAAAAATCATCAAACTCGTTGGAGAAGCATTCTCCCCCTCCATTGGATCTAAGCTTCTTGAGTAATCTACTTGTATGATTCTTCATATGTGCTAGATACATTTTGTAGCAATCAAACACTTCAATCTTATCTTGATAAGTTATAGAATATTCCATCTACTATGGTCATCAATACATGAGACATAATACCTTGATCCTACTAATGAAGGTTCTTGGCTTTGCCCCCATACATCTCTATGTACTAGGTCCAATACATTGTTGTGGATATTGCCTTTGTAGTTGAATAGTTGTCTTTGTGCCTTCCCAATCTGGCATGCATCACATCCCTTGATCATGTGTTGCTTTGATATGTTAGGCAATCTAAGAACACTTTTATCCTTGCATATATTTTATTAAGGTTCTTTCATTCACATGAGCTAGCCCATTATGCCACACTTCAAGCTCATTTAGGATTTGAGACCCAAAGTTGAAGTGTGCTATGTTTTTGGTTTCTCCTACTTCAAAAGTAAAGAGCCTACCATGCTTCTCACCTCTGGTTATCTTCTTGAAGCCTTGAGATGGATCTTCCACAAAAGCTCCATGTTGGGTGAACCTAACTTGCAAGCCTTTCTCAACTATTTTGCCTACACTTATTAGGTTTTTTGTAATAGTTGGTACATAGAGTATCTTGCTTAGAATATTTGTCATACCATTGGAAGCTTTGACGTTACCAATCTTCTACACTCTATGCTTTGTGTCATCCCCTGTTTGAACATCATGTCTATGCTTTGGACTTTCCAAATCAGAGAAGAGAGCTATGTTGCTTGCAACAAGATTTTAACATCCTAAATCTATGTAGAATAAATTATAATCTTCTTTGCCTTCCTTGTGGCTTAGATCCATCAAGAGCAATGTGTATTCATGTTGTTGATCTTCAGAATAATTGTTGTAGTCTCTTCTGTTATGGCCTCTATTGTTATTGTTGAAGTTGTGTCCACCTCTAGCTCTATTTCTTCCAAATCCAGCTCTTCCACTTCGTTTCTGGGTCTTCCCATTGAACCAACAATTCTGTGTGGTGTGGTTGGTCTTATCATAGATGGCATAAGGTTGAAAATTCTAGCCTTTGTTCTTTTCATGCTTTGGTCCTTTCTTCTTCCCTTTCCACTTGCTCTTGCCTACAAAGTTGGCTTGGGAAGTCTCGTCTTCATCTTGTTCCTTCTTCTTGCCTTTTAGCTTCTTGTCCTTCTTATCTAGATATAGAGCACTAGTTGAACTACCATGAAAGGAGTTACCTTCCTTTATTCTATTGTTGGCCTCTTGATTGAAGAGTTGTCCAAGAAAGATGTTAAAATCTCAACTTTGCACATCCATGATGAGATCATAGGCTATGGTGAAAGATTTCCATTGCTTGTCACCTCTAATCCCATTGAGAGTTTTCCTCATGATGGCCTCTTCTTCAATCAACTCTCCAATGGATGCCAATCGATCAGCAACCTCCTTGACCTTTGTAACAAACTCAGTGATTGTTTTTTTTTTTATTCTTCTTCATCTAGTTGAACTCATTCCAAAGATGGTTCTTCCTTGCCTTTGTATTAGCACAAAAGAAAGTCTCTAGAGCATCCCAGGTCTCTTGAGATGTCTTGCATCCTCTAATATATGTTAATAGAAAATCAGAGATAGAGTTGAGTATGCATGACCTTGCTTGAGCATCCCTTGCACACCAAAGTGTGAGCTTATATGTCTCCAATAGAGTAGGTCCTCCTTTGGATCTTGGAATAGGCAATGCTTCATCACCTGATACAATCCCATATAGGCTTCTTCCTTGCAAATAAGCCTCCATTTTGATTTCCCAAGCAACATAATTATGTCTGTCAAGATTCTCAATTACTGATGGAAAGGAATCTCCCATCTTGAAGTTGCTCTCATACCACGGAAAGAACGTGGGAGAAGCTTGGAGAGGCTCGGAATGTTGAGTTGTCAAGTGGTGAAGTTAGTCCAACAAACCAGCATAGGAACAACCCTAGCTCTTTGGATATGTAAATCAGACCTTGTAGGCTTATGATTAGTGCAATAAAATCCAATAGGTACTTTGGAAAATCAACAAGAAAAAGTTGATGCAAAATAGATAACTTGCACCTTCACTAGCTTACAAAAACCTTCTAAAAAAGGATGGAAGTTGTGACTTCAAACACTAAGAGCAACCAGCATAAAAACAAAACATCCTCTTAAGAAAGTTTCATACATAGATTTGGCTTGCTATAATGCATAAAATCCCTAATTTATAACAACTATAGAAGGATCCATCACCTTAACACTAAATTGGTGTCATCCCGATTTCTTAGTGATGTGTAGAGAATGACCCCGAGATAGAAAAACTTGATTGTCTTTGAAATTAAAGAGTTATATGACTTGCATATTTGTACACATAAAGGAGATAGTTATAAATTTCCAATGAGTGCTTAAACACTGGATTTGGGGCTTTGTAGAGAGAGCATCAATCTCCGCAAGCTGACTAGCTCTGAGGAAGAAGGAGGAGAGAACACAGATGGCACTAAGCAATGATCGAAGAGTATATGTATTGATTCAAATTAACAATATACTTAATACGTAAATGTCTTGGAGTCTTTGTATAGAATCTTGAGGATATGAACATGCCTTTTCTTAATGAATTTGAGTTCAAAATCAGATGAAGATCATGTCCACTTCAAGCATAATGAAATCTTGATGTTCCAACAACTCCCCCTCAAGCTAACTATGCTTGCGTCTTCATTCTCTTATAGGTTGAATACTTGACATAGCTTTAAATCTACAAAGCCTTATCCCATCAAGTGCCTTTTTCATCATGTTTGCTATTTGCTTCTCAATGGGAACAAATGAAATGTTTCCTTTGTAATAAGCTTCTCTCTTACATAGTGATAATGGCCTTCTATGTGCTTTGTCCTTGCATGAGAAATTGGATTTGCAGCTAGATGCATGGAACTTACATTATCTCCAAGTAAGTGATGTATTGAACTTAGAAGTCCCAAATCTGAGTACAACTCCTTGAGAATTGCTTCTTGAGCTGCAATAGTTAGACCTCTATATTCTACTTCAGTTGCAGATAAAGTAGTTGTTGGTTGCTTCGTGGAACTCCATGACACCAATTTTGAACCTACAAATGCTAAGTATCTAGAGGTACTTCTTCTATCATCCTTTGCTCCTGCCCAATCTGCATCTGAATAGATTTTGATATCCAAATCTAAAGAGTATGGATAATAGATACCTTCATTAAGTGTCCCTTTGAGCTACTTGAGTACTCTCTTTGTAGCATCCATGTGTGGCCTTCTAGGTGAGTTCTTGAGCTGACTAAGCACTCCCACACTATATGATATGTCTATTCTTGTGTGAGTAGCATATATAAAGCTAGCAACTAAGCTTTGATACTCTTTAGGATCATAAATCTACTCACCTTCATAAGAACTTAGTTTATGGCTCAATTTAAAAGGTGTACATGCAAGCTTTGTGTTCCGCATTCTCAACTTGAGAAGTAGGTCTTCAATGTATCTTCTCTGAGTGACATACATCACTTCATCCATATAAATCACTTGCAAACCTAGGAAATTGTGAGCTCACCTAATTCACTGATTTTGAACTCCTCTTACATGTATCTCTGTTGAAAAATATGGTGTTGTGCAAGCTCCAATTGTGAGGCTTGACACATACTCACCTCTCATTAATTACCTCTTCATCATTTATGTATTTTTTGTAAGCCCAAAATGAAGAAAGACCTTAAAAATATAAAGGGAACACTCATAACCTTAATGTAGAGTGTTGAATTAAAAAGGGCAAATGTATTTACGGCTTATATAAAAGCCAAAATAGAAATAGAGATATGGAATACTAGAAAAAGTCATGGCCTTATCCATATAGAGTGATATGGAGCACCAAAAGCCACCCAAGGCAATGGAAGGACAAAGGCCAAGAAGTGGAAAGTCAAGAGGTGAGAGAACATGAAGGGTAGGTGAAAAGTCCCATACCCATAGCTCTATATAAAGATCTCATTTGAACGTGAAATTTTGTGGAGATGACAAGGAGATGGTGTAGAAGCATATGCTAGTCATTCTCTCACCAATGGAGATCAGAAGGTACCTCATTTGGATGCTAGAAGTCACAAAGGTATTCTAGCCGCATACCTTTTGTATACATAGTCACCTTGTGAAGGTCATATCTCTCTATGTACTTATCCAATTAATGCATATGATATCGTGTTGGAAATCTTATCACGCATACTCTTTGTATCGCAAATATCTCTGTCAGATCATTCTCGAGTAGTTACTGGGAGCATTTCTTGTGAACCTTAGTTTTCTGCTATACCTGAGTTGACAGGTAGTCTAACTTTGTGCAGTCGGGTACCTAGTCAAATGAACTCAAAATGGAGTGTTCTACAGCTTGTTAGAAAGCTATAAGAGTCTAATGTGTGTGGACAAAATGTCAGAACCATTGGATCTGTGAGCTGTGACTGAATCAGGTTCTAATAAGCATGTGTCTTGCAGGGCAGATTCTAGAAGAGGTTCTCTTAATTCCGTTGCGTGTATTGGAGTCAAATTTCTCCACATTTTGGTATCAGAGCTTTGGTTGCAGAGCATTGTGAGTGGAGCCCATGAATATGCAAAGAGATCTTGAAGAGGATGCAGAGATGGCAAAGGAAAGCTTGGAGCTATGAGCCCATGGAGTGTGCATTGGAAAAGCTATGGAGATGAAGCTTTCATATGTAAGACAATATTGTTGCTTTATGTTAGTTGAAGTGATACAATCTCTTGTCCTACTCTCTCTACATATTCTTGATCATTGAGGCATGCTATAACTGATGCTAATCACTTTTGTGAAGATTTATGAGCAGCCTATAGAAGGAGATGAAGATTCAAGCAAAGAATCTTGGATGAGGAACTATGAGTTGCATGTGAAGATTGTATGCATGTTTGAGGTATTGCACTCAATTGAATGAAGTGCAAGGTTATATTATGTACATGACTGAAATATTGAAGCTTATATGTAAGCTTGAGGATTGTTATATGCTTCAGTAATGAAGATGTTTTTGTATGCATGCTTGTGAAAGTTATGCTCAAGATGTATGACAATTGTGGACAGCCATGTTTAGGCTGAATATAAGTTGATTTTTGAGTTGATGATTAATGTTTATCATGCAAGAATGTATGCACATGTGGTCAAGGAATTTATATACACATGTTTGATAATGTCTTGATGAGTAATAGGCTAATTTATAAAGCCTATAAAAGCTGAAATTTGCAGGTTTATGTAGCCATATGAATTGGCATAAAGAGAGCTGAATATAAGCTCAAATGATTGGTGATTTGCATACATGCTTATGTGAATTTTTTGGCATGATATTTATGCTTTAAAGGTTGGTCATGTTCAGCCATAGATGAGCTGAGAGCAAATGTGTTTGGATGCCATGATGATTGGTAAGATGCAAGGCTGCCATGTATGATTTTTGTGGATGTATCTTGTTGTGGATAAACCTCATTGAGGTAATGTTTCTAAAGAAACTATAATTTTGCTCATGATATAATTACTAAATGTGTTTGATTCTTGAGTTGAGATAGGAGTTCAACTCAATGCTCCTATTTGAAGAAGCCAAAGCCAAGGTGGGCAAAGCTTGGAGAAAGCAAGGACACAAAGCTTGGAGCCAAAGTGAAAGAAGGAGCCCAAGCTCAAAGGTTGTCAAAAACATAGAGTGTGCACTTGAAGATTGAGCCCAAGCTGAAGGTGGACATGGTTGAAGCCTATGATTGAGCTTCCCAACAAAGGAGGAGTAGAAGACTCCAAGGTAAGGGCTGCCATAAAGTGTTGAAGAATCAACAAGGACTTGAAGATGCTCCCCATGGTTCGAGCACAAGCAAGTGCCATGCTAGAAGGTAGAGTCACCCGAGAGAAGTATGACATGCTGGCTGAAGCAAAGTTCCAAGCATAAATCATGTATTGTGAAAGTGTGAGGCTAGTAACACCACCAAAGAGAGTGGCAAGGCTATGGCAAGTAAGACCATTCCAAGAGGAGTGGCAAGCCAATGTGAAGGCAAGTAAGACCATCCCAAGAGGAATGGCAAGCCTATGTTAGGTGCAAGAAGCACCATAGACCAAGTGAAGGTCTATTGAAAGGTTGAGGCAAGTAAGACCACCTAAGAGAGTGGCAAGTAAGACCACCTATGGCAAGTAACACCATTCAAAGAGGAATGGCAAGCCTATGTAAGGGAAAGTAAGACCATCCCAAGAGGAATGGCAACCCTTGTTAGGTGCAAGAGGCACCATTGATCACATTCACAATTTCTTGTGTTGTTTTGTAGGTGATGAAAAGGCTTGGAAGATGTGGAAGCTACAAATGATTCACATGAAAGGAACTCATGAAAGAGTTCATGTATGATCAGCCATTTGATGATTTTGCAGGTATAAATCAGCCATCAAGAATGAAGTAAAGATCATGAAGCGAGGGTGAGTTAGCTTGCAAGGATTGGAAGATCCAAAAGAAGTCCAAAGAAGAGGAAAGTACCCAAAAGAAGTAGGTACACTCAAAGGAAGAGTAAGAGCAACCATCAAAGATAAATTGAAAGCATGAGGAGGAGCCACCACTATGGAAAGAGTGCTTAGAAGGCAAGGAGCAGCCATGATGCACAAGAGAAGGCATGAAGAAAAAGGAAGCATGACAACCATGATGACGTCAAAAGGAGATGCAAAGATTGCACCCAAAGACAATGTCAAAGATGATCCAAAGAAAAAGGAGGATCAAAGAGAAGCATGCAAAGAAGAGAGAAGCCATGAAGCCATGAAGCCATGAAGGTAAAGAAGAAGTGAAACTTGCAAAGAGAGGACAACAAAGAGGAAGAGAGTGAAGCAATGAAGATAAGTACAATGAAGGTAATCTCATTTTATAAAAGTTTGTATGAAGCATGTTTATGCTAGGGATTGAAGAGAGCTCTTGCAAAGAGCCAAAGAAGCAAAGCTAATGCTGGAAGAAAAGCCAAAGAAGCTTCAAAGCAAAGAAAGAAGATCACTACCAATCAAAAGAAGAGATACAAGGGAAAAAGATGCAAAAGGCAAAGAGGAGAAGAATTGGAGAGTAGCATGGACTCCCAATTGTATCTTGAGGGGGTGTTGAAAAATATGGTCTTGTGCAAGCTCCAATTGTGAGGCTTGACACATACTCACCTCTCATTAATTACCTCTTCATCATTTATGTATTTGTTGTAAGCCCAAAATGAAGAAAGACCTTAAAAATATAAAGGGAACACTCATAACCTTAATGTAGAGTGTTGAATTAAAAAGGGCAAATGTATTTATGGCTTATATAAAAGCCAAAATAGAAATAGAGATATGGAATACTAGAAAAAGTCATGGCCTTATCCATATAGAGTGATATGGAGCACCAAAAGCCACCTAAGGCAATGGAAGGACAAAGGCCAAGAAGTGGAAAGTCAAGAGGTGAGAGAACATAAAGGGTAGGTGAAAAGTCCCATACCCATAGCTCTATATAAAGAGCTCATTTGAACGTGAAATTCTGTGGAGATGACAAGGAGATGGTGTAGAAGCATATGCTAGTCATTCTCTCACCAATGGAGATCAGAAGGTACCTCATTTGGATGCTAGAAGTCACAAAGGTATTCCAGTCGCATACCTTTTGTATACATAGTCACCTTGTGAAGGTCATATCCCTCTATGTACTTATCTAATTAATGCATATGATATCTTGTTGGAAAGCTTATTTCTCATACTCTCTGTATCGCAAATATCTCTGTCCGATCATTCTCCAGTAGGTACAGGAAGCATTTCTTGTGAACCTCAATTTTCTGCTATATCTGAGTTGACAGGTAGTCTAACTTTGTGCAATCGGTTACCTAGTCAAATGAACTCCAAATGGAGTGTTCTATAGCTTGGTAGAAAGCTATAAGAGTCTAATGTGTGTGAACAAAATTTCAGAGCCATTGGATCTCTGAGCAGTGACTGAATCAGGTTTTAGTAAGCATGTGTCTTGGAAGGCAAATTCTAGAAGAGGTTCTCTTAATTCCGCTGCGTGTATTGGAGTCAAATTTCTCCACAATCTCTTGGTCCTTTGAATGCCATTGAGGTCATCACCTATCAAAATAATATCATCTGCATATACACATAGATAGATAACCTCATTGTGATCCCTTTTGATGAATAGAGAAGAATATGAGTTGCAAGGTTCAAACCCTTGATCTTGAAGGTATGTAACCAAGATGTAATGCCAAGCTCTAGGAACTTGTTGCAATCCATACAATGCTTTCTTAAGACTGCAAACATAAGATGTATGATCAGGTTTTTCAAAACTAGTGGTTGTGACATCTATACCTCTTCACTTATCCAACCATTTAGGAATACATTTTTCACATCAAGTTGGAGGAGTCTCCAATTTCTTGCAATAGCTATACTTATCAATGTTCTTGTTGTAGTCATCTTTGCAACTAGTGACAAGGTTTCCTCATAGTTTATACCATGCATTTGTGAGCATCCTTCGGCAACTAATCTTGCCTTGCACTTGCAAATTGATCCATTAGAGTTTCTTGTAACTTTATATAACCATCTTCATCCAATTAACTATTGATTGTGTGACATTGGAACCGAATCCCAAGTGTCCATCTCCTTCAATGCATCTATTTCTTCTTTCATGGCCTTTTCCCAATTAGGGTTTTCCTTTGCCTCTTCATAGGTTGAGGGTTCCTGTGAAATTGAGTCCTTTGCCAAGTAGATTGAATGCTTTGTAACAAATGTGGAATCATATCCATACCTTTCTAGTTGTCATTTCTCCCTTGACCTTTCTAGGTGCTTGCTTGGAGCATTCTCCACATTCTTGCACCTTTGCTTAACCTCTTGACTTCCATAGATTGTAATCCTTTTCCTTTTCATCTTGGTCATCATTCCTAAATGATGAGAATTAATATCAAGATCATATGGTAGAGTTTCCTTTTGTTTGTCTTCATCATATCAAGACCTCTATTCTTCAACACAACATCCCTACTTGTAGTGAATTGTTTGTTTGAAGGATTATAGAACGTGTAATCCATCTGGGTTGAATCACACCAATAAACACTCACTTTGTTGCCCTTTCATCTAGCTTACCTCTTATTTGTGATGGTACATGAACATAGTCTAAAGAACCAAACACCTTGCAATGTCCAAGACTAGGTTTTCTTCCATACCATGCTTCATAAGGGTTCATAGCTTGGAGTGATTTGGATGGTAGTCTATTGACAAGGTACACTGCAGGTGAAATAGCCTCTGCCCATAGATAATGTGACAATCTCTTCTCTTCAAGCATTGTTCTGGCTGATCTAACTAATCTCTTGTTTCTTCTCGACAATTCCATTTAGTTGAGGAGAGTACCTATAGTCACTTCCATTTTGAAACCTTTATCCTGCAAGACCACATTAAAATCTTTAGAGAAGTATTCGCCCCCTCCATCAGATTTGAGCTTCTTCAGTAATCTACCTGTATGATTCTCCACATGCGCTAGATAGTTTTTGAAGCAATCAGACACTTCATTCTTACTCTTGATAAAGTAAAAAATAGTCCATCTACTATGGTCATCAATAAATGAGACATAATACCTTGATCCTACCAATGAAGGTTCTTGGCTTGGCCCCCATATATGTGTATGTACTAGGTCCAATAGGTTGTTGTGGATGTAGCCTTTGTGGTTGAGTGGTTGTCTTTGTGCCTTCCCAATTGGACATGCATCATATATGTTGATCATGTTTTGCTTTGATATGTTTGGCAATCCAAGAACACTTTGATTCCTGCATATATCCTTTAAGGTTCTTTGATTCACATGAGCTAGCCTCTTATGCAACACTTCAAGCTCACTTAGGTTTTGAGACCCAAAGTTGAATAGAGCTATGTTTTTTCTTTCTCCTACATCAAAAGTAAAGACCCTACCATACTTCTCACCTCTAGCTATCTTCTTGAAGCCTTTGTTGATATATTTAGGTAGTGATATGTGTGAACACACTAGGACTCCCGGGG